>AP027112.1:31236702-31752753 GCA_028142955.1 Pinctada fucata | reverse complement strand
GTCACACTATATGCAAATTAATTTTTTTCATCAAAATTCAGAGCAAAATTATTTTTTTCGAAAAAAAACCCATGCCCCCCCCCCCCCCCCCCCCCCCCCCCCCCCCCCCGAATATCAAATGGACCGTGCCTTACTTCAAGTTACTTTTTCTCTGTTTTCTTCATGCTGTATAGAACATTACCATGCAGCTATTTTTGTGTCGCCTGCAAAGCATAGCGACACTTAGGGATCACTTTGTCCGTTGTCTGTCTGTCACACTTGGATGTCACACCCTAATAAAGTGATTCCTGAGTGTCGCTATGTTTCGCAGTCGACACATACATTCCTTGGAATGATTTTTTTCCAAATTCGATGCAGTCCCAAAATTGAGTGTGAGAGCCCTGGAGTCATTGACGAAAAGTCTCAGAATTTGTTTGGATTTTTTTGCTCAACAGTACAGGAATATTTGCACCAAAACGTTTTCTTCATACCGGATAAATTAGTATTGGGTATTTTTGCACCACGGAATATTTGTCCCATATTTGCATATAAGGCGTATGAAAGTGACTTAATTTCAGTAAATGAATAAAGGATAATGTTCTTAGCTAGACTAAAATTGTTTGGAGGGGAAGAGGGGGTGTGTCTGTACTGTGTATTCACTACCACTAAGGCCTTATCTTGTTTGAGATTCTCCCATGTGTCCATTTACATGTAACCATACTGGCGTCTATTATGCTCGCAAGAATCTCGTATCACCCATTCATCAATTTATTCGGGTTTAAGAATTTGATCGACCCAATGAACAACTTTGTGCAACATTTACAAAACTTTTTTCTCGTGAAATATTTACCTTCACTTCAATTTGTCATTTATTGACAGGAAATGGAGTAGGTGAAACAGAAGCAAAATGATTGGAGGATTATTTATCTACAATCATAAAGGGGAGGTCCTTATCTCTCGAGTTTACAGAGATGATATAGGGTAAGAGATAAATAAAATCTTATCATGTACTTCATCTGTTCATATCCTAGATATCAGCACAATCTTGAACACCTGTGATGTGAACTTGAGTGCCTATTTTCACAAAATTCTTACAAAATAAAAATCAGGAATTTTTGTAACTTTCTTCATCAAATACATGTAAAAGATTAAAAAGTTGTTTTTTTTTCTACTTACATGTAGATTGTATAGTATACTGTGTTCCAATATATCATTCCTACATGTACATACTTGGAAACAAAACAAAACAATAATTAGTTATAAGGAGAACTAAGCGATAAAAAATTACGAAAATTCCTGAAAATTGTATGCAAGAACTTTAGTGAAAGAGGCTGCAGGTAATTATTTTCAATCGACCATACAGCCAAACGATGGGTAGGATAGGGTAATTTATTTGGGGTTCAGAACCCCTACCCCTCTTACAACTGCATTGCACTATAAATTATTATATCAACCCTCTTCTGCCCAATACATAAGCACTGTATAGCATCAAGTGACTTAACATGCTTAAGTTGGTGAAGCCACGAACACAAAATGGAGGCACACAGCTCATTGGGGGAAAAGAAAACAGGTACTGTGATAATTATTTTGATTCAATTTTATCTTTTCATAGCCGGTGTCCTTGTAAAAAATTATATTTTGATGATTCTTTGTTTGTAAATCAAGAAACCATTGTAGTTTTTGTAAACATTGTGACAAAAGGAATGTTGTGGTCGAAACATGTTAAACACAATGTTGTGGTGGTTTCCACGCAAACATCTACAGCTTTTGTCACAATGTTTATAAAAACAATGGCGTTTTACCTTCTTCTGAAGAGTCCATGATTGTAAAAGTATTAGTTAAGACAAGGTTATAGGCTACGAAAAGATAAACATGATAAATTTTAATCAAAGCAATTATTGCAGTTCATGTTTTTTTCCTCCAACTGGGCTTTTCATTCATTCGTGGTTCCACCAACATAAGTCATGTGATGCTACACAGTGATAAGGCATCCCCATAGACAAATTGAACCTAGGCATCAGTTTGCCAAGTGGCATAAATTACTGTATATATGGCATTGTACATAATTCACCATCTTGAAAGCAAGTGGTGTATTTATCCAAATCTAAGTGCTCATAATTCTGCCACATCAGAGTTCCTGAAAAGCGTCAATTTTATCTGACTTGCTGATAAAAAATTTGGTAGTCCGATAAAAACTCACATCATAACTATATGGAAGTTTTGAAGAAACTCTGCATCAAGATTGAAACAATTTCTAAATGAAATGTCTAACATGAATAATTACATAGATACATGTAAAGTTGAATTAGTTTAACAAATTTTTCAATTTTTTCATAGGCGAAATGCCGTGGATGCATTCAGAGTTAATGTCATCCATGCACGACAACAAGTGCGTTCACCCGTGACCAACATCGCACGAACCAGTTTCTTTCACATCAAGAGGTCAAACATATGGCTGGCAGCAGTAACCAAGCAGAATGTTAATGCGTCCATGGTGTTCGAATTTCTCCTCAAGATGGTGGAAGTCATGCAGTCTTACTTTGGAAAAATCACAGAGGAAAATATCAAGAACAACTTTGTCCTCATTTATGAAATTTTAGATGGTACGACTTTCAAATTCATCATGTTATATTTTATGCCAAATTAACTTAAGTCATAGTAATCTCACAACATTATACAAATTGAATTGTCCATAAAAATGCCTGCTGTTTGTTCATAATTATTTTTCCTACTGCAAGAAAAAACTACCTTCCTTTAAGTTTATCGATTTCTTAAAAATGTAGGCTTTTTTTTTAATTGTATTGTGTCACTTTTCATGTAGATTTTTAATAAAATAACTATTCAAGCTTGATTTTGATGGAGCACACGAGTACCATACAAACTAATCATGATATCCATCTTATTTTTATCAGAGATACTGGACTTTGGTTATCCACAAAACACAGATACAGGAATACTCAAGACCTTTATCACCCAGCAGGGAGTTAAATCTCAGGTATGTTAATCCTCCATTCCTAATACCCCTACCCCCTCCCCTTTTCACCTCCTCATGTTACATACAGAATACATTATACATGTACTTGGGACTTGTGAATTAAATCCTGGGTACAAGTTTCCAATACTTCCTCTCAATATAGGATTATTTAAGATGTCTGAGGATTATGCTGGGTGACGATTTTCAGGGATTCTATGTAGCATTGCAGAAAGGACTATATTTCTGAGAGAGTGAGAATTTTCTCATAGAGGAGACATTATTTCTCATTACTTAGGATTACTGACTTAACTGCTGAGAATATTTCGGAGATTCGTTACTGAGAATGATTTCTACTGAGAATTTTCTCTGAGAAACTCAGAATTATTGTTTAAAATCATGATTGAGATTAACAACATTTATGAATTAACTAAATGAAAATCATTTCTGAGAATTGAAGAACTCAAAATCATTGTAGAGAATACTTCCTCAGAATTATGATGAAGAATTATCTCTGAGAATCATTATTGAGAACATGTTTTGTTTATACTTTAGTATTACGTTTCCTAGAGATACCAGTAAACCCTTGTCCTCAAAATAAAATTCAAAAGAAAGTTTGTACTCGTACATTCCGATAAAACTTGTTCCAAGAGAAAGACCGATGACACATTTATTCCAACACCATGCTACACACTACACTGTGTAATAAAAACATTTAAATCCTATTGGTTGTTACAGAGTCGAGAGGAAACTAGTCAGATCACGTCCCAGGTGACCGGTCAGATAGGATGGCGTCGTGAGGGTATTAAATACAGACGGAATGAGCTATTTTTAGACGTATTGGAGTCCGTAAACCTGCTGATGTCACCACAAGGTTCGTTCATGATGCATTTTATCTTCATCTGAAAGTTTATGTGTTTTCATCATGTTCATGGCATAGAAATTCAATGTATAAAGGTCCACTTGTAATTGAAGAAGAGGGTTAGGGTTTATTCCTCTAATTGAGGAAGGGAATAGGATACATGTATGCAGTCCTCACCATGACAAGATGAGCTCAACTTACCCTTAAGATTGTGGGAAACACAGTGCTAAATTTGTTTTTACCTCTGACATGCAAACTTGTAACTGGTTAAACGTAAAGTGGATTGTGTCATCATGAATTTTCTGAAATTTTTCTCATGATCGGAAGGGATAATTGAATAAGCACTGTTGCAGTAATGAACATATTGCAAATTGTTCAATTGTTGAAATTTGAGTCAATATGTGAAAAATATTTAATGAATACATACACGTATCTCATAACTTTAGGTACATTTATCATATTTGTAGGTCAGGTACTAAGTGCCCATGTTGCTGGTAGAATCGTAATGAAGAGTTACCTGAGTGGAATGCCCGAATGTAAGTTTGGTATAAACGACAAAGTGTTAATGGAGAGTAAAGGAAAGAGCAGCATGGAAGAACCTAGCAGATCTGGGTAAGTTTATCACACTCCCACTTTCAGTGTATACAAAATAGTCTGAGAAATTGCAGGGTGTTTTTCCTATACCATAAGATTAAAAAAAAATTTTAAATCCACATGATGTTGACAAAACCATTGTAAATAGTCAGCAGCCCGGCTCTTTTTGTGAACATAGCACTATTGAAAAGATTTATCTTAAAGGGTTCTTTTACAACAACAAAAAGTCTTGGAAGTTTATGCTGTAAGAAAAATGAAAAAAATGTTTATGTTCTAGAATAAATATTTTTACAGAAATCAGAGATCCTTCAGATGATTTAAAACATGCACTGTAAACGTGGAAATTTTTGTATGGGGGTAATTTTTGGCGTGTTTCACGATTGTATTATTATCGTGAAAAGAACCCTTGCATGAAAATTAGAGCCAGTGTAAAAGACTAAAGGGGATATCACCTATTTCGCATAAATAACCCACATGCTTACTGCTTCAATGGTTTCCCCCAATGAAAATAACCACGTTTATGACACTTCTGTTACCGTCATACCAGATTCCAGATTGTTATTTGTTTGTCTGAAATTATTTTTAGAATACTTTTTAAAATCGTACGATTATATCTGTTCGTTTCAGACCACCCACAGGGAAGGCATCAATAGCTATAGACGACTGTCAGTTCCACCAGTGTGTTAAACTCAGCAAGTTTGAGACGGAGCATAGTATCAGCTTCATACCTCCTGACGGAGAATTTGAACTTATGAGGTAAGATCTTAAATTACTTGAGTACAGAATAACAGGTTCTGTCACGATCTACTGAGTGAGACATACAAATTTACACAGGTGTAGAGTGGAGCATAGCGGAACAAGGAAAAGATGAAAAATTTCTGTCACGAGTGTAAAGGATCCCGGACCTTAAGGCCCCTTTTTGGATCATCTATATATCGACTGATTATAAAGATTTACAGACAGGTCCAGGTGTAATCGGGAAAAAACAAAAAACACAGTGCAGAAAAAATCAGAATACGCAGTGTTTTTCAGGTGTTTTTACCTGAGCCATCCTAGAGCGACTTTACCTGTAGTAGGGTGTTATTGGGGATGTTTATTACCTGAGCTAATTAATAACTCCCCTCACCTATGTAGGACATACAGATGTATTGTCACCTTTCTAAGGAAGAATTTTTATTGTTAAAAAGTAATTCATGCATTCAGTAGAAATTAAAAAAAAAAAAAAAAAAAAACCAAGTTATCATTTTTGTTTCATATTTTGAAAAAAAAAAGTTATCATTTTTTTTCATATTTTGAATTTAAGTTATCCCAATTTTTATTATTTTATTATTCATATTTTTAAAAATTATATTCATATTTATTATATTATTCAAATTAAAGTTATCCTTATTCATGATTTTCTAAATTAAATAAAAAGTGTATGGGTAAGTAGAAATAAAATAAAAATCATATATTTACAAACTTATCATTTTGATTTTATATATAAATTACTTTAAAAGGAAGAAAAAACCATAGAGTAACTGGAAATAGAACAAAAATTTCATTCTTACATATACATATAAATCATTTTGATTTGTTTACAGTTTACCAATTTAACTATCTGACTATATACAGAAAGTTTAAAGATCAACTCCGTCTTTGCATACGTGTTTGGTGCCTGGCATCTTTCCTATGGACTTTATAATTCTAGGTTTAAACATTTTTATTGAAAGAAATATTTGTGATTTATGTTCGGCCATGGACTCCGACCTCCTAATTTTCAAAGTAGTCGGTATTTGAGCTCCTCTTGTTTCTCTAATTTATCATATTTATTTTATTTAGGCCTGGCCATATAAAATTCATTCGTTGTTTCCCAGACACCACCACACGCTATAATTTTTCACCGACGAGGTATACGTTTTTATGAAAAAAAAAATCTGTCATGCCTAGTTTACGATCGCTGGTTAATTTCCGATCGCATGTTACAATCTATCTATCTATTTATCTAAGGAATTTCTGGAAATAACATTGTCTTAAAATAAAAAATGTTCCAACGTACAATCAGCGCGCCGTGACAAGTAATTTTACGGCAACGTCTAATCTGCGAGTATAAGGTGTACGATAGAATAGAATGCTTTCTTAAAGACTTTATTCACGCAATGTAAATAATATTCTTAGGAATTCTAAAGATATTGTTCACGTTGACGATTCAGCTCGAGCTATTGGCCACTTGTCGGTGAAAAGATGAAAATTACTTGTAAAAGGCTCTGTTCGCGTGAGCAATACATTTTATTTACTTTTTATGAAAAGTTACTAATCACTTTTCTTTTCAGTCCTCTATTCTATTCGTTTCACTTTATCTTTATTTATCTCTTTTTTTATTCGTTGTACCCCAAATAAGTTGAAATTTAAAAATTAAGAGAGTGAATATTAAGAGAGAGAGAGACAGAGACAGAGGGGGGAGGGGGGTGAACTATACGGAATGCTATATCATCAAAATTGACAATAAAATATCCCCTATAGTAATGACTTATTCCAGACCAAAAAAAAAAACAACAAAAAAACCCCCACAGATATCCCCGACTCACAACACTGTCTACTGTATTATAATTCTAAAAACGGTAAATATCCCACCCACTGATTTTCTTTTTAAAAAAAAGGGGGGGGGTCGTGCGGGCGCGGTAATGCGATTATATTTTACAGGTACGCAGGTACAGTAATCTTCTATCTTCTGGCAGAGGGGTTGAAAATCAACTTGTTTTTCACACCTTTTGGCTGACTGCGCAGAGTATAACGACTGTCCTTTGCTTTACTGTTTTGATCATTTTATATATGTCTTTAAAATTTATTAGAAAAAGAGCCCCCTACGGCATTGCCGGTAGGGGACTAACAAAAAAGGGGGGGGGGGTAGCTAAGTTTACAATTGCTTTTGAATAAGGGTGTTCAGGTCTACGTGCGGTAATGGAAATAATTTGGTAATCGCTGTTATATATGTACTTTGAGAAAGACAACAAATTTAAACTATTAGGTCCTAAGAAGCCCCCCCCCCCCATCTTAGGACCTAATCGTTTAATTTTGTAGAGTCTTGTAGTCTTTTGTAGAGTTTTGCAGAGTTCTTGAAATCTTCCAATAAAATGTCGGACATTTAGGGATTTTTATCTGTCCAAATAAAAGATATAACGTGCGATTTTATCGGACCCAAATTTTTCTTATCAGCAAATCCGCTAAAACCAATACATTTCACGAACTCTGCTTTTACATTTACAACACTAAAAAAATCTTACTATTCAGCCGTTTTAGGCCTGGCCATTCCTCGACTCCGCCACCTTCTTACTTTTTTTTGGAGGGAAGGTAGACTGCGACTTTGTTCTTAAATTAAAAAAACATATCGAAAAAACAAAATTACCGGCCCGAAGCGCCGACGTAATATTCGCTATTTTATTATAAAAAAATATTATGAAAAAAAAATGTAATTGCAGAAATATTTAGATGCCGCAAATACATTTCACGTAACTCACTCTTCCATTCCCTAATATTTTACAAAAAAGCAAGGGTAAAGTGTTGGGGGGGATTGTCTATTTATCATGTTTATCACGACTCTCTTTCACACCTGTACGGCTCACTGAACGCCACTTTAATAATCTCCGGCGACGTAGACGGCACCAACTAAAATAGCGTAGTCGCCCGACTTGCCTGGTTTTGAGAACATAGTATTGGTACAACCCCCCCCCCCCCCGCTTTCGTATCCGATGTACTCCATGCTGTAAATTCCTAGTCTGTGGGATAAGTCAGTGAAATGTCCGTGATGGTAAATTTCAAAGATCAATATATTATATTAAAGGTCCTATTTAGACGGGAAATTAAAAGATGATAAAGTCTACGGTGTCGTTTTTCTAGGGACCAATCTTGTAAAACTAATAAGATTGTTTAAAAGACATAAATACCGCGCTGTGTTTATTGATTTATACCTGGTTCCAGGTGTTAAATGTCTTGTAGTCCACAGCAAGCTTGTATTTACCAGAGAAACGGCCTTTGTGGCTTCTACCTGTACTACGCACGTACGTTAATCTCATTTTCCGTCGTACTTTAAACATGTAGGCCGTAATTTTCCTTCATTAAATGTATGATGAAACGTGTTACATTATCAAAATACATGTGTACATTGTATATTGACATATTGACATACCCCGCGCTACGAGAAAACGTTTACATGTATTGCTTGATTCACGTCGTACCGTCACGTGTCACAAGTTTATCGCGTAACGATATAAATGTTGTTGTCAGTCAAAAAAAAAAATTGACTGTTACAGGAGCGAAAAAGAATTTACCCATCTTTAGCATTTATGAAAAAAAAATCGTGACGTTTTTTACTTAAAATCTGGGAGAACTTGATATACAAACACTTTATGACTGTTTAAACGACATAAAATATATATCAAACTCCAATACCCCGGCCATAATTGTGAGGACTCTAAAATTTATAATTCCCGTGTTTTATCTAGTTCATAATCTGAGGCGTGGGAAATCATTGTCCGGAGAAGTCACCTAAGCTAAACAGATAATCAGATTAACGCAGGGATATATGTTGTTTGCACAGGCAGCGTTGCCGGCTGAAAGTATTGGACAAATTCATGAGAGGGGGGGGGGGACACCGACCCTGAAATCGATTCTTTGACATGTTTGAAAAATATGTTTAAATTCTTAAAAAGCTTTTCTTTAATTGAATGAAATTTTGTATAATTACAAAGTACAATAATTTTTTTTATAATCATTGTTTTGTTTTTATGTATATTATTTTCTTTCAGATATCCATATGTAAAAAAAAAAAAAAAACAGAAAAATAAAAGAAAAAGAAAAAGATAATTTTGTATAATTATAAACTAATTTTATCTTATATTTTAGCATGTTTTAATTTCAGTTTTTGAATGTCCAATATGTGGAAAAAAAATAAAAAGAAAAAGATGATTATGGATATTAGAAAGAAAAAAAATGTATGATTATAAAATAATTTTATCTTATATTTTAGCATGTTTTAATTTCAGTTTTTGAATGTCCAATAACAAACTTCAATTTATTATAAAATTAGTGGATATTATAAAGTTTAAATTATGAAATTAAAATACTCTTTTATACATGTTAAAGCTTCAAGTGTTTGTTAAGTTTTGAAAAATAAACAGAAAACAGCCTTCATACATGTAATGGTATCTAATATTTCCTTCTAGTATAAATGCCACTACCTGGCCTTTTGTCAGGGTAACTTCCACACCTGAGCGATTTTCACACCTTCCATCAGAGGGGCATATAGCAGCTACAGAGGGGGATGAAAGTGACAGAGGGGGAATACAATAACACTGTGTTTTCTGATTTACCTGTAGAAAACACCTGAAATAAATACACTGCGTTTTTTGTTTTTTCCCGATTACACCCGGACCTGTCTGTAGTGTCCCTTTTTACACCAGAAGAAAATTTAACATTTTATGAGTAAGAATAATTATGAAAATTTTGTTTGTAATCTCATCACAATTTATGTAACGTGTATACAGTTAAGAGGGGTAACCGAAATATCCGGATAAACCGCCCTAGCTCAGGTAAAAATCAATGCAGATATATAGATCGATATATGTAAAAGGCTTTTTATATGCTAATTTGTACTTTGTCCAGTGTATTTTTTCTCTGATTTTCTCTAATTTCAACATAAGCGCAAAAAAGAATGGCTAATTCCTTTTCAAGGAGAATTTGTAGTATATCTATCTTTCACTAGTTTGTCTGAATTAGCCATTCTATTTTGTGCCCATACCTAATTAAAGTGAAATTTATCATAACAACCTGGGTTTTTTGTGTACTGTTCAACCAAAGCTCACGAAGGGTGGGTGTGTTTTAGTTACTTTTGCAAGCGCTTAGGGTTATATCTTAGCAGAAAGGAATATGAAAGTTATTGTTCAGACATAGATCAAACAATTTATATGATTATTTCAGTAAATTTTGAAAATTCAAAAATCCAATTATTTTAGCCTTTCCTTAAGGTCCGGGATCCTTTTTATGTCTCACTCAGTAGAAAGTGATAGAATCTATTTCTTCTTCCATGAAACATAAAAAAGTAAATTCAAACAACATTTCATGCCATCTAACCCTATGTTTTCTTATGACGTTACTGTGACGTCACAATAAGATTCTAAAAAGATTTCTTTTATCATTGGTTAGTGTGTAGCCTTTGAGACAACTTATGTGTCTCACATAGGCTGTCTCACAGGGTGCTAGCAAAACTTACGATGAAAACAAGATTCCAGTTATGAATCCGAGTCGGAAAAAAACATTTGAGCTGGTATCTATCGGCTGTGTTTCTGCTTGAAATGTCACACAATGCACTACATTGAATTTCTTTACCAGATTCATGACTCTGTAGCATTTGGTCTTGATGTAGTTTGATGTCAAAATGCAGTTTGTTACATGCATGAAATAATTGAACGTAAAGATTTATCTGAAGGGAAAATAATTTCCTTTGGTCCTGCTTTATCCTAATGCAGTCAAATTTCAATGTGAATTAAAGATAGCTCAATCATTCAGGCAATATCTGAACAAAAATTCACAAAGAACTACAACATGAAATTAATTAGTTGTGGCCTTAATAGTGAAATCAGATTTGGTTGCATCTTCGAATTTCTGATTTTCATCATATTTTGACACTTATTTAAAAAAATTCCTTACCTTAATCAAATAGGTACAGAACAACAAAAGACATCAGCCTGCCATTCCGTGTGATTCCGCTGGTCAGAGAAGTAGGTCGTCAGAAAATGGAGGTCAAGGTCGTCGTCAAGTCAAACTTTAAGCCATCTTTGTTAGCCCAGAAAGTGGAAGTGCGCATTCCGACCCCGTTAAACACCAGTGGTGTCCAGGTCATATGTATGAAGGGACGAGCCAAGTACAAGGCCAGCGAGAACGCAATTGTGTGGAAGTAAGTAAGAGTTATCTCCTCTTTTTATTATATGGTTATGTTTTATTTACATTATGTACATGAGTGCATCTGTTCTTCAACAGCTCATGTGTATTAAGGTTAATGAAATTTTGTATAAAATGAGTTCAATCGTAAATATGAAATTTACGTTCTTTGAAACAGTTTTAGAAAGGAAATGTTATCTGATATACATGTACATCATCTAGCTTTTATCCTCCTGAAATGCTACTCCAGACATGCACATGTACATGTATATTAGACTTATATTACATGTAACTCTCTGGAGCTCATACTTCACATTCTTATAATTTTGACATTGCTGTAGAATAGAAAGTTAGAAGATGAATCATGGCAAAGCCTGAAGTTATTAGGGATATAATACTCTACTTCCGGTTGTTTTGATAACAGAAAAATTAAATACCACAAAGTTGGCTGAAGACGCATGACTTCGGTAATGTTCGGGACCATACATTTTCATGGCGAGTTGATTGAAACATGAAAAACTATCAAATATCTAAAAATATGTAAGATATGAAAGAACATAAATTCTAGGTTTTCCGCGATATTGTTATTATACCCCTAATACCTTAAGTGCGAGCTTCTCTCGTTATTAAGGAGAACGTCACTTCATACAACATGTACAATGTATTTGTTTTACAGGATTAAGAGAATGGGTGGTATGAAGGAATGTCAGCTAAGTGCCGAGATAGAACTACTAAATACAAGTGATAAGAAGAAGTGGACAAGGCCCCCTATCTCTATGAACTTTGAGGTAAGAAAAATTGACCGAGTTATGTTTTCTTGTTGGTCAGAAATAAACAACATCAAGACAAAACATGGCATCCTCCATGGATTTCAATAAGAGATAACACCCCAACAAAATTTTGCCAGGGCAAATGGCAGAAGTGATTGCTGTTTCAAATTTCTTCTTACCCTGTTGATGCTCATAAAAAGTGCTCAAATTTCTAATTCACTACCTTAAATAAATCTTATTGAAAACAGATCTCCTTTCATGTCTACTATGCATGCTACATGTCTATGTTGATTTCAAAGCCGAGGTCAATATTTTCAGAGTAAGTCAATATCACATCATATATACTGAGTTAGAAGTCCATAACTGTTTTATTCTATATTTGATTCACGTCAACATTTGCAGAAGTTAGTAGGGTAATCCCAGTCTATTTTTAGACTGTGATATACAGTGATTTATCCAGGAGCAGCGGTGACGTTATCAGCCAATCAGAGCGTCCCTATTTATAATTTTTAGAATAAAATATGTTAATGCATGACATAGTCCTTGCCAAAACCTAATTTAGAAAGCAAGAATATAGAAAAATCAAGTTTAGGTATTGTCATCTTAAATCTCTGGAACAATTAAGAATCTAAGAAATATCTCTCATTCTAACATCTTTGAATTCCACAGTGCTATTTGGCTTTGGCTTCAGATTTTAAGATGGTACAGTTTTAGCACAGATAGACATACACTGCCAGTCATAAATAACTATACAAACAAGTACATCATTCTATATTCGTTAATCCTATTTTTTTCTATTCTAAACTTGCGAGATTCAAAATAATTGGCTTCACATAATTCAAAATTATGAATTTTGATAACGAAAATGCATAAAGAAACTTTTTTCATCAGCACAATTTTTAGCTCACCTTGACGAAGTTGAGTGAGCTTATGCTATACCCCCACGCGTCCGCGTCTGGTTAAGAAGTTTGGGGTAGCTCAGTATCTGACAAAGTTCAATGCTACAGTAACCAAACTTGCACAAGTGATTCATCTTTGGATGCTGAGGTGATCCCATGCATCGGATGCAGCATCTGACCTACATTTTCCGCTTTAGTGACTTGGTTAAGAAGTTTGGGGTAGCTCAGTATCTGACAAAGTACTAATGCTACAGTAACCAAACTGGCACAAGTGATTCATCTTTGGATGCTGAGGTGAACCCATGCATCGTTTGCAGCATCTGACCTACATTTTCCGCTTGAGTGACTTGGTTAAGAAGTTTGGGGTAGCTCAGTATCTGACAAAGTACTAATGCTACAGTAACCAAACTGGCACAAGTGATTCATCTTTGGATGCTGAGGTGAACCCATGCATTGTTTGCAGCATCTGACCTACATTTTCCGCTTGAGTGACTTGGTTAAGAAGTTTGGGGTAGCTCAGTATCTGACAAAGTACTGATGCTACAGTAACCAAACTTGCACAAGTGATTCATCTTTGGATGCTGAGGTGAACCCATGCATCGTATGCAGCATCTGACCTACATTTTCCGCTTGAGTGACTTGGTTAAGAAGTTTGGGGTAGCTCAGTATCTGACAAAGTACTGATGCTACAGTAACCAAACTAGCACAAGTGATTCATCTTTGGATGCCGAGATGGACGCATGCATCGGATGCAGCATCTGACCTACTTTTTCCACTTCAGTGATTTCGCTTTTAAAAGCCAATATTGAGCAAAGTATAAGTGCTACATGTACCAAACTTGCATATTGGATGTATCTTTGATCAAGCTTTCATAAAATGACCTTGACCTACTTTTTCCGCTTGAGTGATTTTGCCTTGAAAAGCCAATATTGAGCAAAGTATAAGTGATACATGTACCAAACTTGCATATTGGATGTATCTTTGATCAATCTTTCATAAAATGACCTTGACCTACTTTTTCCGCTTGAGTGATTTTGCTCTATAAAGCCAATATTGAGCAAAGTATAACTGCTACATGTACCAAACTTGCATATTGGATGTATCTTTGATCAAACTTTCATAAAATGACCTTGACCTTCTTTTTCTGCTTGAGTGATTTTGCCTTTAAAAGCCAGTATACATGTACTAAGAAATATGTTTGAATTGAATTTTGCTGCCACGAGGTGAGCTTCGTAATCTGTGATTACCTATGTTTTACCAAAAATTGTCATTTTTATATGAAAGAGAATAAAAATTCAAAAACTGCAAATATTTAGGTCAAGTTTGTCACAAATGATTTCTACAAGGTTCATTATCAGAGTTATACAGTAATGGGTATAAAACTGTTCATTTTATAAAAGCAACATGAGCAGAAATATTGTACACTAATTTATGGTTGGCAGTGTATATTACTCCAATCACTGACATGGATCATATATTTTGTACATTCCTGCTTTGTAGGTTCCATTTGCACCATCAGGATTCAAAGTTCGTTACCTAAAAGTATTTGAGCCAAAACTGAACTATAGTGACCATGATGTTATTAAGTGGGTCAGATATATAGGTCGTAGTGGCCTATATGAGACAAGATGCTAGGTAAATAGGTCACAGGGATGAGACGGAACATCAAGCCTGATAAAACATTCTAGCATGTTATTGTGTATGTGAATAAATGGAAGTTTAAAAAAATATTATTATCATGTGTAGAGGTTTAATTCTGGTGTAAAGTAAAGTCCTCCTTTGTAGAGATCCCTGCTTCACCCCTTTTCTCTTTCCAAAGCGGCATTCTAACGATTTGGTTGTCTGTCCACTATTTCTGATGAAGAGTTTTGACGAAGCTTTTGTGCATGACGTTTAACTTAGATATAATAATAGCTCTTTTTTAAAACAAAATATTTCTATTCAATTCCAAATTGACTTCTGCAAGTGAAAACTATAATATAGCGACAAATTTTTTGATCGCTTGAGTTTGCAATAAAATGATTTTGTAAGTACAATAAGCTCATTTAAGTGAACATGGTCTCCTATACCACTTAGAGGCAAAACTATGTGTTGCACAAACATTTTCTTGTTCCAATGCCTTATATTCTGTAAATCTGCTTTTTTTCTTTATAGTGTACATTGTATTTAAAATATTAATCCTAAGTTAAAGAAGGTAAATTAATTTAAAGTCACAAAGTACAATTTTCAACTGTAGAGTGTAAAATATTTATGCATTTATTCAAATACAGTAGCAAAAAATGTGAATTATACTGTTTATTTATTGGTATACATGTATTAGGAGCTAGCTGTGTTGAAAATACATGGATATTTCCATCATGAGGACTTGGAAAGCTTAATTATATTAGTTATAATGAAATTACGGCAACTATGATTTTATGACACCTGTGAATTCTATAATTCTTCATAGAGTTTAAGTGAGATTGATGTATAGATTGTATGTTTATAATATTACATGTATATCATTCCATGTTATTTCAATACATATTCCTATGTGTAAGTTCACAATTTTTTTCAGCTTGTTTAGTACATGTAAAATCGTCACTGTACACAAATTTTCTCACACCTAAATCATTGTATCATAGGAATTGATATTTGTGAATAGGTGATCTCAAAATAATTTTCATTTCAAAAATACATTGTCTTCATTTAAAAATAGATTTAGATATCAATTACATGTATGTACATGTACATGTATTACATCATGTCAAGACATAAGTACTGTATTAGGTTGTAGGTTTGGTGAATTCTGGAATTGTGCTGTAACCAAATCATATAAGTGCATGTAGAAATAAAACTGTAATATTAAACAAAGGAATTCTTCTTTTTCTTTATTTATGCCAAGGAATCATTATTACATGTAATAGGAAACTGCCAATACTGTAAATTGCTTTATTTTCGTCAGTACCAATTTTCGTCAATTCGTTCAAAATGACCATTTCGTCAGTACGTAAATTCGTCATCCAAGGGTCCCTAAAATATAAATTTGTCTGTTCAAAAGCCAACTTAACATTCAGGTATAGGCCGTATGCGTTTGTTTTCATTGTTTGTTTACCAATTATTGTTAAACAAACAATTAGCATGATTAGAGACATGTATACCACATAGCTTGTTGTGAAAACATATCATTTGATAATTAGAAGTACACTATATGCGACTTTGTGTGCGTATTCAGTTTTCAATGATTTATCATTTGCTTGTCATGTTAACACTTAAGATTCAATTTTTCCTTTCTAAACTATCAGGAGTATTTATATTCGTCGATACGTAATTTCGTCAAGGGAGGCACTGACGAAAATTGGTACCTGACGAATAAAAACCAATTTACAGTATATCAGTTTTATTGTTACAGATTGAAAAGTCAAATTTGGTCTTTCTTCTTAAAAAAAAAAACATGAAAGGCAAATTTTTAATAAAATTGGGCATTTAAAAACTAATCTGACTGCACTGTATAAAGTCAATTAATTTTGAACATTTGTAAGTTAAAAATTTGATTGGTCCATCAAGTTTGTAAAGCAATGTAAATAGACCCTTTTAAACCGCTAAAAACAGTATGACCAGATTGTGAAGTGCCAGTTTTAGTAGAATGGATAGAGCTTCCCATATTTCACTCATAGATTCTTAAATAAGACCTTTTAATGAAACTATGACTTTTGACCTTAAACTTTGGTATACTTTTAAAAACTTTAACCTTAACTGTATTTCTTGAATCGGTGTGGTGAAATTGCTTTTATATTTTACATTAATATTTTTCATTTCAAGACCTTGAAAGTGAGACTGACCTTGAACCCTTCATTTGAGACTCTGTATACCTTATCTTTGTTATTGTTACCATATAAGGAATCTACCAATGAAATATTACAGCCCTACCCCTTATAATTCAAGTGATAGAGCTAATTTTAAAGTCAAGGTCACAGCAAATGAAGGGTTCAAGGTCAGTCTCACTTACAAAGTCTTAAAATGAAAAAAATATGAACATAAAAGCAATTTCACACTGGTTCAAGAGATGCAGTTAAATTTTTTTGAATAATTTTTGAAAAGTATACCAAAGCTGAATGGTTTCATTAAAAGGTCTTGTTTTAAGGAATCTATGAGTGAAATATGGGAAGCTCTATCCATTACTGGATATAGCCAAAGTTTATGTTTTTGAAAAAATAGGTGAACTTCAAGGTCAGTAGGTAGAAAGTGAAGGTCACAAATTAAAGGTCTTATCACAAGGAGTTTTCATGTGAATTATAAAACCCTACCCCTTAAGATTCCAAAGATATGCCAGGTCAAGGTTAAAGTTTTTGAAAAAGTAGGTCAAACTTCAAGGTCAAGTAAAAAGTCAAGGTCTCAAATGATAGGTCTGAATATTGTTAATCATTATGTAAAGCTACTTGTCAATTCTTCCCATATTTTAATTCCCGATGGCTGAAACACAAATTCAGAATTTTCTAACTCAATGTCAAAGGTCAAGGTAAATATTTGTTACGGCGTTTGATTCGTCTCATCATGGTCTATCACCGTGTTAAGTTTTAAGTTGCTCCTCCAAACAGTTTTCTAAATCAAAGCACTAAAGGTACTGAGTGCGAATAGCCAGAATAATATCACTTACAATGTACGACAAAATATTGTGTTTTCAAAATTATATTTGTTCCTGAACACCTTCGTAGGCCAGTTTATGGACATATAAAGACAGAACTAAAATGCAAATGCATAATGTTGTCGTAATGAATTGAAAGATGTCTGACAGTGAACATGAAAATTAAATAACATCACATTAAATCTACCCCTCCCCCCCCCCCCCCTAAAAAATACAACAATCCAATATGACTATCGATTGATGATTCCATATACAAGGAAAGAAGACAAATCTTATTTTCTAATTTGATCCCCACTCTCTCTTTAACCATTCATGTTCAATGTTAGGTGTGTGCTAAGAATTTGAAGGAAACTTTACTTCTTTCTTTAGTATATAAAAACATGATACATCCTAAACGGGAATGTTTTGATCCCTTATTTTTCATAATTGTTAATATCATATTTCATGATGGAAGTTCCTAATTTTCCGTCGTATACAGATTTTATTTTGTGAAGCGGGGCAAAATAAGCCTTAAACTTGAAGTTAGTTTTACGTTTCAATGATTCAACTTAATATCCTTATCGATAGCACCGTTTCATTAATTTATATATTGTCCACTAAAACAGATAATCAACTAGTGATGGAAAGGGGTTTCCAAAATACAGCCTGTGTTCATCTCAGTACATACAGATGCAATTTTTCATTAGGTCATGCATGTACATAGTACGACAGCTCGATTCATATAGATATAATTCATTGATTGACAGTGATCAGACTTTATAACATCGTTTATACATACTCAGTAGACGGGGCTCCCATGAGTGAAGAAATCAGGCAATCGCTATGTGCTATTCGCACAAAAAATGCAAAGGTTTATTAACCAAAATATTGAGGGATGTACTTATAGACAGACTTTGCCGTTTCATAGACTGGATTTTGCTTCACAATCCTGCCAAAAATGATTGGTCAAGTTAAATAAAGTACCAGTACTAGATTCCTTAACTTCAGACGTAGTGCATCCAGGTCCATTTTTCAATGTAAAGTAAGAGAGCCAAGTTCAGTAAGCTATAAATATTAATTTTGTGTAGTCAGAATGTCTGCCATATTTGTTTTGCATCTGATTTGGTTTATTAAGTTTGTAACTACATCCTGGTGTGTGGTTTAAGGTGATGGACTGAAAATGGCACTCGTGGCTACAAACAAGCTACCCTTGTGTCATAACAGTGTGTGTATTCCACTTGATAGCTTGAAAGGTATAATTTCTTATCACAAGTTTTAAGATTAAGGATGTGCACTATTGGTTTTCGGTGAAAAGGTCATGGTCAGAGGGCAATGATGTTTCAAAACGGTCACCAGGTCACAAATTACATTGTATATTTCACTTGCCATAATGAAACTTCATATACTTGCTCATAGGAGTTGAGATTTTGCAAAATTCAAAGGTTCAAGGTCAGAGAATTATTGATTGAAAACATTTCTCATGTCATATTCTACTTATAATTATGAAATTTCAACAAATACCATGGATTGACAATGTGCTCTTGGCATCTTGCTTCCTTGAAAGTTCCAATTCAATTTCTGGAATATAGAAATCAAACTTGTACGTCCTTCTGCATGCATTTATGATAACAAATCTTTCAATTACAACTGTGTTGGATTAAAATGAAAATTGTTTCTTTATTGCTATAGTTAAGTCTACTAGGTTGATCTTGACCTTGAAATTGAGAGATTTTAGATGTCAAGGTTATTTTACAAAGGTGATAAATCAATGAAAATACTGTCAAACCATGATGACATTAGGCCGGTATTTTTTGTTTGTTCAGGCTAACTTCAACCTTGTTCATGACTTTTGAATGGTAAATGAAATAGATGTATTTATAATTTTAGCAAGTTTCATCTTGGCACCTGGCCTCCTTTTCTGACCATCAAAAGTTAAAATCCTTCCCAAGCCTGAGGCTCAGAAGGCCAGTTCTTATACCTGTAGCCAGTTTCACAAAAATGGGAACAATTTCAGGAATTTTTGTATCTTTTGATCGTTAAGTTCTTCTTTAAAAAAAAATATTGATACTATGTTTCTGATTTTAGATGAAGTATGTAGAAATGATATGAGAAAACATAGTACAATCTAAATGGAAAATCTTTTGAAAGTTAAATCACCAGCATGTAAATCAATGTGCTAACAGGCTGGCTGTATACAAGGATTTTAGCCATCCTTGACCTTAAAAATCAATAGGGTTCTTTCTCTTTTCATAAGGAGTAAGTGTATGAAGTCTGGTCAAGATCTGATCTAAACTGAGTCTTCCTAGCTGTATACAAGAATTCTAGCAATTTCCAATCTGTGACCTTGATCATTGACCTATGACCTTGAAAATCTACAGGGTTCTTCCTCTTGCCATAAGAAATAATTGCATGAAGGTTGGCAAAGATCCGATCAAAACTGAGTCCTCTAGGCTGTATACAAGTTGTGACTTGCTGTATACAAGGATTTTAGCATTTCTAATCTGTGACCTTGGCCTTTGAAAATCAATAGGGTTCTTCCTCTTGTCATAAGGAATAAGTATATGAAGTTGGGTAAAGATCCGATCTGAAATGAGTCCTCCATGCTGTATACAGGGATTTTAGCCATTTCCAATCTGAGACTTTGACCCATGACCTTGAAAATCAATAGGGTTATTCCTATTGTCATAGGAATAAGTGTATGAAGTTTGGTCAAGATACGATCAAAACTATTTTCTCTAGGCTGTTTACAAGAATTTTAGCCATTTCCAATCTGAGACCTTGACCTATGACCTAGAAAATCAGTAGGGTTATTCCTCTTGCCATAAGGAATTATTAGTGTATGAGGATTGGTCAAGATCCGATCAAAGCTGTGTCCTCTAGGCTATATACAAAGTGTGACATATGCACATACACACAACACTTACACAGGAATGATGGTGTTACTATATCCATCTGCAACGATGTTGCGAGAAGATAATGACAACAGTTATGAAAATTCTATAATTTTTTGTAACAACTTATGTGAAACTGGGCACTGGTTTCAGTAGATCAAGTGGATGAGAGGTTGTTAATCCTCCCCCTGGATAGGACACTGGTCTATTGCAGGTGAACTCCCTATCAATGCTAGTACTCATTTCATAGCTTCGTCAACTCAAAAAAATCAACATACATTGTAAAGTGTCTAGCCCCAGGAACACAGTCATGGACCTCAAAAGATGGAACCAAGAGTGATTGCAACTGGCAAGAATTCTACCACTGAGCCTTGAGCTTCCATTTCTGACCATTACTGTAAACTTTTTTTTTTTTTATTTGCGAGTGTTTTATTTTCACGATATTCGCAATTCAGCTTGCATCGCGAAAATTAAACGCTGTGAACATGTTTCAATTTAGCTACATTATTGACATTACCTCAATGCTTGCGAACATAAAATGCCGCTTACAGGTCAGTGTTATCGGAATCCCATATAAAAGACGCCGTTAACAAAAGATGGTTTACAGTACCTACAGCATAACTATGCTCTTACACATTGTATTTTTGTCAGAATTCTAATGAATCGTCTTGTTCTAAATTAAATGTAACAATTAGTCTGATACTTGTTTTATTGACATATTTTCACGATCACATTAAAACTGATGAATATGGCATCCTTTTTTTACAGTACACTAAATATATATATATACATGTAGGTTCATTTATACCGCACATTCTTTGGTACTACATGTATATATAATGTACAATTTCATTTTTAAATAAAATCATGTAGGAATTTAGAAATCATACAATATACGTATATTTTAAGATAAGATATCCCTCTTGTCCTCTCTTACATACAGATCCATGTATGATCAATTAAATTTACAAGTAAACTGTACAATTGACCCTTCCGAACGCGGGAAAAATTTGAGAAATTCCAGGACGTCACTATGCAATATCGATGTTTGACAGAGGTTCGAAGCTTGTTTGTCCGAAGTAAAAGCATAATAATTGTGACGTCACAACATTTTACATTTTTTACCCGCAATTGGATGAGTCAATTCATCACAAGTATTAAATGTATCTGTAAAATCAAAACAATACAAAAATAAACATACAATCATGCACTCAATTATCATCTACATGTAAATTGACATGTAACTCTTCTATGTCCATTCTTTTATATAACTTCAGTATCGTAAATTATGCAACATCTCCCACTCAGAATACATGAAAAAATAAATATGAAGCAAGAGGTAAACATTTCCATGAAAAATAGATAATAGGAATAAATGCAAAATATGACAGTTTTAAAATTACTCTTTGATACATGTAATTGAATTCTCCCTTACATATTGATAAACAAATGATTTCTGATAAAAAAAATCATTCCAAGGAATGCATGTGTCGCCTGCGAAACATAGCGTCACTCAGGAATCACTTTTATAGGGTGTGACATCCAAGTGTGACTGACAGACGGACAAAGTGATCCCTAAGTGTCGCTATGCTTCGCAGGCGACACAAAAAGGTATTGGTCTTGGATAAAATTAAAAACAAAGCTGCATACCATGAAAAATTGGAAAATATTGCAACACCACATAACATCAGAAAAGAAGAAGAAATAGTTCTGAAAAACTTAACATACTCTTAACAGTATTCCTCAATATAGAGTCAATCTAAGAAACATGAAATGCTTCAATAATTATTTCATTTCAAAATTTTGTTAAGATTTAATTTATTACATCCTTCCCCCTAAAAAGTTACTTCCTACAATTTCAGGGTATAAGGAATGAAATATTGTGATTTCCTAAGTTTGGCCATGAGATGCACAGACAATACATGTAGGTGAATAAACAAAATCTGTGAAACAATCTTCCCGATTACATTTTAAAAAAAATACAAATTAAAGGGGACACAAAAAATTTGTATACTATCTACTTATTTTCTTCCTTAAGCTAAAATATGATCATCTCTGTATTAAACCTGCCTTAGCGACCCACTGTGTTAAATTAGAGACTTCCTGTTTAAAGAGACCAAACTTTTCAACTCCTAAAAAAGTGCTATCTTTTATGGCAGTATTCTTTCCTATTTGAAACATATATTCTCCTTTCATCTTTACACCACAATTTTACGGATATTTTCAAATGATTTATCAAGCACCTAAACAATATTCTGAAGGAAGCAACATTATCAACAACTCAGTGCAACAATGTTGCGAAATGGATGTCTCAAAATGTGAAAGAATTTTGCCTATACACAGAAATATTCAAAACTTTCCAGAATTGTAAACCAACTAATAAATTATTCATTTCATAGATAAATTGAGAAAAAATTAACACAGTTGAAAATCTTAAGAGTTTGACAAATATTTTGTTCTCTCAGTGACTACTAGTCACTTCATACATGTACATGTATATGATTGAAATACGACATAATGAGGTCAACGTACAGGTACAGGTGTATCAAACAGGTAGAGTCTTCTGAACAGTCTTTGATGCCGCGGCATAAAACACTTTTGAAAAAAATCTGAGTCCAGTTTGTCCTCCAGGAATATAACTTACTATGTACCTAAAACAAAGAAAAAAAAAATTGATATTTTTAACAAAAAAAAAGTTTACAAAAAATTAATATTTTTGCAAATATTCAGCTGAAACTAGCAATGTACATTTCCCTGGTTTTCACTTGGACATGTTTGTTTGCCTCCTTCAGAGTTATTGAAATCTTCCAATGAAATGTCAGACATTTGTAATTTTTTTTGCTCCAAGTAATAGATATGTCAATGTGAGTTTTTAACATACCAAATTTTTTTTATTGGGAAATCTGATCAATATGTAAAAACTATGCTCTTTTGTCATAGTTATTCCACAGGAGCTCGATGCCAACGATCCACAAGTATATCTGCCTCTATACTTTCCTTATATAGAGATGTGAAGGGGCAGGTGTCATTGAAGGTTGTTGGCATCGGGCTCCTCTGAGTTATTCTCCTAAAGTCATAATTGTCATATTTTAAAATGAAATAATTAATAATAATAATAATTGTCATTAAGCTATTTAATTGTCATATAACATTCCTCAGTGTGATGAAAATCCACAATAAACAGAGAGAGGTATATTAGAATCTGATTTTATCATGAAAATGAAATGAATATTCATTTTTGCTGTGCTATGTGTATTTGCATGACTCAGTTCACATGTATGACAGAAAATGTAATGGTTCTATCAAGAATATTTCCTTTTCTTAAAAATTCTCTTTTTCCATGACAGGACATCAAATTTTGTACATAATATTAAACATAATGTCCATCACGATGATATACAGATCAGAAATAAAATTACATGAAAGCTTTCCTTAAAAAAAATCAAGGTAAAAACTATCCATTGTACAAATTAATATCAAGTGTATTATATAGTAACTGTTAGAATTATGGTATATCTTTACCTAAATATACAATAATGCAAAATAAAATTTGGTTTCCAACATTAAAGGTCAATATGCCAACTGCTATCTATGCCACAGAAACTATCGCCACACTGCTGAAGATTACCGAGATAATTTTAACACTGTTTAAATGGACGAGACGTCAGTGAGATCTCCATTTGTACAATGGATACGTTAAATTATACAATACACATATTCATACACTTACCACACAAGAGCCAATACTTGAATGACTGCACAAATCACCGTAAATATTGTACTTCTGGCCTGTAATTCAAACATATCATATATAATACGTTTCATGCAAATCAGACTGGTCGAAACTGTTAAAAATTTGGCCATTTCAAATAAAATTTTGACTGTCTTAAAGTTATGAATTCAATTCATATAATAGAAAGGTTGAGATTTCCTACGTGTAACTTGTACGTGTACTTGTATTCTGGTCAGCTATTGTGATGTCATCATTTATTGTGTTTGACGTCATTTGTTTTACACGTTACACGTCGCTAGTGAACGTGTAAAGTGCGAGATACACGTAAGTCTTTACTTCAAGATATTTCATCCCCTTAATTCTATCATGTCTATCAAATAGTATAAAAATAGCAATCCAAGGAATGCTTGTGTCGCCTGCGAAGCGGTTTGATTATTATTCTAGAAAGTGGATCAAATTATTGGTATCAGTAGAAAAGTCGTCAAATGTAATTCATTCGAAATATCAGGCTTCTTAATCACAAATTAAAAGTTATGGTCATTCTCAAGTTTTCAGAAAAGAGTGTCAATCATCTAGGTCAAGGTCACTACGTAAAAATTGGTAACAAAAAGGTCTCATCATAAGAAATATTAAAGACCTATCGCCTACCAATTAAAAGATATATACAACCTTAGAAAAGAAAGTCAAATAGCTAGGTCAAGGTCAAAAGGTAAAAAATTATGGTATGTGTAGAATGACATTGTTACAAGGAAAATACATGTGAAATATCAAAGCCCTATCACCTACCAATCAAAAGATATAGCCAATATTACTTTTCTTGAAAAGTAGATCAAATATCTAGATCAAGGTCAAAAGGTCAAATATTATGGTCTGTGTAGAAAGGTCTTGTCACAAGGAATACACATGTGAAATACAAAAGCCCTATCACTTACCCATCAAAAGATATATCCATTCTTAATTTTTTTTCAAAAGTAGGTCAAATATGTAAGTCAAGGTAAATAGGTGAAAAATAATGGTATGTGTAGGCAGGTCTTTCACAAGGAATACAAATGTGAAATATCAAAGCCCTATCACTTACCAATCAAAAGATATAGCGAATCTTATCTTTTTTTTCAAAAGTAGGTCAAATATCTAGGTCAAGGTCACAAGGTCAAAAATTATGGTATGTGTAGAAAGGTCTTGCCACAAGGATTGCACATGTGAAATATCAAAGTCCTAACACTTACCAATCAAAAGATGTATCCATTTTTAATTTTTTTGGAAAGTAGGTCAAATATGTAGGTCAAGGTAAATAGGTAAAAATTATGGTATGTGTAAGAAGGTCTTGTAACAAGGAATACACATGTGAAATATCAAAGCCCCATGACTTACCAATCAAAAGATATAGCAAATCTTAACTTTTTTTTCAAAAGTAGGTCAAATATCTAGGTCAAGGTCATAAGGTCAAAAATTATGGTATGAGTAGAAAGGTCTTGCCACAAGGATTGCACATGTGAAATATCAAAGTCCTAACACTTACCAATCAAAAGATACACCCATTCTTATTTTTTTTGAAAAGTAGGTCAAATATGTAGGTCAAGGTCACTAGGTCAAAAATTATGGTATGTGTAGGAAGGTCTTGTCACAAGGAATACACATGTGAAATATCAAAGCCCTATCACTTACCAATCAAAAGTTATGGGCTGTGACACCCAAAGTGTGACAGACAGACAGACGGACGGACAGACGGACAACGGACAAAGTGATCCCTAAGTGTCGCTATGCTTCGCAGGCGACACAAAAAGTATGGCATTCAATTCATAATGATTTCAAGTTTCTACTTCAATATAGATTTAACCGAACTTAATGTTCCTCTTGAATTCATACTGTCCAAAAGTCAACTCATTTTCACTTAGATTTAACAAGTACGCATAGTGGTCTTTAAAAAGAAATCTCAACAACAGTTACGTGTAATTCAACTTGTACACTTGACGTACCCGTACAAGTTACACGTAGGAAATCTCAACCTCTCTAATATTATGATAATGAAGGTTGTCCAATTAAATACTGTAGAGAACTGATCTACACTGAAGACAGCCATTGATACATTAAGGTATCAGAAATTCCTTTGAATATGGAAATCAAAACATCTTTTTATACATGTAGAAAAACAAGAATTTATTTTTTTGCTATCAGTAAGTTATACATACCCATAGTGAGAAATAAAGTGTGGCAAATATTGTACCAAAGTAAACAGCTGTGAAGGGAAGTCTAGATGAGGAAAATAAATGCTTGATATGGTTCATTGGACCCCATAACAGGGAAAAACTGAAAAATAAAGAAACATGTTGCAAAAAACCATGTGTTAATTAATATTTGTGTTGTCTGACACACTCAATGTCTTATTTTCTTGGTTGTCAAATAAAGGACCAGTTGAGGACCTCTTCAGCTCAGTAACAAAACTTTGAAAGAAATGATCAGAGTTGTAAAGTGGGTATTCATCAAAGGATAAAACTATTTGCTTTATCAAATATTTTAAATTCAATGGATCAGAAAGCACATAAATCAACCAGAATTGTAATTCCATGGTATGACGTTGATTCCTTCCATTGAAACTGCACTAAACTTAAACTAGAATAATGAATTGGGCACTATCCATTTTCCCTTAATATTAAATGGAGAAATTGATTCTAGAATCAACATCACCAGATAATCATAAATTTATTTGTTATCTTTAGGGCCATCATTGAAAAACCCACAGCCTATTTGCCCTACAATTATAGGTCGTAGGGCGCAATGGTCCAGGAATTCTCATTTTGTGCGTCATACAGTTATTTACAGTAACCAATGAAATACAGTAGTTGGTTTGAATAGTTTCAGTTCTTTTATGTAGAAGGGATTTTGTAACACTCGTTCTGATTGGCTTAAATTCCCTGCTCAAATCGTTTTGTACTACGAGGGTTTGCCGATAGACTGTCCCACATTACCTTTAATCATAGTATAACGGAGAAAATGCCATTGGTTTCCGATGTCCAATGCTTTAGGGCATGATAAAGAGAGTGATGAGATGTAAATTTGCTGTTATAAAGTATAAATTTACCTAGATATCACAAAGAGACTGCCGAGGGTATACAGAACGGCAAACTTCCGAGCTTTCAGCACCAAAACGGGAATATATAAACTGGCCTGCAATACAAAATTATCATTGATCACATATCAACTGATATCAACAATATCTATATTACAGTTTGTGATGATTTGTCACAATATTCATGAAAAAAAAAATGGTTTTAATAACATATAACATTTTCGAGACGCAATTTTTTCAGAAAAAGTACATGTAATTCCTGTTTGACCAAATTTTGTAATAATTTTGTGATTTCATATAACAATTGTACAAAGCTATTTAGAAAAATCTTACCAATGAGAAGCAGAAGGTTCCCATCAACAAACATATCACAAATCCCAAAATTCTCTGCTTCTTTGTCTGAAAAAAAAAAACGTTTAGCATGTTTAGTAGAAGTTTTGTCTTAATGGAAGTCCAAATCTTACAATTATCATTAATATGAGACACACAAAAGGACCGGACTAGAAGAACCGATGATCAATGTCAAAATAATGAACTACATGTAGCTCCTTTCATTACCTCAATCTTCTGAGATTTTTGCATGTGGCCTTTAATTTAATAAGCCGTTGTAAAATTCCCACAAACAACAGCATAGTAAATGGCAATGTGCAAGAATCTCAACGGAGATCTAAGCTTCATAATTCAATACAACACTATCATGTGAAGAACATAAAGAAATGTAAAGTAACAGATTAATTACTATTACATGTAGCTGGACTTACAGCTGGGTATCAAAATAAATAAACCATAATAAGGGATTGGACAGATATAGCAATATTATAACATTATTAGTATCTATATTATACCAACTATTAAAGTCAATGTCTAGACAAAATTGCATGCAACTAAATATTTACCGGTACATTCATAAATATGTATGAGTATGACTGTTCAATTAGTTGTATAACCCAAATGATACACTTGGCAAGGGTAACGGAATGACTTGTCTTTTATTCCAATTTTTCAGGAGGGGGATTGGGGGGAGGTTACAGCTTGTCTGTGTACAACTTGCCTTAGTAACTATAATTTGTCCCAATACTCATTAGTCATGATACTCTTGCAATCTACATGTACCACTGTATAAAGCCAATTTGTAATAATTGCATGACTTCAATTATAATAGCAAGTTGAGGTACCGACTCCTTGTTCTTATGTCACAAAAATGTAAAAAGTTAACGCCAGACAGAAGGACGACCGACAGATGGACAGACAGACGGAGGGACGATGGATGGCACGCTATGACAATAGTCACTTGAGCTACATGATTGTCCTTGATTTTATTTTGTGGGAAAGGTACTCAATTTCTTGTCCTCCTTTATAAGAGGACCACAGTCATTATACAAATATAGGGCATACCACAGACCACTTCCTTATACCCTGAATTTTACTTATACTTAAAATAAACATTTATTTATAGATAAGAAGTATTTTAATTTAATTGTGCTTTGTTATGAAATTGCAACTCAACATAGCAAGTGCATTTATTGAACATGTAATGTAACATGTCACCTTACATATGATAAATGCACTTGCTGTATGTTGCAGACCCGTAAAAAAATTGTCATTTTTAACGAAAATTGGTACTGACGAAAATAAAGCAATTTACAGTACCCCCCCCCCCCTCCCCCCATGGTATGAAGTTTTTTTGTGGAAAACGCTTAGATGGAATAAAAATATTTCACCATTTTTGTACCTAGGAATGAATAGATAAGTTGTCTACAGATAAGTTGAGTAATATTGCAAAGATATGGAGTTAAACCACAACAATGAAAAAAGCATGATGTAAGCATCACTCATATGTATTTGCGTAACAGATTTTAACACTGCTTTAAGAGACAGTCACACATCTACGTGATAGCATCAACAGGCTTTCTACTCTACCTTGATGAAAAAGTAGGAAAAAAGGAGGAGTAGTCAATGAAAAAAAGTAGGAGAAAATAGGAAAAAGTAGGAATTAATAGGGGAAAAGTAGGAAATTTTCAATTCACTTTTAGACAAAATTTTCAGCAAGTATGACATACAAATCACAGTAAACATTGATTGTAGACTAGTAATGTTTATCTTTTAGGAAATCACAGCGAGAAATAAGGACAGATTGATTTTTTCATGTAAAATATACAGAATGGGGGAGCGAAGCGTCAGCCCGAAATTTTTTTAAAAACATTGAATCAGATGTCAATGACAAGTGAAGCAAGTAATTTTTTACTTTTGAGATGAAAAAGTAGGAATAGTAGGAGGTTTTGAAGAAAAAGTAGGAAAAAATAGGATCAAAATAAAAAAGTAGGAAATCGTAGGAACAGGAGAAAGCCTGCATCAATGAGAATGGCCTTACTCAAAGATGAATAAAGTTAAATATGTATAGACCCAAATCTTAATTATGCAATATATTATGATGCCCCTAGATTTTAAATGACAATGATATATACTAGGCAAGGCACAACTTGCCAGTATTCTTCTTTTTTTTTTCTTTTTTTTTTTTTTTTTTAATACATTGAACCTTATAGTTGATAAGTAATATGCCAGGTTGCCGTCCTAATGTTTAATTTAATCTGGAATGCTCTTATAATAGTTATTTATCAGGTTTTACGTTTCGATATACTTGGCAAGGCACAACTTGCCAGTATTTCGGGTTAATACTTTTAAGATAAAGGTGTACTATTTAAAGATCTAAATTTTAAATCAGGACAATATCTTAAGGGCCCTTATACTTGGCAAGGTACAGCTTGCCAGTATTTTTAGTTATATACTTGATATATAATGGAATAATTTAACAAATATTCTGAATCACTTTGAGTACTTTTATCTACTACATTATTTTTATTCTTTTTTTATATAAGCTTCTGAAGGTGAATCATATCTAAAATTAGCTCTGCCTTTTATCTAATATTGAGTGGTTAGTTTTAATAATCTTAAAATAGTCTTAAAATTGCCTTAGAATAGTTTTAATACTCTTAAAACAGTCAGTAGCCAAAATTCTTAATTTACAAAGTCTAGTCATTACCTGCATCATAACAATGGTTTTTTAACACAGTGATATTTTAGATAAATAGAGGAAAGGAGAGTATATGTCAAATCTGAATTGACCACTTTCCAGTTCCGCGCCACCTAGCGGCGAAGTGCTGAAAACAGGGTGTCATGGCCGTATAGACGGGCACAGGCATATGCCGCTTCGTTTATTGATGTGTTAATTTCGGGCAGATAGTTCTCTTCTATCTTAATATTATCGTTTATATATGCCAAGACAATCGCTTTAATATGTCTTGATATATTTCTGACATATAAATATGGTGCTTTTGACAAATTTTAATCATTAATAGCAAAAATTAATCATGTAAAACGGGGCAGTTTCGATAGGTTGTGGAAGTTATTTTCTGTCGATTATTTCAAAATACGAGACAAGAAATCATTCATTTGATTAATCTTAATCTCAGTTCTTATTACCGACTCTTATTATACACGTGCACCCCGTGTATATACACAGCCAGTCAATTATGACAGGTGTCATCCAGGTAGATATCGGCGCCTACCTGTGTGGAGTCAGCAATACGTTCATGCATGCTGACACAATGTCTGGAATGGTCAGATAAAAAATACTAGTATAGAAGTATATTATTATATTCATTTTAGAGCGTCTGTGTATTTATATAAAATTTATATATTACCACGATAAACACGTACCTTTCTACTTTTTTATTATTATTACTCAGTGTACACGGGGCACTATGTTTTATACGCAATCCTACCTTCCCCTCTGAGTCTCTCTCCTCATCAGAATTCAATTTTCATCTATAATCATTCTTGTCAAATTTAAAGATGTAAGGAGATCGTTAAGAAAAGAAAGAGATGCGGGATAAACACAATATCACATTTAAAATAAACGGGCCAAATGAAAAAGTGATCCAGTATTTTCTTTTTTTTCAAATCTCTTTATTTTTCGAACTATAATTTAAACAAGGAATCTTAACATATTCATTTATATACCATGATCATCCAGCCGTATATTAGAAAAAAAAAAACAGTGTTAGATTCTCCATTATTAGTCCCCTATCGGCAACACCAAAGGGGACTCTTAGTTGTTTTAATTGGGGGGGCTCTTACGCATTTAAAAAGAAATTCTTACTTCACTATTTTTTCATTTTTTTTTCACAGATGTTTCAACTTTATTTCCTATTGACTCGTTATTTGTTTGTCTTATTTCATTCATTAAAGAAACCTTCTGTGATTCCTTGAGATTTTTTAAAAGAGCTTTTTGAATATGACATTTTTTTAGCTCAGATCTTTAAATCAAAATACATTATCAGATAAAAAAACATTTTTTATATCAATTTGAAAAAGGAAGAGAGAGAGAGAAAAAAAAGACGAAATAAATAAAAACAAGATGAGGAAAAAGATAGTAATTACCGTAAAAACTCTTCCATGTGAACAGGGTGCAATGAGAACGTACACTACACGTGTACGCTGACCGCAGTCCGTGTACATGCAGCAAGTATATATGTTAATATATTCAAAAGTTTACATATCTAAGTATATTTTGAAATGAAATTTTCTCTGTGAAAATAAGAAGATTGGATTTATTATGAAGATATTCTTATTGTCCCTCTCCCAAGTCTCCATATATCTTATTTGAAATGGCCGCACGGCCATATCACGTTCTGATGATTTTCACACCTGGCAGGTAATGAATATACATACCCTGCACGGTTGATTGGCATGTGTGTACTTGTCAAAACAACGATTTGTTAATCTGTTAATTGGGATGATACTTTTTAAGAAAATGGATTAGCGCTATGGGCGTAGAAATACGAATACGAAGAAAACCAACGATAATTTGTGATTCATACCACGGAAAAACTGTTTTTAAATTTACAAATAGATGTTTAAATATGCAGAAAAAAAATCATTTACAGCATCTTTTTCTTTCAGCAAACATCTATAAATAATAATAAAACTAATTAGTCGGGTAATTTAAAAGACAAATAAGAAATATCCATCAAAATATGTTAACTGATATATAACGCGATTGAGGCGTGATGCCCGTCTATACGGCCATGACACCCTGTTTTCAGCACTTCGCCGCTAGGTGGCGCGGAACTGGAAAGTGGTCAATTATGATCAAGATTTTTTTTTTTTTTTTTTTTTTTTTTTTTTCTCCCCGAACCTATGTAAATTTTAATTGTGATCCCCTTGGTGGCAGGTATTATGTATAGGTGATGGGTGCCCCTTGTAAAGTACCCCACATGGTGAATGGGAATCAACTTGGAACTTTGTAACCTATTGTAGGTAGCCTCGTTCTCTACAAAGTTCATTGTAAATACAGATATTCCTGATGAATGGACCCTATAGCATCAGGATATCAATGTTTTTAAAATCGCGTTTTAAATATCTTAATCCGATGCTTGCAGACGACGCTGAAAGGCGGTACTCCAAGAAGTGGAGGGATTTATTAGCCACAACAACAACAACAAAACAATGTTGTGTGCACGTGTCGTGTGGTCAATCCCAACCTGTTCAATCACAATGGTTGCATCTAAGGGATTATCATTAATTTTTGATATATTAAGTTAACAAACGACTGAAAAGAAAAAATGCCATATATGTATATAAAAATGAATTTACAAGACTTGGTAAAAGCGGATCTTTCTGAGCTTGAGAGAACCAACTATTTGCGACGTCAGAATCATCTAGTGGTGGGGGACTCCTTTCTCTTCTGAAGAAATTAAATCTACTAAGACCAAACGACCCACTTCCACCTTCTTCTTGCGGTAAGAGACTCTCAGATGCTGAATTTTTCGAAAGATAATCCTGTAAATTTTTGTTTAATTCTGACATGTTGTCACGTCAAACCGGAAATTAAAATTGAAGTCAAAAGCAGCAGGTGGTCCAAGTCGGCTTTCTTGTTCCGGCGTTTGTAATATTTCTTTGCATTGCTACATGGAATTTTAGTTGATATTACATGAGCAACAGTCTACTACGAGAAAAAAATTATATATTTGTCTGAGCCCTGTAATAGTACAAATAGATCACTGATAGATTAATGGTCATTGCAAAATCTGATTTTGCAAAAAGATTTTGCAATGAGCGCTAGAGAAGGAAAGGGTGGATTTATCGTTTTCACAATGAATAAAACCAAGGGGCCGAATATATTTTAATAGTGTTTGTGATTTTATTTGTATAGATTTTCAAAATTATTTTCATAAGAAAATTCGTTTTATCATATGAAAGTAATGAGAAGAAGTGACATGCATGTAATTCCACAATGACCACCTTTTGGAGCAATGCATATATTTATGTGCATTACTTTTTAAAACAGAGTTTATGTAAGGACAAAAAAAAAATCAATGACACGTTGGTACGGCATGTAATACTAGTAGATTTTAGAGATTTTTTGTTTGGAAGTTCAACAGGGGAGGAAGGGGTGGGAGGGGAGAGGTAAAGGAAGGGTGAAAAGGAGGGGCGGGTGAGGGGGTGGGAGTGGGATGGGGAGAGGTACCCCCTGTCCTAACACCCCCCCCCCCCCCCGCATATAGAGTGCTAAAATGAAAATTAACTTTCGATTGTAAAAAAAAAAGTGTCATTGCAATGGTACCCATCTCTAAAGTTTGAAGCATTTGGAAATTTGATAAGACTAAGCGATTTTGTAACATGTGTTGCCATGGAAACAGGTACATATATCAATTGCAATAGCCAAGATTTTTTATCTTTCAATCCTCTTTGTTATGAATATCTGAAATGATTTTCACACTTTATCTCTATATGCCCCTTGTATAAGGGGTAAAAAAGAATGTCTAAATAAGTTATTGGCTTTGAGAGACCATATTTTGCATGTTTTTCTTGTATTTTTAATGTTTAATAATTTTATAAATGCAGAATTGTTTGGAGTTTTTAAATCTAATATATATTGTACATGAGCTATAAAAGTCATTTTTACTGGAAACTGCATTAAATATGGTAACCATGGCAACATTTAGCACAACGGTTATGCTATATTGGGTATGTTATGAGTCTATTTTAAACTGTCCATGTATGAAATTAAAACAAAACTTCTATCAAATATCTTCTGGAGACAAATCAATATATAGAGATGTTCAACGTCATACGTTTTATTTTCAAGGTCACTGAATTGCATTCGAGCAGATTTTACCAAAAATGAGATTTATCGAATTTTTTTTAGTCTTAGTTAAGAAATGACATTGAACTTCAAGTCTATGACCTTGGAAATTTTAAAGGTTATAAAATTAAGGTTCAAGGATACACCATCCGAACAACAAATCACTTCGGAGTCTCTCTCGTCGCCAAAATCGACGTCAAGTTGTCTATGACGTCACGAAAAAACGCGCCAAAATTGCATCGGCACTCTTATTATTTGACGCCGACTCACCTACGTCCTGAAACATGAACTAGTATTTTAGGGATTGTGCTAAATAAAACTGCCGTATTTTGATAAGATTGGGACTTCTATCGTCTTCCTTTGAATCTTGATTTAAGGTATCATTGTAATATTTTTTTGGTTGATCGAGGTATCAACACCAAAAATTGAGGGAAAACTGCATCGTGCGCGTAGCGCGAGATGCAAAAGTTTTCCCTCAATTTTTGGTGTTGATACCTCGATCAACCAAAAAAATATTACATTGATTACTTATCATTTCATAACGTCGCTTTTGAACGTTTATTTGCAGCTTTGAAATCGTGTTGCTAACGACGTTGCTTATGACGTTGCTAAGCGCGTACTTCCGTTTTGTGTTGATACAGGTATCAACAAAATTTCTCGGCCAATCAGAATCGTCGTTTCTTAATAACAACAATGGAAATTAAATGATTAAAAATTGATGTAAAACAGTTCTTTGATGGGTATGTTCATTCAGAGAAAAGGCTTACAGCGCATTCTGCCGCTCGCCGTCATCTCTACGAGAAAATCACGAAAGAATAATTTTATGCTTGTTTTATTTGTAAACAACCGTTTGATTTATACCCGGGGTTAAAATAGCAATTGAAAATGTGTGTGATGCTTTTTTTTACACGCGGGGTTTAAATGAGCAACATCTCACAAAATTGTACATTTTATTAGGAAACAACTCCTTAGTTTACATGCGGGATTTGGGTAAAACAAATGAATGGACTTTTCTATGTCTATATATCTAGGAGTAGTGATATTTAGAACAGCAAGCATCACGATAAGGGCAAAGGAGGGGGGAGTATTACTGCTATATATATACGTAGCAATTTCTCTCCGCTATGTGTAAGATTCGCCATTTATTATAAGCGAACCGTAATAATTATATTTTGAATTTATCGAACAGAAGACATTTCATGACAAATGACATAGTAGTACTATAAGTCAAATCTTCTCAAAGTGAATCCTCCTTTTGAAAAAGTTCTCTTTTTTTTACATTATTTGTTCTTCTCCTTTTCTTACAATGCGGCAGTGAATTATTATTACCGGTCTGCGTTAAATATTATAGGAATGGAAAGTACATACATATTTTAAAATTACCAGTGGTGGATTCAAGGGGGGGGGGTGCGGAGGGGGCGCCCCCCCCGGCAATGACCCCAAATTTTCCAAAAACAGGTATATTTTTGCCCATTTTCAGTTAAATCGACAAAATTCGCCCCTTGACCCCCCCCCCCGGGCAAAGGGGGCGCTGGATCCGCCACTGATTACCTAAAGGATATTTGATCCTGAACAAGTCACACTGACCTTGAGGATGACCTTGACCAACGTTGGATGCCATAATACTGAATATCCTAGCATGTTTGATGAAAAATGCGAATACCACCTTACCTACATTATATGATCTCCATAAATACGTAAATGCAAGGAATACTGTTTTTATCGTACTACATTGAAGTACACTAAAATTATTTTGCAATCAGGAAAGAATTTGTCAATAAACGCCTATAATGAAATATGTGCACGTAGACCAGTAAAAAAAAAGGAGGAGGGGGGGGGGGGAGTATGGAACGTTTATAATATTAATCGAAGATAGAACTCAGTTGCAGCACTGTTTTACTGTTATAAGTCAGTCAGTTGCATTTTACATTATATGGATTTTTTTGATTAAAAATATTTTTAAAAATCCTTGTAAATGTTTTCTGTTTTGAAACACAGATTCTTACAAATAGGTTTCAAAACGCCGAGCAATTATAAGGCGACGTCCTGGTTCAAAACGACGTTGTTCGTGCTATTGTTTACCCTTTCTTAGAAGAAAATAAATGTCATGCGGAAATAAATATGATTTTTCATAAATATAGGAATTAAAAACAAACTATTTCAAAATGATATTCTGTCACAAGGCCGATTTTAGCCCTTCCCGGCTTTTCTCCTCATCCAAAACCAATGGATAGCAACATACATGTACTAAGCCTTTATATTATATATAACGTGTAACTGCACTTATATTCAAGTATTAGTCATTTTCTTTGCGTATTCTTTTATCTGAATACATTCTATTTATTTATAATTCTATTCATAAGATATACATCTTGTTTTCAACTTTTCATCGCCCCATTTCATTCTGGACCGTTTTTATTTCTTTATCAACTTGATTTGACGTTCAAATGGCCAAATGCATCACGTGACGTCATTTGCTTAAAACTATTGCAGGCGTTAATATTACTGATATAATGGGTAAATATTATAAAATGGGTTACAGAATTCACATTTTGATCAGTTCTATTTCCAATTGATATCTGGATGATAAATGGAGTAATTTAGATGAAAGGTTCAGGAGATATAAATCCAAATAGAGCACGGAGGGGATATCTTGCCAGCATTTTGTGACAAAATCTGGAGGGGGGTAAGGTCATAATTTTGTATCAAACTTATAATTTTGTTCGATGATCGCAACATTTATTTTTATTGTTGAAAGATATGTTAACTTAGATTAAGATAGCAAATTTTCCGCTCATTGGCATGTTAACAAAGTACTTAAACCCGTCATTTACTGGTTGGACTCTAAAAATAATGACGTCAAGAATAGAGGCTAAAATGGTATAATATTTACTATTTCATAGAATTTGACTTACCAGCATTGATGTATTTTCTATTTTTTATTTGTTTCAGACCTTCTTTCGTTATTAAATGAATGACCATATACATTCATGCATCAGGTTTAAAATAACAGGGGTCTATTGATGATATGATGCAAATTTGGGGAAAATTAAAGAAAAATTGGACATGTACTTCTTTGGAAGGTCATAAATCAATCGGAAGCTCGATGACATATACTTTTTTCATTAAAATACTATACATTACATTGCTCTCTACCAATAAAATCAATAAAACTTAACCTGGGATGTTTAATAGTGTTTTGGGGGTGTTTTGGAAAGGGTGTAACCATGAACCTTAAATGAAAGATTCTTATCTCTTCATATATGTATGTTCACTGTCATAAGTAGTACTTTTTAGGAGTAAAATCCATTTTAAGATTGCTAAAAAGCTTTAACGCTTAAAGGTGCCATAGCAACGGGTTTCGACGACAAAATTGAGAGGAGAGCTCAATTACCCTAACTTGGATTTTCGTTCATTATATTTTTAAGGGACGTTAATTACTTGTCATAATAACCCATCAGATGTCTCATTGGGATCTGCATTTAACTATAATTGACGCTGAATCGGTTATAATCATACAAAAATGATAATAAGCTATTAGTAAGTTTAGCTTGATTTTTGAAGGTTTGAATGGACCTGTTAAGATAACGGCCCTATTTACATGTAGCCCTAAATCTCGTGACTTATTTCTTCTTCATGGCGAATCGTATACAGAAAAACATCAATCATTATTCAAATATAATGTGTTTGGAGACCTTTTACATGTTTTACATTTCGTTAAAGAAACCTTAAGATTTTAAAAAGGTCGAAAGAGGTAGGGTGCACGCATAGAAAAACAGATAATATCGACAAAAAACGTAGAAATTTTAGAATGTTTTACCGAAATGGATAAATATAAATTAAAAGACATCAAATATGTCTACATTGTTACAATATGGTATTAACCCATAGAAAATTTAGCAACTGGGAAGCGTGATAAATCCTTACTTTGAGGTACGTCTTGATAACTGCATTCATCGCATGAAATGCGCTAGCGCGTCATGTAGTATTATTGTACGATTTTATGCACTTGCTGTGTGTTGCATACCCGTAACAAAACACAAATTAAGTCACTTAATTATTTTCTATGTACATGGTGACAAGAACATGTCGTAATTGTAAAACTGTTTTGGAGAAGAGTGAAGGGTTAGAACCCGAATCATTGATTCTGTTAATATTTCTGCATGATTTCTTCTTGTTTTCTGGCTATCTTACTACATGACGGTGTGTCTGTATGTCTGTCTGTATCATTAATAGTTGTGCACTGATAATCCGGATAACCACTCTATTTATACCTGAATATATGACCGTATTTAGCCTGTTCCGAGGTCTTGTGGACCGATTCTATAATTTTCGCTGACAGTGTGTGTATGAAATGCTTTAAAATTTCTGATCCAGTACTACTCTTGTCCAGAAGAAACGCATTATGTGATTATCAAATTATATATAAATATAAATACAAGAGATATGGTTGTATCTTTATTTTAAATTTATTTCACTATTAACATCTTTTCAAAGCTAATGGATATATCGAAATCAGAATGAATCAAAATCAAATACAAGAGACATCCATGGGATGTTCTGAATTGACTTCTTTTAAAAAGAACATTTTGTCGATTAAAATTGTTTCGAATATACAGTAACATAATCTCATTGAGGTAAGCATGCAGCTCGGCGTTAGTCTTTGGAATTTCATTGAATCATTCAATGAAAGATCTTGCTCAAAATTCCCCAGAAAAAGTTGCCTACTTTCACCACAAATGATTCGATGCTGTTATCCAAATCGACTCCCAATCTCTCCTCGATGGTTGGATGATTTTTATTTGAATCTGGTGTTTTATTGTTTCTGATTGGTTTAGGAGTATTGGGTTGTGGTGTCTTCTTGTTTTTGATTGGCTGAGGCTGTGCGCCTGAATTGAGGTTGCTAATTTCTGATTTGACAGCGAAGTTGATGGTGGAAGGAATCTTCTGTTTCTTTGCTGGGCCTTTGATGTACAACATGACTCGTTTCGATGTGGGTTTCAAACATGCCATTCCGTCTAAATTGATAGAAAAAGAATTAAGCAATAATAATGCCTACATAGATATATCCAAAAAAATTAAAGTACTGTTTTGTTTCTATTGGAGGTTAAACTGTTTTCAAGCTGTAATTGTAAATTTGTATATACCGATAACAAATTAGAATTCAATATAAATCATATTTGTGCTTTTTGCATGTATTCAGCATGGTGCTGGAATCAAGCAAAGGGATAATTGTGCATCCAGACAGTTCAGACGATTCCACCTGGCCCCTCCACATCGAAAAAAGGGGAAAATTCAATCATTTTATCCACCACGATCCAAATAATTTTCCAGAGGGGAATTAGGGGGCTAAACCCTCACCCTGGAATTTTGCCGAAAAATGCTGATTTCTCCCCGTTTTGACATATTTAAAATTCTTTACTAAAAAGATAGGCTGTACTCCCTTGACGACTTGGACACCCGGATAAAAACCTAGATCCGCCCATTATACTTTGATGACAATGTCATAATTCCATTTGTCGTAAATAATGTGAATTACTAGATTATATATATTGCAAATATATTATACATGTACATACCTGAATCAAAGACGACTGGTTTAGATTTCTTGCCAACTTTCTGGGAGATCGTCATAACGTCCGCTCCTGCATTGTCCCCCTGTTTAAGACATAGCTCCTCTTTGACCCCCTGGAATCTGACCCGGATAGAACCTTTAGGGGATTTCCAGAATAGCTGTCCGCTGGAACACCCTACAGACTGGGTGGATCGTGTGCTGTTGACAAATAAAAATATAGTGTTAAAATTGTACGTGCAAAACAAATTATTTTGTACCTATCAATTCGCTTTCAAGATCACATTCATGCAGCCATTTTCTCTCGTTTATTTATTCATAATTCACTTATTTATTCATTTATCACGCAGAATATTGGAGCAAGGAAATGAAAATGAGCTTAAATCCACTGTTATTTTACTATCTAGTACATGTACATGTATTAGTTTCTAGATCATTTGGTAATTTTTTTTTAAAAATCTTCATTCTGTTCTCTTTAAATCATGATAATACATAATCAACTTTTAAAGGAAATCGGTTGATTTTGACGAAAGATTTAAAACTTTTTTTAAGAAACAAAACGGATAATCTTTTTAAGGGGGCACCGGTCTGTGATTTTGAGATATAGCTTACACGTCATTTGAAAAAAAAACAAATCTGGCAAATTCCACATAGGGAGCGGGCTCTATTTTGTCAATCTCCGAGTCAGAAGAAGTTATATTTTCGAGAATTTTTTAACTCTATATTTTCCTTACAAACAGAATGTATGAGCGATTTTGATAATCTTAACAATTTTCATTTTTAAATCACATTGACTGTCTTTATTCATCAATTGTCAAACTATCGTTTTTCAAAATGATTCAAAATTAATAACTCGATTTTTTAATCAAAGCTCTTGAAATATCTAGATTTTTTCTATTTTATTTCCTCTTAATGATTATCATGATTTACAAAATCTTCCGATAGTGTAAAAGATGTTAATCGAAAAAGTATGTACCTTTTAAGTTGGACCTGGCGACATTTGTCGCTGACAGGCGCCGAGGCGGCAACTGCTAACAAAAAAGTGGCTACTAGAAACTTCATATTGGTCATTCGGTAATCTTGCTGCAAATGAAGGCCTAAACGGGCCCAATTTATACAGAGCTGTCTAATTTGCATAATATGCAAATGTCACGCGATTGCGCACGAAATAAATATGGAATCGGTGAAAAGTTGAAACAGATAGTGCTAATCTGTAATTGTTTATGTTCAATGCAGGGCAACAAACAAGAAATTGATAATGGACGTGTGAACATGGCTAAAATAAACAGGAGCCTGTCCGGACAATTACTTGTTGGGTGATAGTTTAATAAATATCACTATCATTTAACCATGATCTTTTCAACTTTACAAGATTAGAAATTGAAGAAGATAATTTTAGATCCAAAAGTTTAAAACAGCATTCGTTAGACACATGAATCTCCAAATTAAAGTTCATAATTTTGCCCAGTTTCAAGATTCCGTATGTTTTTCCTAAATTATTATCAAAATTAATTTCTCTCCATTTCCGGAGAATCCCATTCCATTTATCTAGAGAACAAGAAGCTACTCCTAAGCCGGCAGTTGCGAGATTCTAGTTATATATTTTACACCGCTATATTGTGCGTTCTTCGAGACCTCTGGGTCACAGGAGCTCAATGCCAACGATCCACAAGTATATCCGCCTCTACTTTCCTTATGACTTTAACTAGAGAGGGATGGGAAGGGGCGGGTATCATTGAAGGTTGTTGGCATTGAGCTCCTGTGCTCTGGGTAACCGGAAAAGTGGAAGGGTTACAGCTAACATAAATTTATATAGAGCAGCTACCACAAGCACGATTCCGTGTCACGCGCACGCTCGATCTACGCTCACTAAGGGGTGGACAGGGTGAGGAGGGGGAGGAAGGGGGCGGGAGGAGGGAGGGAAGGGGGAAATGGGAGGGAGGGGGAGGAAGGGGCGGGAGGAGAGAGAAAGGGGGTGGGAGGTAAGGGAAGGGTAAAAAGGATGGGGAGAGAGGAGGGGGGGGGCGGAGGGGTGGGACGGGGGAGAGAGGTATCCCTCTGCCCCCCCCCCCCCCCCCATTTATGCTGCTTAACCTTTGTGAAGATAATGTGGTCTTCTAAAGAAACATTGTGATTATACATGACCCAAAGAAAAGACAAGGACCACATCGTGGCGTCGTTCTAAAAGTCAAATTCCGTTGGATATCTATCTATTGAGTGACGTCAGGATGACTTCGCTTCAGTCAACAGAGCACGGCTGTTCCGCGCATACATTGTACATAAACATGCCTTATAAAAATGTGTGTATAACTCTCAGTGGCGGATCTAGGATTGTAGAGAGAGAGAGGGGGCGGGGGGTCCAGCTAAAAAGAAGTTTTTTTCGCAGAAAAAGTGTCAAGCAAAAACAAAATAAACCTGTGTTGTGAAACAAGAATGTCCCCGTCAGCATCTTTGCTTATATTAGCACCATTTTCTTTTCATTAGGTGAACGGTCAAGGTCAAGAGGTTAAAAATCAAATTCAAGGAATTGTGGTCCCCCGCTTTTGGGTGTTTGTCTTTAAAGAAATGCTTACAGACATCCCCCCATTCTTAAGTTTTAATAATATATCTCATATATTATCAACATTCTAAATATGAAAGATTAACTCCAAGAAAAGGTCAAAAGGTCCAAACTTGTCTTTTGTTTCCAAGGGACAGGGCTTATGAAAAGGTATGCACATGTGAAATATTTAAGACCTATGATTTAAATTACCATCAAAAACTTATGCTCGAGGTTGAAGTTTTTAAATGTGGGTCAACCTCCATGGACAAGGTCACAAGGTCAGAATGTTATTACCAACAGAAAGGTCTCATCACAAGGAATACACATGTGAAATGTGAAAGCCCTATCATTTTCCATTAAAAAGTTATGGACAAGGTTATAGTTTTTTGAAAAGTAGGTCGAACTCAAAGGTCAAGGTCAAAAATTTTGGTATCCATGCAAAGGTCTTGTCACAAGGAATACACATATGAAATATCAAAGCCCTATCACTTACCATTCAAAAGTAATGGTCAATGTTAAAGTTTTTAATAAGTAGGTCAAAGTCCAAGGTCAAGGTCACAAGGTCAAAAATTTTCGGTATCCATGGAAAGGTCTTGTCACAAGGAATACACATGTGAAATATCAAAGCCCTATCACTTTCCATTCAAAAGTTATGGTCAAGGTTACAGTTTTTAATAAGTAGGTCCAAGGTCAAGGTCACAAGGTCAAAAATTTTCGGTATCCATGGAAAGGTCTTGTCACAAGGAATACACATGTGAAATATCAAAGCCCTATCACTTTCCATTCAAAAGTTATGGTCAAGGTGAAAGTTTTTAATAAGTAGGTCAAAGTCCAAGGTCAAGGTCACAAGGTCAAAAATTTTCGGTATCCATGGAAAGGTCTTGTCACAAGGAATACACATGTGAAATATCAAAGCCCTATCACTTACCATTCAAAAGTTATGCACAAGGTTAAAGTTTTTGTGACTGACGGACAGACGGACGGACAGACGGACAGACGGACGGACGGACGAACCGGTTTTAATGTCCCCGCGCTTTCGCGAAAGTGGGGGACAAAAATATTGGTATAAATGGATAGGTCTTGTCACAAGAAATACATATGTGAAATATTAAATATTGATCACTCACCATTTAAAAGTTATGCCCAATGTTAACGTTTTTGAAAAGTAAGTCAAAGGTCAAGGTCAGGAGATATAGAAATATTGGTATAAATGGAAAGTTATTGTCACAAGGAATACACATGTAATATCAAATCCCTATCACTTACATTTAAAAGTCATGTCCAATGATAAAGTACGTCTTTGCCATGGACAAACGGACGGGCCAAAACCTATATGCTCCCGATTTCTCTTCTCTTAGCAACTTAGTGTCACTGGACCCTTGACCTTGCTATATATGGTTCGTATGTATTTTTACAAGGACAAACAATTCTGAATGGTGTTCACTGCCTGTATAAAGATTTTTTTGAATTACCCATTATAACCTCATAAAAGCTGCTACTAGCATTTCAGATGGCCGTCCTAAGTCGGCACCGGTTGCCAATTGGTCTCGTTAGTTTTTGTGTTGTCTTTGTTTTGATGTCGTATTTGGTGTTCCTTGTCCCTTTTGTGTGTCTTTCTGTGTATGTCCTCACTGTGTTTTTACTTGGTGTGTTTTACTGTGGGTGCTGCAACCGGGTCTTGTTGGAGATCCCCTTCTTTCATTTCATAAACCACTTTTGATAGGCAACATATATGCATTTGGAGGCTTTCACTCCTCTACAATCAGTTCAACTTTCATCAAATTCAGAGGGTTTAAATTCACTATACACAGCAACCTTGACCTTGGAATATATTCTTTATCCTTGACCTTTGACCCAAAACTCATTGGTATTCTACGCTGATCATAGACAATCTATGAAGTTTTGTCGCCAGGTAAAAATTACTCATCAAGGTGCACAAAAACCATTATAAAAATTGACCTTGTTATTTCAAAATTAGTAAGTCATGGGCAATGTTTGTGAAAACTTTCATCACCGTAGGTAAAAAATTACTCAAATCATGACGCAGAAATGTTACTAAATTTTTGTTCTTTCCTTTAATGCTCAGTTTGACCCTAACATCAAAGCAGCTCCTCCTATTGTTATGAGCAATCTAGGCTTAATATCACACTGCAGAAAGGTATGCTGAGTTTGTATCTTGGCCTAAAAACTACAGGAATCCTCTTTTTTTTTTACTGTCACTACTGATCAGGAACTCTCAAGCTATGGTGGGTGAAATTGTCTGTGGACAAAAAGACAGACAGACAGACATAGTGAAACCAGAAAACTCCCTTCACATTTGTTGGCCGAGGTCTAACAAAGTTCATCATCTTCCGTTATACATGTATAATACAATCAGAAAAGTTTGATGATTCTATACTGATAACATTGTTATCCTTAAATTTTGTTTTCATTATTGAAAAATTCAACATAAAATTTGCTTCCATTTTCTTTTTTAATCAATTTGAAATACCAACAAGCATACATATGAATGAATTCATCGTAAAAATTACATGTACATAAAAAAGAAAGGTTACACAGCCAATTGTGCCTCATATGAAATTCATGTGAAATTTACATGAACTTTACATGAAAGTTCATATGAAATTTATGTGAAACGAGCACGAACATGAAATTTACATGAAATTTTTCACATGAAATTCATGTGAAGATTTTTTGCATGGATGTTATGTGAATTCAGTTTCCTGTGACGGTCACTTAAAAAAATCATGTGAAATTCATGTGAAGGAAATTTATATGAAATTCATGTGAAATATTTTTCACATAAATCTTATGTGAAATTTATAAGAATTTTACATGAACTTTCATGTGAAATTTACATGATGCTCATTTCATATGAATTTCATGTGAGGCACAATTGGCTGTGTAATGAACTTCCCAAGTTACTTTAAAATATATATCTTAACATGACTTAATGTACGATTAATGAAAACTTTACCAAATCGGTATATGACATTTATTATGAATACAGTACATGTGTACTTCAAAATGACATACTGATACTTTCATCGAGTTCAAGAGCTATATATCTTGTAAACAGCATATGTTTGTGGTTATTTTCTCATACTTAAGGTATCCGATGTACACTAGGGCATTTTTCCATGCCTGGTAAGGTTCTATAAACTATATATTTTCTGAAAGGTTATAATGCCCACTACTCAGAAATAATAAATTTTGGACCAGAAAAACCAAGGGGAATAACTGTTGAAGCATTCAAATTGTCTATTTCCTCTATATAACACATGCAAAATAACAAAGTTGTACAAGAGCTTTTCCCCTTTGATTTTTAGGACCTTGGAGTCTTATATCTGTACTCAGGGCATCATTACCTTTCAGAAAATATATAGTTTATAGTACCTTACCAGGCATAAAATTTACCATACATTACAATGGAGATGATTAAAACGCTATGTAAAATGACTCTATTGTACAACGGATACCTTAATATAACTTAAGACCTTCCAATGTATCCATTGATTTTATTGACAAATATATTAAGTATGAGAAAATAACCACAAACATATAACTTTATGAAACAAACTTGAAATATTATGCCCAGTTCACATTAAGGCAAATCTCTCCTGAATTCCACAATGGGAAAAGGGTTTATCAAGACTTAGTAAAAATTTGCAAAATGATTTCAAATGTCAAATAATGTTTAAAGATTACAGATACAGATTACCGGAAGATGATAAATTTACGACACATGACTATAAACATAGCAAGATTCATATCGGAAATGTAACACAAAATATCTCTTCAATAGATTTCCACTAAAACGGCTAAATACAAATAAACAAACAAACAGTGGCATAATATTCAATGGACAAATCGGTATTGTCTCTCAAAGTGATTTAAATGGATTTCCTGATACAAGTTGTATTGTAAGGATGAAGACCGAAATTTTTTTTTCACAATTTTTAAAGGATGAAAACTATGAAAAAAATGTTCAACTTCATAATAATTTTTTAAGGATGAAAACTATGAAAAAATTGTTCATAATTTTTGAAGGATGAAAACTATGGAAAAATGTTCACAATTTTTTAAGGATGAAAACTATGAAAAAAAAATTTACAATTTCTTTACAGATGAAAACTATGAAAAAAATGCTCACAATTTTTCAATCGAACAAAAAGTAATCAAACATTAAAGTATCTGACAATAGCATACTCATAATATACTCATAACATAGAAAACTACAACTGGAATTCGATAAAATTTTCTAACTTATTAAATTTATACAAACGGGTCCAAATTTAGTCATCAGCGGTACAGGTATCTTGCTACAGATTTTAAAATCTGAACTATTTTGAATCTGAAATCAATACTTACATGTATATCTCGAATAACCTTGTATATACTAAAAACTTTGAAATTTAAAAACTATTCATTCACAGGTTACATGTAGCTATCGAACACATTAAAGAATTAATCCTGGTGAAGAGAGTCAAAAATTGATTTCCCCTCCGTATTACAGGCATCAAAATAAAATGTAAATACTAGTAGCTATTTCAATTTCAGATGTTTATTCCTTAGTTTTGTAGAATTATAATACCAAAACCTATTTGTGTGTCAGGACAATAAGCTTATACAACCAACATGTTGACAGACGATCAGACAGCACTATAAAAAAACACCTGTATTAACATAAAATACAAATACTACATATTACATACATGTACGTAAAAGTAACAAACTCAGTAAAGAAATTAGCCAAATTGCAAAAGAATGAATAAGACTCCCCTATATTTGCCATGATAGTAAACAGTTTCTGGATAAAATATAAAAAGTTTCTGATTCCTACGATCTATTTTTATCATCTACAATCTTTAGCTCACCATATTCAGCAGTCTATTATTGACGCTGTTGTTTGACTTGTGTTTCTTACTTTCTAGATGCTGAGCAAAAGGTGCCTCTCCGCTGATTGTAAAATTACATGCCTTACAGTAAAAGCTTCCACTGGGTGTGCGGAAGTTAGTGAGATCCTTTCCCTTATACGTCTTCGGAAACTGATATTCATCTGGTGGTGCAAATTCCTCTTTTTTCCACTTCCGTCCACCGAATGCCATGGGCAGCCCCGTGTTTTCATCGTCCTCTAACACTTTTCTCCGGAACTCTGCGGGATCATTGCCGACTTCCTCCTGATTCAGCGCAGGAATATTACCAACTTGGTCCTCGATATTGATTTTTTTGCCACCCCCTGTTTTCACCCCTCGGCCATGGAATGATGTGGGTAACATAGTCTCCATCATAGGGTCCTCACTTACCCACTCTACTTCGTCTTCCTTCTCCTTTTTCCCTTCCCCGTCACCTCCTTCTCCCGCTCCAGCCCAGGGACCCTTCAGACCAGATAAGCTCTCACTCCTCTTCCTTCCTCTATCATTCCCTCTGCCCCGCCCTCTTCCTCCCCTCCCCCCTCTCCTTCCTCTTCCTACATCATCTACCACCGTAACATCATCGTCTCCACCTCCAATAAAGCCATCCTTGATATTCTTCATCTCTTGATCTTCCATGGAATCTCTATCTCGTCTCATTCTACCCCGACCAAATCTATCTCGATCCATGCCAAACCGATCTCGATCCATTCCGAACCGATCTCGGTCCATTCCAAACCGATCTCGGTCAATTCCAAACCGATCTCGGTCAATTCCAAACCGATCTCGGTCCATTCCAAATCTATCTCGATCCATGTCAAACCGATCTCGATCCATGTCAAACCGATCTCGATCCATGTCAAACCGATCTCGGTCCATTCCAAATCTGTCACGGTCCATTCCAAAGCGGTCTCGGTCCATACCATATCGGTCTCGGTCCATGTCAAATCGATCACGGTCCATTGGACCATCAGGCCCTCTTCCAAATCTTGGTCCATCTCGATCCATTCCAAATCCAAAGTCAGGTCCATCTCGACCCATTCCAAAGCCAGGGCCATCCATTCCTCTTCGGCCCCTTCCCATTGGTCCATCGTATTCACCATGTGCATACATTACTCTTCCTGTAGGCGGTGGACCAAATCTGTCAGGTTCTATCATTGGCATTTCTGGCCCTGGTCCGAGTAGACTAGGCCCTCTAGGTCCAGGTACCTCTCTAGCGCCAAATCTCCCGTGGTCGGGATCTACAAAGGAAAAAGGATTGAATATCAAATGCAATTAACCATAACTTCATTCAAAATAACACTGACAAGAATCTGACTTTGAAAACGTATGTAAAACCATCAAATTAGTGGTTTATAATTTTGGTATTGAAAGATGTTGTGATGATCAACGAGAAAGGAGATGCCACATGTTTCATATCTTAGAATTAGAATATATATTTTAAAGGTGAGGGCTTCCTATCTTGAATAAAGTTTTGTTGTGTATCTAAAAGTCTTGAAGTCTAATAACTTCCTCTCTACTCATATTGGATTTGTTTTATGATCAAGTAACAAAACGGGGCAAAAAAAAATTCCCTCTACATCCCTTCCAAATTGACTTTTCTGAGCCAAATTATTAAATTTCTTGTCACTACAAAGCAATTCTGCAAAGCTTGTATGAATGCATGTAGTCCTGCAAACTAAAACTCTCAAATATAAACGGTACTTCTACCTCTGAATGGCCGTCCTCCAATCCCTGTCTGGTACGGCATATCGTTGCTTGGGTCCTTAAATGCACCATCCTCGTCAAGGACTCTCTGTATCGCCTCTTCATCCTCACCGTCTTCTTCCATCTCTATCAGTTTGTTACGTATTCTATTACGATGGCGACTTCCGGCAAAGTGCAGTTCCAGATGCTCCTGACTAGTGACCGTAACATTGCATACCTTACACTCAAATACCTGGTTCGGCTTCCTTCTCCCTCTATAAATAGATTCAAATTTTATCATCTATAAATAGATTCAAATTGTTAATTATCGCACCGTCTCACAAAATATTCTCTACAGAGAAGCCTTTTTATCATATTATGTACGTAGTAGAATACAAGGTAATTTTTTTCATCTGCATGTAGAATATGATGAATTTAGAATATGGTTTTATACATGTAGTGCGAACTGTACTTAACAGAAATTGGAATTTCTCTGTAAAGACTTTCATTCATTAAAAAATTCTTTCTAATGTACGTACGGATCTTGGGCATGCAAGTTTTCCATGCCGACTTCCTTGGCAATCTGTAGTCGTTTAAGATGATTACGTCCTTCGTAATGTTGTATGGCCTGTTTAGGGGAGTTGAACGGTACGCTACAAGTTTCACAGAATATGCGGGTCTTGGGATCATTCATCATGATGAGGACATGCTATAAAAGTAAAGAATACAATATCATATGTACATGTATATGTATTCACAGCAGCGTATCACGTGATATGCAAATAATCTCTAGCCCAGGAATCCCCTTCGATTAAGTATGGTAAATACAGTCTAAATCTACTTTATATGAAACTATTTTAAGCCTATCATATGAACATCACTATATATGAGATATAATAGAGGTATATTCAGAGAACACTTCAACAGAACTTTTTTTATTTTGTTTACATGTAATGATATGGTGCACCTAAATAAACAAAATTTTCTGTTGAAGTGTTCTATGAATATAATTCTATTCTTGACCAGAATATATTACCATCATATAAATGATAATGATACTCATATGATAGACCTAAAATAAATTCATATAGAGTAGATTTTGACAGTATTTACCTTGTTTAATCACAGGGAATTCCCGGGCTAGAGATTATTTGCCTGTCATGTGATATGCTACAGTGGTTTTGGACAATGAATTCTTATTCGAGAAATACTGTCAGAGTATGCATAGAAGCAGTAAAATTTTAATTTGACTAAAAGTATGTAATTCCTGTATATCATTAGCTTCAGAGTTTCCAATTAGTATCCTTAATCTATATGAAAATAGCAATCCTAGGAATGCTTGTGTTGCCTGTGAATCCCCTTATTTTTCAAAAGTCGATCAAATATGTTGGCCAAGGTCACAAGGTTAAAGTCATTAATACATATATCAGTAGAAGAGTCTTGTCAAATGAAATTCATTTGTGAAAAACTAAGAGTCCCCTTCGGCATTGCCGGTAGGGGACTAAATATAAGACCTATTACTTTCCAGTCAAAAGATATGCAAAAACATAGGTAATCACAGATTACAAAGCTCACCTCGTGACAGCAAAATTCAATTCAAACATATTTCTTAGTACATGTATATTGGCTTTTAAAGGCAAAACCACTCAAGCAGAAAAAGTAGGTCAAGGTCATTTTATGAAAGTTTGATCAAAGATACATCCAATATGCAAGTTTGGTACATGTAGCAGTTATACTTTGCTCAATATTGGCTTCATAGAGCAAAATCACTCAAGTGGAAAAAGTAGGTCAAGATCATTTTATGAAAGATTGATCAAAGATAAATCCAATATGCAAGTTTGGTACATGTATCACTTATACTTAGCTCAATATTGGCTTTTAAAGGCAAAATCACTCAAGCGGAAAAGTAGGTCGAGGTCATTTTATGAAAGATTGATCAAAGATACATCCAATATGCAAGTTTGGTACATGTATCACTTATACTTTGCTCAATATTGGCTTTTAAAGGCAAAATCACTCAAGCGGAAAAAGTAGGTCAAGGTCATTTTATGAAAGTTTGATCAAAGATACATCCAATATGCAAGTTTGGTACATGTATCACTTATACTTTGCTCAATATTGGCTTTTAAAGGCAAAATCACTCAAGCGTAAAAAGTAGGTCGAGGTCATTTTATGAAAGTTTGATCTAAGATACATCTAATATGCAAGTTTGGAACATCTAGCACTTATACTTTGCTCAATATTGGCTTTTAAAGGCAAAATCACTCAAGCGGAAAAAGTAGGTCAAGGTCGTTTTATGAAAGTTTGATCAAAGATACATCCAATATGCAAGTTTGGTGCATGTAGCACTTATACTTTGCTCAATATTGGCTTTTAAAAGCGAAATCACTCAAGTGGAAAAAGTAGGTCAGATGCTGCATCCAATGCATAGGTCCATCTCGGCATCCAAAGATGAATCACTTGTGCAAGTTTGGTTACTGTAGCATTAGTACTTTGTCAGATACTGAGCTACCCCGAACTTCTTAACCAAGTCACTCAAGCGGAAAATGTAGGTCAGATGCTGCATCCCATGCATGGGTTCACCTCAGCATCCAAAGATGAATCACTTGTGCAAGTTTGGTTACTGTAGCATCAGTACTTTGTCAGATACTGAGCTACCCCAAACTTCTTAACCAAGTCACTCAAGCGGAAAATGTAGGTCAGATGCTGCATCCGATGCATGGGTTCACCTCAGCATCCAAAGATGAATCACTTGTGCCAGTTTGGTTACTGTAGCATTAGTACTTTGTCAGATACTGAGCTACCCCAAACTTCTTAACCAAGTCACTCAAGAGGAAAATGTAGGTCAGATGCTGCATCCCATGCATGGGTTCACCTCAGCATCCAAAGATGAATCACTTGTGCAAGTTTGGTTACTGTAGCATCAGTACTTTGTCAGATACTGAGCTACCCCAAACTTCTTAACCAAGTCACTCAAGCGGAAAATGTAGGTCAGATGCTGCATACGATGCATGGGTTCACTTCAGCATCCAAAGATGAATCACTTGTGCCAGTTTGGTTACTGTATCATTAGTACTTTGTCAGATACTGAGCTACCCCAAACTTCTTAACCGGACGCGGATGCGGACACGGACGCGGACACGGACGCGGACGAGGACGCGTGGGGTTATAGCATAAGCTCACTCAACTTCGTCGAGGTGAGCTAATGATATAGCCAATTTTTTTTCTTTTTAAATCAGGTCAAATATCTAGGTCAAGGTAACTAGGTAAAAAATTATGGTATGTGTAGAAAGGTCTTGTCACAAGACACACACACATGTGAAATATCAAAAGCCCCATTACTTACCAATCAAAAGATATAACCAATCTTAATTTTTTGAAAAGTAGGTCAAGGTCACTAGGTCAAAATTATGGTATGTGTAGAAAGGTCTTGTCACAAGGTATACATACTGTATGTAAAATATCAAAGCCCTATCACTTACCAATCAAAAAAATTCTATAAATAATAATAAGTTCTACCATCCGAAACATCACTGAATCTTTTCTAAAGCCATAATGCACTATTCAAAGTACTTAGAAATACAAATGTACATTAAAAGCAAATTACCAATTCTACAGCCTCCTCATTCTCTGCAGGTACATCAGATATAATCTGTAACGAGTTTTTGGAAAATCCTTCCTTAGCCCTCTTGGCTAACAGAATCTCTAGCGCGCAGGACTCCTTATAAATCTTCAACTTCTTAGCATGGTTTTTCCCACTATAGTGAGCAGCTGCCTGTGTGGGATGGGTCAAGGCCACCTCACAAAGCTTACACTCATTTGTCAAGGTCATGTCCTTGAGGTTAGCTTCAAACTTAGGTCCGAGATCGAAATCCAGATCTAGTACAGTATTCTGTGAAGGCTGTTGTTGTTCCGATTTTGCAGCGGTAGAATTTTCCTCTTTTGCCTCCTCTTCTTCTTTCTCTTTCTTCATCTTAATCTCCTTTAATTCTTCGTCCGACAACAAGCTCGGAATCCCTACGATCGTTGCCGAGTCTTTTTTCTCACCTTCTTCTGTGGCCTTAGCTTCTTCAGTCTTGGCCTCCTCTTCTAATTTCTGTTGTTTAGCGGCCTGTATTTCCTGTTCCTTCTTCTCCTCTTGTTTTCGTTTAATGGTAGCAGTGGGAGGGGCAGGGGTTTCTGTTTTCAAATTTTTCAACATGTCACTCCATGCATTATGCATACTGCTGAGGTCTACCTCGTCTTCCTTCTTTTTGTTGCTCGAAGAAGTATTTTCTGTCTGATTCCATCGGCCTCCTCCTCTGCCACCCCTTGATCCACCTCTTCCCCTCCTGTTCTCATTTCCGCCACTGTTCCATTTAGAATCGGAATAAATGGAGCCCATACTCCTGGAAGAATCACCTCCACTGTATCCCATACTAGAGAAAACCAAAGGCTCGTCGGAATTAACAGCCTTCTTAAAATCTTCATACGAGTCCTTGAACTGATTATCACCATCTTTGTACTTATCATTAAAATTTGATTTCCCACCTCCTCTTCCACCTCTGTTGTCATAGTTACCCCAACTTCCTCCACTGTTGCCATAGTTACCAAAACTTCCTCCACTGTTACCATAGCCACCATAACTTCCTCCACTATTGCCATAGCTACCATAATGTCCTCCAGCATCGCCATAGCTGCCATAATTGCCATAGCTACCCCATCCTCCACTGTTGCCATAGTTACCCCAACTTCCTCCAGTGTTGCCATAGTTACCATAGTTTCCACCACTGCTTCCATAGTTACCATAGCTTCCACTACTGTTACCATAGCTACCCCAGTTTCCACTAGTGTTGCCATAGTTATCATTTTGTTTGTTTCCGAAATTGCTAGATCCACCATAATTGTTGGTTCCCCCACCATAATTGTCTCCTCCACCGTACCCCATTTTGTCATTCTTATTTCCCTTGTCAATGGACGAGTCTGTTGATCCTTGCTGAGAACTGCCAGAATAGTAGTTCTGGTTTCTGGAGTCATAGTTTTGATTACCAGAACCATAGTTCTGATTGAAATTTTGATTTTTGTTCTGCATTCCGGAGTTGAGGCCCGAGTCATTCCTTTGTCCCTGTTGATTGAAGCTAGATCCTTGTTGTTGATTAAATCCTTGATTTTGTTGTTGATTAGAATTATCATTTTGTTTATTATAACCAGAACTGTTGTTGTTTGGTCCTTGCTGGTTAAAGTCCGAGCGGTTGTTTTGTTGGTTGAAGCCAGCATTGTTCTTTGATACTTTTGAATCCCATCTTGATCCTGGCTGATTATCACTCTGTCCCTGCTGATTATTTTTTCCTTGATTTTGCTGGTTAAAACCTTGACCTTGCTGTCCTTGACCTTCATTCTGTTGTTTGTAGTTTTGACCTTGAGGACCTGATCCTTGATTTTGTTGATTATAACCTTGGCCTTGCTGCCCTTGATTTTGTTGATTATAACCTTGGCCCTGCTGTCCTTGATTTTGCTGGTTGTAACCTTGGCTCTGAGGTCCCTGTCCTTGGCCTTGTTGGTTGTAACCTTGATTCTGCTGTCCCTGCTGATTGTAACCTTGACCTTGCTGGTATTGGCCCTGCTTTCCCTGTCCTTGACTTTGTTGATTATAGCCTTGACCTTGCTGACCTTGTCCTTGAGATCCCTGTCCATGACCTTGCTGATTGTATCCCTGACCTTGTCCTTGCTGATTATAACTTTGGCCCTGCTGTCCTTGTTGATTTTGTTGGTTGTAGCCTTGGCCTTGTTGTCCTTGACCCTGTTGATTATAACCTTGGCCTTGCTGATTTTGTTGGTTGTAGCCTTGTCTTTGTTGTCCTTGACCTTGCTGATTATAACCTTGGCCCTGCGGTCCTTGCTGATTTTGTTGATTGTATCCCTGGCCTTGTCCTTGCTGATTATAACCTTGGCCTTGTTGTCCTTGACCTTGCTGATTATAACCTTGGCCCTGTTGTCCTTGTTGACTGTATCCTTGGCCTTGTCCTTGACCTTGCTGATTATAACCTTGGCCTTGTTGTCCTTGTCCTTGCTGATTATAACCTTGACCCTGTTGTCCTTGCTGATTGTATCCCTGGCCTTGTCCTTGACCTTGCTGATTATTACCTTGGCCTTGTTGTCCTTGTTGATTTTGTTGGTTGTAGCCTTGGCCCTGCTGTCCTTGACCTTGATTTTGTTGGTTGTACCCTTGGCCTTGCTGTCCTTGACCTTGCTGCTTTTGGTTGTAGCCTTGGCCCTGTTGCCCTTGCTGATTATATCCTTGGCCTTGGTTATTGTAACCTTGACCTTGCTGGTTGTAGCCTCCTTGTTGGTTGTAGCCTTGACCTTGGTTATAATAACCTTGGCTTTGTGCTTGCAGCTTACAGTAGTTTTCATATCCGCCGTATGAGGAATAATCATAATCTCCATAACCATAGGTACCGTACCAACCAGAGTTTCCCCAGTAGTTTCCGTATCCTTGGTTACCTTGGTAACCGTAGTTATTAGCTCCTTGGGCTTGGTTATATCCAGAGTTTTGCTGATTGTTCCCTCCACTTTGACCTTGATAATTACCACCTATAATATACAACAGCAAGCTTTATCATAGTCAATATTATGGAATTTGAAAATATGGAAAATGAATTTCAAGGTACATGTATATCATGTATATGTTCAGGTCGTTTTGTATTCCTAGACTTATTTGCGGGGGTATAATGAAGAACCTATAAGATGTACAGTGATATAATTAGGAGTAAAAATATCGCACATCAAAAAAATATCGGAGAAAAATCATTTCTGCATTGTACATGTTAAAATGAAGGTAGTGGCATGTTCTCCTACCATAATGGTTATAACCGTAACCCCCAGACTGCTGGCTGCCGCCTGACTGCTGGTTACTGGAGCTGTAAGCTGCTGGTTGTTGCTGGTTATTATTTTGGCTGGTGTTTCCTCCTTGGTTCACATTACTGGATGGTGGTGGTGGTTGGTTACTTCCCTGGGAGTTGTCCTTGCCTGGCGGAGGAGGAGGGGGTGGAGGAGGGGGTGGGGGTGGATCCTTATTTCCACTTCCTCCTTCACCTTGCTGCTGTTGGCCTCCTGTAACAAGAAACATGACAAACTTTTCCTTCACTTTTAACAAACTTTTACACTTCATTTACATGGAAATAACAAACTTTGACACTTCATGTAAATAACAAACATTGACACTTCAATTACATGTAATCATTTACATGTAAATAACAAACATTGACACTTCATTTACATGTCAAAAAGAAGCTGTTAACATCATGATATCATGGTTATATTTCATTCATACGTAAAAGAAACAAATATTGAAACCATACATTCAGGATCCCTCTTCAGGCTCTGGACTTTATTTGTGATATATTCATGTTAAAAGCTTTCAATTTTCCCCATTTAGGCAGGACACTTTATCACCTGGTGTTGAATTTGCCCAATAACAACATTTGTGAAGTTATCCTCTATGTATAGATATGAATTATAAATTCACTCTTTAGGCAAAGGGAGAAAATAAAATGTGGCAAAACTTTGCGAAATGTTATCTGAAGTTTTACAATTTTTTTTTTCTAAATCCATAAGCAATATAAGGGGGGCGGACAGGGGGATACCTCTCTGTCCCCTCCCATCCCATCCCCTTACCTTCCCCCTCCCCCTCATTTTTACCCTTTCCTTATCTCCCCCCTCCTGCCCCTTTCCTTCCTCCTCCAACCCCCTTCCTTCATCCCCTTTCTTCCTCCTCCCTTTTCCCTGTCCATCCCACTATATAATTTTGACCATATTTTTACCTGACTGTGAGTTGCCTTGGTAACCATATTGTTGTTGTCCATACTGATAATATCCCGAGGGTGCATTGCTAGGGGCACTCTGATATCCATACGGATTCTGAGTTCCTTGCTGACTGTAGTTGTAGGATGCTAAAAATAGAATTACACGTAACCGTGTAAAAATTACAAATCTCTTACGTTAAATTCAATGTCTTCTAGAAAGCAGTTCTGCAAAACCTTATGTCAAGTCTTGCTTCTCTCTCTGATCATCATACATATATCCAGAACTTAGCTCTTATAAAACCATTGACAAGAAGGAAGCTCTACCATGTAAAGTTGGACTTTGAATCTTTTCTTCATTTTGTTCACATAAAATACCGATCTTCTAAGACACTTCAAAGAGACTGGAATCAGCGAGACTTACTGTTCGCGCAGCTCACTTCAGAAATCGGAAAATTGAAGTTTTCTTTACTTTGTCGGCATATTTTCCAACTAAAATTTATAAAGGGTGGTAGATCTCAAACTGTCATAACTAATGGTGTATGATATTTGTCTGTACGACCAATAATATGCTCATCATGCTCATAGTGAAAGAAAATAGTTCTATGTTAATTTTAGCGTGACATCGTCGACGTTCTCCAAAGACTCAGTGTTAAACATCGGCAACGTTGCGCCAAAATTAACATAGAAAACTCCCTATCTAAAACTATTTTCTTTCACTGTGAGCCTAGTATTAGTTGTAGGTACACATATCATACACTATTAGTTATGAGAATTCGAAATCTATCCCCCTATATAAATTTTAATCGCAAAATTTGCCTACAAAGTAGAGAAAACTTCAATTTTTCGATTTCTGAAGTGTGCTGCACGGACAGTAAACAATATCAGACACATATCAGTGTCAAAAAATATTGGCTTAAACGAAATTATGAAGATTTTGGATTTGTCAGAACAAAAGCACGCCAATTTCCTAAAGTTCTACTGATCAAAGGCAACACAGTGGGAAAAAGGCTTTACAGGTAACTATATGTATCAGAGTCTCAAGTTAGAAATCACTGACACAGCATGATGCAGATTTTCAGAAATTGCTGTAAGTTATAAAATATAATTTCAGAGAAGTGAGCTGTACATGTGTATGGGAATCAAAGTGGTATGGATGAGACAACAAATGCTAAATACAGAGTAACATAAAAGTTATCTGAATGAAGCAAAAAGCGTAAACTCAGCTTAATATGATTCAACTCGGTCCTACATAGGGTCAAGTGGCATACTTTTCCTTTCTTCTATTATACCCTTCAATACATGTACCCTGTGTACTCTATTTTAATTTAACACACGGCAGTGACGTTTGAAACACATAAGAGCTACAAGTCTACATATATGAAGAGAAAAGGTCGGAAAAACAAAGATAACAAAGGTTTTGCACAGGAACCAGCTGCAGTCTTCTCACTCAATAGGGATCAATCTGAAGCCTGTAGTGGCATACACAAATGTGCTGAAATGAAAAGAAATTATATTTGATACATGGAACGACTTCTCTGCTTCTGCCAAATATGTCACATCTTTTGCTTTCTTTTGTCAAGGTTGTGTACACCTGTCGATGGTTTCACAAAAACTCTTGTTAAAATTTTCAGGAAATTTGTAACTTGCGTCATTATAGAAACGATTTGCAAATAATGCCATTCAGATATTATCATCATGTTTTCCAATATATCATTAATTTTGCATATACCAATTTAAATTCAGAAACTAAACTTTGTAAACATTAGTTCATTAAACATGTTAAAAGATCGAGTGATCAACTTATTTAAATTCCTAAAAATGTTAAAAAGAATTTTTGTGAAATCTGGCACTGCTGAATGTAAATGATTCAGTCAAATCAAGCTACTTACCAGTATGCCAGTACCCATCTTTTCCCTGTGTTGAACAAGCTAGTAAACAAATTACTAGATGCATTTTCTTAGTTTTAATGTAACAACTTACCTGTAAAGTAGATGTTATGAAAATGACTGAATCCATTTTAACTTTATGTTACTCACGACATTTTGAGATGTTTTACATCTCTTTCTGTCTCAATTCAAGGGCTAGAATTCACTCTTTCAGTCACAGATTATAGAAAGAGTGAACCCTAATTCCTATCTTCAAAATGTATGGTTTATTAAATAAATAAATAAATAAATAAATAAATAAATAAATAAATAAATAAAAAAAATTAATTAAAAAAAAACAAAACATAAATAAATAAATAAATAAATAAATAAATAAATAAATAAATAAATGAATACATAAATAAATAAATGGTTATATGGTAAACATTAAGACATTCTGTGAATTAATCATAAGCAGTTTTTGAAATTTGAAAAAGAAACAAAATGTCAAGAAAAGAAAAGTTGAAATAAACATAGTCATATAGTATAACCTTAATTTGAAAGCTTTTAGAAAAGTAAAGGATTGAAAAACTAGGAGTAAAATCATAACCAATATTAACTATGGATGTTTTATAAAGAAGCCTCATTACCCCTCGACCTTATCCTGTGTAAATCAAAAGATTTTTAGTTTAATTCAAATTTAATGTTTACGAGCTTTTAATTTTTTTCTGAATTGTTCAACAGTGGGCTTCAATCTAAAGTCCTTTCTATCCTAAAGCTTACGTTAAAACATTTCTGTGCTTGTGACAAGAGATGGGGATATAAAACATCAAAATCACCAATGAAGTAACCCATAGACTGCTAGACCCAGGCAGATTAAACCCCCCCCCCCCCCTCTTTCTCCTTCCTTAAAAGTGATGTTCGGTCAATCTATGAAAATATGTACATTAATATGTTTCATCTGTTTAACTTGGCATTAACTCCTAAATTCCCAGGCCCTGGATTATACCCTCCTTAACTCCTAAATTCCCAGGCCCTGGATTGTATCCTCCTTAACTCCTAAATTCCCAGGCCCTGGATTGTACCCTCCTTAACTCCTAAATTCCCAGGCCCTGGATTGTATCCTCCTTAACTCCTAAATTCCCAGGCCCTGGATTGTATCCTCCTTAACTCCTAATTTCCCAGGCCCCGGATTGTACCCTCCTTATCTTAATTTTTCATGAAAGTGATGTCAGGTCAATCTATTCAAACATGTATATTTTTTTCCAATTGTTGACTTCATGTTTATGTCTAAATAGGGGGCAAAGTTTAAAATATGTGCAAGTTTTAACCCTTCGCAGTGTAATGCCTGCCCAGCATTGTATCACATGACATGGACGTTCTGTCACGTATTATCAACATCTCTCAATGACAAAATCCTACACCCTCTTTTGCTTGTGTCCAAATCACAGCATCGATGGCTGGATTCAAATGCAGGCAAGAGAGAACATTTTCGTGTAACTTTTGTCATCCAGAGTTGTCAATCTTACATGAGGGAACACCACCTTAATTAAATGGCCAAAATGGACCTGTATTGCTCACCTAAGTAACAGCTCTAATAACTGCAATGATATGTGATCAATGAACATGTACTTGTATTGCTCACATAAGTTTTTTGGGGACTGTCCTTGACCCCAGGTTGACCTACCCATTCACTACTGCTGTATTTTAACAAGGTGAAAGTCAAATTAGCAACTTCTTTTTATCAAAATCTGTCACCAGATCCAATGGTTATATAGACATTACAGATAGTTTTAGGTAAACAGAATAAAACAATAAATGTAAGCGATAACAAGAAAGCACTATAGCTCCAAAAAAGTCAGAATGTAGGTCAAGGTCACAAAGTCAAAATTCATGACAAGTGCATATACCAGTATAAAATACCGTAAATGATTGTTACTATGGTGGCTGATTTGTGCCATGGGGAATTGTCGCAGTTAACCCTAACCCTAACTGTTTCATCTTGGGGTAAGCTTACCGTACCCCTAACCAAGTCGAAAAAAGGGATTGCACTCAGGGTAAGTTTACCCTAAGGCCTAACCCTAGTCTTCTAGTTAACCCTAAGCCCTAACCCAAGGGTTCCAACATAGGGTTAGTTAACCCTAAGTTATGATTTTGGAAATACCTGATCTTTATCAACGCGGCAATGCCACAACGCAGCAAAGCCCGGCATGACAAAGCGCGGTGCGACAACGCGACATGGCACAAATCAGCCACCATATTGTTACAGACAACCCACATGTGAAATATCAAAGCCATAACACTAACGGTTTGAAATATAAGGTACAACTAGGTTTTGTCTATTATAAATGGGCAAGTTCAAAAGTTGTACATTGTATTGCCATGAGAACTCTCTGATCACAAATAATCTACATGTAAAATACCTTTTTATCCACAATTCCATATCATCAAGCTTGAAAACTTGGATACAAAGATGCATCAGAGGTCAAGACCTTTAGGTCAAATGCTGATGTATTTACCAACAAGACTCCATCATGGCAAAACCTACAGATGTTTTCACTCCTTATGTACCTACCAAAATTTTGCTATTTAACCAGAAAATTAGGAAAAAATGTTAATGAGAAGACAGACAGACAGGCAAACCAACTGACAGGCATTTTCAATCACTACATAGACAAGATTTGCTTTGCAATCCAGCCAATTTTATCCGAATTGACCTTGACCTTTGAAAAGGAAATATCTTGCAAATTTCCAACTCTAAATGACAGTCACAGGGGTCTGGAATTCCTATTTCCCCTTGCCCAGGGCAACTGAAAAGTTTGGATGGGAAAGTGCAAAGCAGGCACTCACTTGCCCGTGGGCAAGTAGATCATGGGCAAGTAGAATAGCTGAACTTTATTCTCTCTTCATTCAGATTTCTTTCTGATCTCGACCTACTTCTAATACAGGGCTTTGATTTGTTTTGAAGAATCAAGCATTCAATTTATAGCTAGATATGCCACATTTCAACATGGCCTTTAAAATAAGTTGCAGTATACCTTTCCTACATACATGTATGATTTTTGATGGACAAGTGATTTTTGGGATCAGGCAAGTAAATTTTATGTCACAAGTTGCCCATGGCAAGTAGGTTTTGAAAAAAATTCTAGACCCCTGAGTCACTGTTACAGGCTAGTAAAGCATGTGAAATACCAAAACTGTTGCACCAAAACAATGGAAACAGCAAATCAAACTCCACAATTAGTCGGAGAGGGCACTTGAGGCTGAACATGATGAAGGTTGTCATGTAACAGAGTGATACCAATCTACCACCTGTATATTTTGACAATTTTATGAACATCATAAGATATTTGGTGTCAAAGATGCATTCATCGGGGAACAACAGACATCAAACTTACTGTCCGTGCAGCTCACTTCAGAAATTGAAAAATTCAAGTTTTGTCTATTTCATCAGCAAATTTTCAGATTGAAATTCAAACAGGGGGATGGATCTTGAACTCTCGGAACTTACGGTGCAAATTATGTCAATATGACTACTACTACACTCACAGTGACAGAAAATAGATTTAGATGAAGAGTTTTCTGTGTTAATTTTAGCATGACGTCGCCAATGCTTTACATTGAGCCTGTGGAGGACATCAAAGACGTCACGCTAAAATTAACAAAGAAAACTCCCCATCTAAACCTATTTTCTGTCACTGTGAGGGTAGTAGTAGTCGCAGGGACATATAACTTACACTGTTAATTACAAAAATTCAAGATCTATCTCTCTATATGAATTTTAATTCAAAAATATTCCAACAAATAAGACAAGTCTTCAATTTTCCAATTTCTGAAGTGAGCTGTACAGACAGTAAACGATCTCTACATGCTGGTGTTGCTTATCTTTTTACAGGTGACAGGTATCTTTGCTGTCAAATTAGTGTACCAGACATACATGTTTCATATTTTCAGTTCTTGTCAGTGGTCCTTTCAAGATATGAATGGGCACTCTTTGCTGGTATACAAAAACCACATGGTGACAAGAAAAATTCTAAGAATTTTACACAAGGTCTTAATACCATCTCATCCTTGTTTTCAGTCTGCGCTTATCATTGATAATGCAGTTTGTTTATTCTTGTTCAACATGTGCTCAATAGGCCACTTGCCAAAATTTATAATGGCTGACAAAATGACGAAAAATGTCCCAGGTAGGTAATTTTTGCACATTTTTTCATTGTTACGTCTCAATGGAATTGGGTCTTTTAACAGTGACGTCATAATGTAAAACAACGCCAAAAGATGTTGACTCAGACATTTTGTGCTCTCTAACAAGATCGGAAAATGGTCTATTTCAATAGCATCTATAACACAAAATGGCTTCTGATGTTCATAATGATTGCCATCATCATCGAGCGGTGAATTCGTATGACCTAGTTGCACAACAACCAGTACATGTTTTGGTTTGGTGTATGATGTTAGAGTAGAAAGCATAGAGATCCCAATATCCTTTGGTCTATAGCTGTACGGTATAAATGCATGTCTTGTGAAGCACAGAAACAACAGAAGGAATGAAATGAAACAATCATGGCAACATTTTAAACCTAAATCCTTCCGAAAATATGATGCCTGCTTGCCTACCTGTAACTTTACGCAAAGCAAGAGGTGACAAAACGAACATCATAATTGAGTCAGAAATCTTGCAAAAGTACCCTGTGTTTGACCGCAGATGCTAGACACAAGTACAACATATGTAAAATATATTAAATTGCATTGATTTATAAGTTTTGTAGGAAGAATCAGTTTCTATCGTCTGTTTGTGTGGGATTCTTGGACTCAACATGCAATACCGGTACTTTTTCCCAATTTCTTTCTTCATGGTCATTCAAGTTTAGCAAATTCAAAATAAACATCTTGTGAACATTCAAGCTTTGCCCAATATCTCTATAATTCAATGAATACCGGAATATAATATGATACAAAAAGTATCTGGTATTTGTCGAGAACATTGTTCTGATAACCGTGTGACTGGACAGATTGCTATGACTATAATCTCTACACCGAGTATTTTGACTCGCATTGAGACTGGTTCTTTATTTTGGCCACTTACTTTGCTATACCAGGTCAAACAGTTAACAGAAAGGCAAATATTTCCTTGATTTGCTAATCAGGTGGGAAAAGCTTTTAAGAAATAGTCTGGAGGGGAAACATAAATCCTGATGGTATAACTTGTACACCCTGGATCGTTCGTTCCACTTTTTCTCCTTACACGGCTTGATCTGGTTCGGGACAATGGTGAAAGGCTTAAAAGCGTCAAAGCTGACAGTCCTGGCAAAAATTTCAAAACAAAGGTGAATAATGTCACATGAAGATTAAAAAAATTACACTATGAAAAATTTACCCTGATTTTGTCATGTTCTCCTTCCCCTTATCGTATACATCATATTGAACTATGAATTTATTTGCATCTCAATAAATCAGTATCACAATGGCATATGCATATTTTTAAAGTTCACAATGGAGTTTATCAGATTATACTAGGGCTGTCACGATAAACTATGCTCACGATATAATATGTATCGCGATATTTACTCACAATACGATTGGTATCACAATGAATCATTTTTAAATGTAGATATGAACATGATGAAGGCATTTCTGTAATTCATCAGATATTTTGATAAAACAAGTTTAACAACAACAAATTAAGATCATTCATAACTTGAAAGCTTTGAGAATTATTGTATTGACTAGAAAATAGGAACGTCATTTAAAGTTATCTTTGACGACTCGGTGTCGAACGCCACCATGTTGATAAACATACCAGAAGTCTCTGATGAGACTGAAGCTCTCCTGGTTGATTTGTACATATACACTTAAGAGAATGAATGCTCGGCTTCACCTCGCCTAATACCACTTTTTTCATCGACCCAATATATTTCTGTATCCCCCCTGAAAACACTGTATAACAAATTTATCCCGCTGAATCACTTTTGATTTGTGTATCTTATGTCAACATATTTTAAAGCATTTTGGTGACGTCAAAAGCATAAAGGGTCTTAGTAGAAGCAGGATATCAAAATAATATCCTGTTAGTAAAATAATACAACATAATATTTGGTTCTTCTCGACCAATCAGATTGCAAGAAATTTGCCAGAGGCGGGATAAATGTATATATCAAGTTTTTTTTATGAGAACCAACAAGCACATGCCAATGCATATCCATCAATTTCTAATTAATTTCTTTCATCAAAATTCAGAGCAAAATTTTTTTTTTTTCCAAAAAAAACTGGTGTCTTCCCTCCCCCCCCCCCCCAAGAATATCAAATGGACCGTGCCTTAGATTTCTCTAGAATGTGAGAGAATTACTAAAAATGTGTATATATAACATACCATATGTATCAAAACTAAAATAACAGATGTTTTTATTTTTCGAAAAATGTGGGTCAAAGGTCAGGGATGGGGTCAAAGGTTAAAAATTTGGCTCCAAAAGATGAGCATTCTCAAGATACATAGACATGCAATATATGACAGCTATATTATCTTTAATACCCTTTCATCAGAATTTATTTGAATGGAATATATACTGACAGTCGGATGGATAGACAAACAGATGAACAGACAGACCTACCGCTATATGCCCTTTGATAAAATTAAGACTAAAGGCATAAACCTCTCATTTGAGCTGAAATAGTATTGCATTGGATACTGACTATAAAGATATTTCCTTCTTTCTTATACTGACCAGTGAAAATACTTAGATCAAGTAATCAGATAGTTTCAGATTGAAATTAAATATAATAGGACATGTGGCCTACCGAGTGAAAAAAGTATCAGCCATTTTGTTCTAAAACCTAAAAAGGTTTTAGGCTATAATTCTTTTAGTAAATGTAAAACAATGTAAATAGAATATTGAACGAAGAACATGAACTTTTAGGGTGAATGTGGTATTAATGTAGACAGAAGCTAATTATTAAAATATAATACAAACTATTTTTACATACCGGTTATAATGAAATATTTGATCCTCTATAGAAAACATTTTTACCATATATCCCAGTTCAGAATAAGGGTGTTCCATAAATATTTTAAAATCTGCATGAGGTTAAAATGATGTTTTTGATTGGTCAAATTGTAAAAGGACAAAATGACTAGAGGTCCAATTGACAAAAAGGCCTGAAACATTTGTTTATAACCAGTAATTTATGGCAGGAACAGGTATCGTACCCAGATAGCTCAGTTGGTAATAGCGTCTGCCAAGATAGCAGAAGGTCTCGGGTTCGATTCACGGTCCAGTCACATCTTTTCCTCTCCTGTTACAGAATTGGCGCCAAACTAAATGACTCAAGGTGAAGTGGTCAGTTTTGTGTGAGGTTTCCAGTGCATGGAAACCTGAAAAATTGGTTGAGAGGAGTGTGGCAGGAACAGGCATCGTGCCCAGATAGCTCAGTTGGTAAGAGCGTCTGCCCTGATAGCAGAAGATCTCGGGTTCGATTCCCGGTCCAGTCACATCTCTCCCTCTCCTGTTACAAATTTAACATCTATAAATACTAAATTTGGAATTTTGTAAAATAAAACTTACACAAGCACCTTTCATTTGGCAATGTGAAGGATGCATTATTGCTATTTTATTTGATAAAATGATCAATCTTTGTGATTCTGGTGTTTCCATTTATCAGAAAGCACAGCTCAAGTCCGTGATCACTTAGGACATTCTACTCTTGCAACAAAAAGTCTCACTACTCTCTCCAAAAATCTTACACCTTAAACAATTAAAAAATAAGTAAGAAATACATGAATTTTGATTGTTTGTTATCTTTCTTGCACTGTATAAACATAATAGAAAAGATTTTCAAGTTGATTGATTGATCAGAGGAAATTCCGAAACTATCCCCTAGCGTTTCTACTGAATTGAAGATAAAATCCTGGGTCAGATCCCAAATAAAATATGAGTATAACTAAATTTCAGAGTCATCTATGATAATATTGTAAAATGGCAATAAAGGAAGATTTTGGTAGAAGTTTTCCTGGGTTGAAATATTTTTGTAAGAGTTGGCTTTTACAAATGAATTTTTTAGTATTTTTTTTTTTTTTAATTTGATTAACACATAGTAGATATGCCTATAAGGCATCTCTTGTTATATTTTCTACTATTAAAACATGTGTCACTTGCTTTAATGTAAACATTATGAAAATTTCATCAAACCACACAGTTTTACATCCCATTGGGGGTGGTACTCCAAGCAGTGGAGGAATTTATAAGAAGAAAGATGTAAGAGTTACCTCCCCCCTCTTCCCCCCCCCCCCAAAAAAAAACTTACACAAGCACAATATTCCTTTCATTTGGCAATGTGAAGGATGCATTATTGCTATTTTATTTGATAAATTGATCAATCTTTGTGATTCTGGTGTTCCCATTTAACAGAAAGCACAGCTCAAGTCTGTGATCACTTACGAAATTCTACTCTAGCAACAAAAATTCTCACTACTCTCCCCAAAAATCTTACACCTTAAACATGTTAAAAAAATAAAAAATTAGTGAGAAATACATGCATTTTGATAATTTGATATCTTTCTTGCACTATATAAACACTATAGAAAAGATTTTCATGTTGATTGATTGATCAGAGGAAATTCCGAAACTATCCCCTAGCGTTTCTATAGAACTGAAGATAAAATCCTGGGTCAGATCCCAAATAAAATATGAGAAAAATAGCAATCCAAGGAATGCTTGTGTCGCCTGCGAAGCGGTTTGATTATTATTCTAGAAAGTCGATCAAAATTCTTTAAAAGTAGGTCTATTTCAAATATCTAGATCAAGGTCAAAAGGTCAAATTTTATGGTCTGTGTAGAGAGGTCTTGTCACAAGGAATACACATGTGAAATACCAAAGCCCTATCACTTACCAATCAAAAGATATATCCATTCTTATTTTTTTTGAAAAGTAGGTCAAATATGTAGGTCAAGGTCAAAAGGTAAAAAAATAATGGTATGTGTAGAATGGCATTGTTACAAGGAAAATACATGTGAAATATCAAAGCCCTATCACCTACCAATCAAAAGATATAGCCAATATTACTTTTCTTGAAAAGTAGGTCAAATATCTAGATCAAGGTCAAAAGGTCAAATTTAATGGTCTGTGTAGAAAGGTCTTTTCAGAAGGAATACACATGTGAAATATCGAAGCCCTATCACTTACCAATCAAAAGATATAGCGAATCTTATCTTTTTTTCAAAAGTAGGTAAAATATCTAGGTCAAGGTCAAAAGGTCAAATTTTATGGTCTGTGTAGAGAGGTCTTGTCACAAGGAATACACATGTGAAATACCAAAGCCCTATCACTTACCAATCAAAAGATATATCCATTCTTATTTTTTTTGAAAAGTAGGTCAAATATGTAGGTCAAGGTCAAAAGGTAAAAAAATAATGGTATGTGTAGAATGGCATTGTTACAAGGAAAATACATGTGAAATATCAAAGCCCTATCACCTACCAATCAAAAGATATAGCCAATATTACTTTTCTTGAAAAGTAGGTCAAATATCTAGATCAAGGTCAAAAGGTCAAATTTAATGGTCTGTGTAGAAAGGTCTTTTCAGAAGGAATACACATGTGAAATATCGAAGCCCTATCACTTACCAATCAAAAGATATAGCGAATCTTATCTTTTTTCAAAAGTAGGTAAAATATCTAGGTCAAGGTCACAAGGTCAAAAATTATGGTATGTGTAGAAAGGTCTTGCCACAAGGATTGCACATGTGAAATATCAAAGTCCTAACAATTACCAATTAAAAGATATATCCATTCTTAATTTTTTTTGAAAAGTAGGTCAAATATGTAGGTCAAGGTCACTAGGTCAAAAATTATTGTATGTGTAGGAAGGTCTTGTCACAAGGAATACATATGTGAAATATCAAAGCCCTATCACTTACCAATCAAAAGATATAGCAAATCTTATCTTTTTTTCAAAAGTAGGTCAAATATCTAGGTCAAGGTCACAAGGTCAAAAATAATGGTATGTGTAGAAAGGTCTTGCCACAAGGATTGCACATGTGAAATATCAAAGCCCTATCACCTACCAATCAAAAGATATATCCATTCTTAATTTTTTTGAAAAGTAGGTCAAATATGTAGGTCAAGGTCACTAGGTCAAAAATTACGGTATGTGTAGCAAGGTCTTATCACAAGGAATACACATGTGAAATATCAAAGCCCTATCACTTACCAATCAAAAGTTATGGGCTGTGACACCCAAAGTGTGACAGACAGACAGACGGACAGACGGACGGACGGACAGACGGACAGACGGACAGACGGACAACGGACAAAGTGATCCCTAAGTGTCGCTATGCTTCGCAGGCGACACAAAAACTAAATTACAGACTCATCTATGATAATATTGTAAAATGGCAATATCTTTGTTTATTTATAGTTTCTGTCACTTATGTACTCTAAATGCATGTAGAAAAGGGTAAGAGAAAATAACAATATACCCATTTTCCATAATCCTAGGGAACAGGGACTCAAGTAAAATACTGTAATGACATCTAAACTGCAAACCGATAATATTTTGGAATAAATCAATTAATTATTATCCATAAATTCTGGGAAATTAGCTATCATGAGATCACATGTAGTTTAACAGAGAGAAAACAACCACACCCATTTTCTAAGACCCTTGGGGTCAGAGACTCAAACAAAATATCAGGTGAACAACGAGATTACAGAACCATCATATTGCATAAAGAATTTAGTCTCCATTATTTATAGTGTCAGCGCTGTAAGCATAAGATTATATGGAATAATATAAAAGAAAATGGCCACACCCTTTTCTAAGACCCTGAGGGTCATTGGCTCAAACAAAATATCAGGTGCACAACTAGACTACAGACCCATCATATTGCAAAAAGAATTATGTCTCTATCATTTATAGTGATAGAAGAGCTGTATGGACAAAATTACATAGAATTTAATGACCACGCCCATTTTCTAAGACCCTGGGGGTCAGGGACTGAAACTAAATGTCAGGTGCACAACTAGACCATGGACCAAGTAAAATACAAAAAGAATTAAGTTTCTATCTCTAACAGTTTCAGAGGAGTTGTCCGGACAAGAATTGTTTACGGACAGACGGACAGACAGACAGACGGACAGACGGACGGACGCCGGACAAAGGGTGATCGCATAAGCTCGACTGGTCTGAGACCAGTAGAGCTAAAAACAAAATGCCGAAAACGAACCGTAAATAAACGATATAGCCTCTTCTCATATTGTGTATCGAACCATCCTCAACCAGAAGTCTCTGATGAGACTGAAGCTCTCCTGGTTGATTTGTACATATACACTCAAGAGAATGAATGCTCGGCTTCACCTCGCTTAATACCACTTTTTTCATCGACCCAATATATTTCTGTATCGCCCCTGTAAAACACTGTATAACGAATTTATCTCGCTGAATCGCTTTTGGTTTGTGTATGTTACGTCAACATATTTTAAAGCATTTTGGTGACGTCAAAAGCATAAAGCGTCTTAGTAGAAGCAGGATATCAAAATAATATCCTGTTAGTAAAATAATATAACATAATATTTGGTTCTTATCGACCAATCAGATTGCAAGAAATTTTTTTTTTTTCGAAAAAAAAACGGAGTTTCCCCCCCCCCCCCCCCCCCAAGAATATCAAATGGACCGTGCCTTAGAGTTCTCTAGAATGTGAGAGAATTTCTAAAATGTGTATATATAACATACCATATGTATCAAAACTAAAATATCAGATATTTTTATTTTTCGAAAAATGTGGGTCAAAGGTCAGGGATGGGGTCAAAGGTTAAAAATTTGGCTCCAAAGGATGAGCATTCTCAAGATACATAGACATGCAATATATGCTCTATTATCTTATACCCTTTCATCAGAATTTAGTTGAATGGAATGATATACTGACAGTTGGATGGATAGACAAACAGATGAACAGACAGACCTACCACTATATGCCCTTTGATAAAATTAAGACTAAAGGCATAAATAATCTCTCATTTGAGCTGAAATAGTATTGCATAGGATACTCTAAAAAGATATTTCCTTCTTTCTTATACCGACCAGTGAAAATACTAAGATCAAGTAATCAGACAGTTTCAGATTGAAATTAAATATAATAGGATATGTGGCCTACCGAGTGAAAAAAGTAGCGGCCATTTTGTTCTAAAACCTAAAAAAAAAAGGTTTTAGGCAATTTTTCTAGTAAATGTAAAACAATGTAAATAGAATATTGAACGTAGAACATGAACTTTTAGGGTGAATGTGGTATTAATGTAGACAGAAGCTAATTATCAAATACAAAATTTTTTTACATACCGGTATTAAATATTTGATCCTCTATAGAAAACATTTTTACCATATATCCCATTTCAGAATAAGGGTGTCCCATAAATATTTTAAAATCTGCATGAGGTTGAAATGATGTTTTTAATTGGTCAAATTGTAAAAGGACAAAATGATTCGAGGTCCATTTTGACAAAAAGGCCTGAAACATTTGTTTATTACCAGTAATTTATGGCAGGAATAGGTATCGTACCCAGATAGCTCAGTTGGTAAGAGCGTCTGCCCAGAAAGCAGAAGGTCTCGGCTTCGATTCACCGTCCAGTCACATCTTTTCCTCTCCTACTACAGAATTGGCGCCAAACTAAATGACTCAAGGTGAAGTGGAGTTTTGTGTGAGGTTTCCAGTGCATGGAAACCTGAAAAATTGGTGGAGAGGAGTGTGGCAGGAACGGGCATCGTGCCCAGATAGCTCAGTTGGTAAGAGCGTCTGCCCTGATAGCAGAAGATCTCGGGCTTGATTCCCGGTCCAGTCACATCTCTCCCTGAGACTCCTGTTACAAATTTAACTTCTATAATTAATACTAAATTTGGAATTTTGCAAAAAAAACTTACACAAGCACCTTTTATTTGGCAATGTGAAGGATGCATTATTGCTATTTTATTTGATAAAATGATCAATCTTTGTGATTCTGGTGTTTCCATTTATCAGAAAGCACAACTCAAGTCCGTGATCACTTAGGACATTCTACTCTTGCAACAAAAAGTCTCACTACTCTCTCCAAAAATCTTACACCTTAAACAATTAAAAAATAAGTAAGATACATGCATTTTGATTGTTTGTTATCTTTCTTGCACTGTATAAACATAATAGAAAAGATTTTCAAGTTGATTGACTGATCAGAGGAAATTCCGAAACTATCCCCTAGCGTTTCTATAGAATTGAAGATAAAATCCTGGGTCAGGTCCCAAATAAAATATGAGAAAAATTAAATTTTAGACTCATCTATGATAATATTGTAAAATGGCAATAAAGGAAGATTTTGGTAGAAGTTTTCCTGGGTTGAAATATTTTTGTATGAGTCGGCTTTTACAATTGGATTTTTTTAGTATTTTATTTTATTTTTTTTTAATTTGATTAACACATAGTAGATATGCCTATAAGGCATCTCTTGTTATATTATCTACTATTAAAACATGTGTCACTTGCTTTAATGTAAACATATGAAAATTCTATCAAACCACACAGTTTTACATCCCATTGGGGGTGGTACTCCAAGCAGTGGAGGAATTTATAAGAAAGAAAGATGTAAGAGTTACCTCCCCCCTCCCCCCCCCCCCCCCCCCCCCCCAAGAAAAAAAACTTACACAAGCACACTATTCCTTTCATTTGGCAATGTGAAGGATGCACTATTGCTATTTTATTTGATAAAATGATCAATCTTTGTGATTCTGGTGTTCCCATTTAACAGAAAGCACAGCTCAAGTCTTTGATCACTTAGGACATTCTACTCTTGCAACAAAAATTCTCACTACTCTCCCCAAAAATCTTACACCTTAAACGTGTTAAACAAACAAAAAATAAGTGAGAAATACATGCATTTTGATTATTTGATATCTTTCTTGCACTCTATAAACACTATAAAAAAGATTTTGATGTTGATTGATTGATCAGAGGAAATTCGGAAACTATCCCCTAACGTTTCTATAGAATTGAAGACAAAATCCTGGGTAAGGTCCCAAATAAAATATGAGAAAAACTAAATTACAGACTCATCTATGATAATATTGTAAAATGGCAATATCTTTGTTTATTTATAGTTTCTGTCACTTATGTACTCTAAATGCATGTAGATAGGGTAAGAGAAAATAGCCATATACCCATTTTCCATAATCCTAGGGAACAGGGACTCAAGTGAAATACTGTAATGACATCTAAACTGCAAACCGATAATATTTTGGATTAAATCAATTAATTATTATCCATAAATTCTGGGAAATTAGCTATCATGAGATCACATGTAGTTTAACTAAGAGAGAAAACAACCACACCCATTTTCTGAGACCCTTGGGGTCAGAGACTCAAACAAAATATCAGGTGAACAACGAGATTACAGACCCATCATATTGCATAAAGAATTTAGTCTCCATTATTTATAGTGTCAGCGCTGTAAGCATAAGATTATATGGAATAATATACAAGAAAATGGCCACACCCTTTTCTAATACCCTGGGGGTCATTGGCTCAAACAAAATATCAGGTGCACAACTAGACTACAGACCCATCATATTGCAAAAAGAATTATGTCTCTATCACTTATAGTGATAGAAGAGCTGTCCGGTCAGGTGCACAACTAGACCATGGACCAAGTAAAATACAAAAAGAATTAAGTTTCTATCTCTAACAGTTTCAGAGGAGTTGTCCAGACAAGAATTGTTTACGGACAGACGGACGGACGCCGGACGAAGGGTGATCGCATAAGCTCGACTGGTCTGAGACCAGTAGAGCTAAAAACCGCGGTGAATCAAGAATCATGACAACCCTAGATATTACATATAAACATGCAAGTCACCAAGAAAATCACTTACCCTACCTTAAAATACCTTTGCCTTGCCTCGATGAAGACAAAAGTTAAGAAATGTATGTATTGCTAGTACATAATTGAATTGTTTCAAGAATTATATCAGATCTCTAGTTGTGAATTACAAAATGTAAATCACTGCAGAGTAAAACACCTGGACAATTCAGACTAATTAATCGTCAGAAGCCTAATTGTATTTCTATTTATATTGACCCTCTATGTCAGTCCCTGTGCAAACAGTACTTTTAATTCAGGCACCCTTGGCATTTACATACACAAGCATAAAGTATATGTTCATTAAAGCAAAGAAAGAATTCAGGTTTTTCAAGTACATAAGACTGTGACATCACTTAACTCGATGTTTAAAATTGGTACACAGTGAGAGAATGCCTCAGTAACGGCCCTTCACGGCAATATCCTGTTATTCTTGCTGCGGCAAGAATAAGATTTCAACATACATAATAATACCCTGGATATGAGCGCTTTAGACCAAAATATTCTTTATTCCGTATAATATTATTACATTTACTCTTATTCATATCTAAACATCATTAAATAGTACTCCCTTCTCTTCAATTATATTCAAACATTCTCAAACTAAATATTAATCATAAAATTTAAGGAATATGTAAATCATGCTGATTCAGTACAAAATGCAGTTTATTCCGTTAAAAAATATAAGCTACTTGTTTTAATATGGTAATGAAATTTATTGCAAGAAACACTCACAATGAGCTAAGACACACAGAATTTAAGAATCATAATTATGTGTCTGTCTTAAATGAGAACAATTAAAAGAATCATGAATGAGTACAATTCTAATAAGCACCGGCAGGAATAATAGGAGTATAATATACTCTTGTTATTCTTGCTGATTCTAATTTCTTAAAAATCCGAATTAAGACACTTTGAAATCCCCACACGCTAAGCCCAATTTTCTGGTAGAAATGAATCCCAACAAGAAACCCTCTTCCCGGGGATACTTCCCCTTATCACGGAATATTGATCATTGAAAGAAACATCGTCTGTATTTATATACTCCTGTTATTCTTGCAGGCAAGAATAACAAGAGAGTATATGTACTCCTGTTATTCTTGCCGGTTCTAATCTACGATGATTCCGAATTAAGACACTTGGAACCCCCCCCCCAAGCCAAGCCCGACTTTTCCGTTAGAAATTAATCCCCACAAGAAACCCTCTTCCCGGGGATACTTCCCCTTATGATGGAATAAAGAGCGTTGACAGAAAGATCGTCTGTATATATATACTCCTGTTATTCGTGCCGGCAAGAATAACAGGAGTATATATACTCCTGTTATTCTTGCCGGTTCGAATATGCGATAATTCCGAATTAAGACACTTGGAAACCCCCAAAAAAGCCAAGCCCCATTTTCTGATAGAAATGAATCCCCACAAGAAACCCTCTTCCCGGGGATACTTCCCCTTAACAGGAAATAAAGAGTGTTGAAAGAAAGATCGTCTGTATATATATACTCCTGTTATTCTTGCCGGTTCTAATATACGATAATTCCGAATTAAGACACTTGGAAACCCCCAAAAAAGCCAAGCCCCATTTTCTGGTAGAAATGAATCCCCACAAGAAACCCTCTTCCCGGGGATACTTCCCCATATGATGAAAAAAAGAGCGTTGACAGAAAGATCGTCTGTATATATATACTCCTGTTATTCTTGCCGGTTTGAATATGCGATAATTCCGAATTAAGACACTTGGAAACCCCCAAAAAAGCCAAGCCCCATTTTCTGATAGAAATGCATCCCCACAAGAAACCCTCTTCCCGGGGATACTTCCCCTTATCACGGAATAAAGAGTGTTGAAAGAAAGATCGTCTGTATATATATACTCCTGTTATTCTTGCCGGTTCTAATATGTGATAATTCCAAATTAAGACACTTGGAAACCACCCAAAAAGCCAAGCCCCATTTTCTGGTAGAAATGAATCCCCACAAGAAAACCTCTTCCCGGGGATACTTCCACTTATCACGGAATAAAGATCGTTGAAAGAAAGATCGTCTGTATATATATACTCCTGTTCTTCTTGCCGGCAAGAATAACAGGACTATATATACTCTTGTTATTCTTGCCGGTTCTAATCTGCGATAATTCCGAATTAAGACACTTGGAAACCCCCCAAAAAGCCAAGCCCCATTTTCTGGTAGAAATGAATCCCCACAAGAAACCCTCTTCCCGGGATACTTCCCCTTATCACGGAATAAAGATGGTTGAAAGAAAGATCGTCTGTATATATATACTCCTGTTATTCTTGCCGGCAAGAATAACAGGACTATATATACTCCTGTTATTCTTGCCGGTCCTAATCTGCGATAATTCCGAATTAAGACACTTGGAAATCCCCCAAAAAGCCAAGCCCCATTTTCTGGTAGAAATGAATCCCCACAAGAAACCCTCTTCCCGGGGATACTTTCCCTTATCACGGAATAAAGATCGTTGAAAGAAAGATCGTCTGTATATATATACTCCTGTTATTCGTGCCGGCAAGAATAACAGGAGTATATATACTCCTGTTATTCTTGCCGGTTCTAATCTGCGATAATTCCGAAATAAGACACTTGGAAATCCCCCAAAAAGCCAAGCCCCATTTTCTGACCCGTAGAAATGAATCCCCACAAGAAACCTTCTTCCCGGGATACTTCCCCTTATCACGGAATAAAGATCGTTGAAAGAAAGATCGTCTGTATATATATACTCCTGTTATTCTTGCCGGCAAGAATAACAGGACAATATATACTCCTGTTATTCTTGCCGGTTCTAATCTGCGATAATTCCGAATTAAGACACTTGGAAACCCCCTAAAAAGCCAAGCCCCATTTTCTGGTAGAAATGAATCCCCACAAGAAACCCTCTTCCCGGGGATACTTCCCCTTATCACGGAATAAAGAGTGTTGAAAGAAAGATCGTCTGTATATATATACTCCTGTTATTCTTGCCGGCAAGAATAACAGGACTATATATACTCCTGTTATTCTTGCCGATAATGTAATATAATATTTTAACGGAATAAAGACCATAGCAGACCATAGTAAATACGTATTTTTTGTATAAAGCGTTTTGGTGACCCTGATTTTAAATATATCCTTATGCTAGGTGTTATCAGGTATGTCTCTGGTGTTGTGAACATTATTCTCGCCGCGGCAAGAATAACAGGATATTGCCCCCTTCACTTTTTTTTTGGAAGAAGAAAGAAGAAGATTTATTTCATGACGACAGAAGAAATTCGAAATACCAAAATCGAAAGTGAAACATGTTAGAGATGCAAATTCGTCGAAATATCATCTGACTTATTATTCATTCAGTGTATACCTTGATTGGATGATGCCATGTAGAGTCTTTAACGGAAAACGCAAGCAAAAATGCACCCGATCGCGGCCGACCTCGTCTTATCCAACTTCTGACGTCATCTAAATGGGGAAAAATACATACCGGATTTAAACGGGATTTCATTACGGAACTTTATAGCCCCGAGTCCTTACTTTTCAGTCTTTTAGTCCATTTAAAAGTTCTTGATCCTAAGGCTTTTTAATACAGTGGTGGATTAGGCGTCCACCCCCCTCTACCGGCACTGACACAACCCTCCCCCCCCCCCCCCCGATATTTTGCCCCGGGCCCATTTTCGGTAAAAAAAATAGACAAAATTCGCCCCTTGACCCCCGGCAAAGGGGTGCTGAATCCGCCACTGTAATATTAGCCTATTTCCTAGCCTCTGCTTTTTGTTTTAATATGGATTCTATGTAAAAACCTAAAAAATCAGACATGTTTGGCCACGACATGTCTCAGATTTTTGGATATCTTTTGTGTATGTCCTCAGAACGAATTGACCTTCCATTTTTTTCTCCGACGTTCCGTTGCCATGGTAGCCAAGGTTTTGTGTAAAAACACCCTTAAACAAGGCATTTTTATGCATCCCGTTACCATGGGAACAAATGTTGAAAGTATATGTAATTTTCCGAAAAGATTATTTAAATCCTCTTAAGTTGATACAATTTGATTTTTCGATGCTCCTTCTTTCTGTGTGTCATGTAAATTTGCTTCAATTTCAAGAAAAATTGCTTATTAAAAATGAGCCATTTTCGGCCAATTTAGGCCTTATTTTACCTACATTTTACTTACTTTTGACAAGAGTAATAATGCAATTGCACAAGATTTGAAATACAGTTGACTATTTCCTGAAGAGTATTATTCTAGGACTTCATGGGAATCGAAGGAAATTTATCTAGAAGTGAGATTTTTCTGTTTACATGCCTATGAAGTAGGTTACCATGGCAACATTTGGTACGAAGGTGTAAATACCTGTCATAAGTAAAAAGCTTATTTCTACAGATGTATGCCTGCTATTGTTACAAAGCTTGGTATGTAGATGTATTAAAGACCATTTGATGCTATCATGACCTTGAGAAAATGTCAAGGTCATTTGCTCAATTTTCAAGGTAATTTAAAAATATATGCTATTTTCAGGCCAAATTATGTGGTTTTTCACTAAAAAGAGACATGATTAACAGTAAACAGTATGGAACCTTGTGGCAAAACAATCAGTTATCGGTAAAGGTATGATAAATGTATTATTTGTTGGGATGAGTATCACATTTATCAGAGTCCAATGAAGACCCCAAAAAATGTCACATATTTTACGAGAAATTTTAGAAAATCGCAATTTTATGCTCTTTTGAAAGTATGTCATACATGGAAGTGAAATACAATTTAACAAAATTGTGATGAATTCTACTTCTTTTGATCGGTTGTTCAACTGTAAATATTTAAAATCAAAATATCTAATGAAATAAGTTAGAGAAATCAATTTAAATTAATTGGAAATCCTGATTTTTGTCTTAATTTTAGTCTAAAGTTAGAAATGACCTTGAGATTTGGACAGATGACCTTGAAATGATTTGAAGGTCAATTGATAATGATAAATATAATTTGTATACTGGTATGCTATTTCATAATCATAGGACTCAAACATTAAGAAAAACAATGTTTTTAAATATGCGGTATATGGTAATATGGATTCCAAGTTGCTATAGCAACGGATTTTGATTGGCATTCATGACAAAATGGTGAGTTTCACCATAGATTTTATTTCTTGATTTTTTCCAGCAATAGACATTTATTTTGGCAAGGTGATGTTAAATACCCATAACATTCACCGAATAATGGTTTTCAACCTTCAAAATAATCAAAAACAGGCCAAAAATGACCCTAAAATTAGACCTTATTTTTGCTAAATTTTCACATAATTTGACTGAATATCAACAATTACCTGATAACCCCCTCCCCCGAAAAAGTTATTCTTGTCAGAGTTAAACTTACAAAGAAAAGTTTTTGTGTTCATAAAGTAAATTTTGACCATGGTTTCCATAGCAACAGAATGCCACAATATGTCTTATCTCTCATATTTATGGGGGTGTCAAGAAGATTGACCCCGTTACCATGGCAACCGTTGTTCAAATATAACAATATGGTTTGTTTTCATTGTTTTTACATTAAGTATGATAATTACAGAAAGTTTCATCAAAATCCATGACATGCCGTGGCCAGCAGTTTTAAGTTTTTACATAGAATCCATATTGAATTTCAAATTCAATTTCATATAGTTAAGCTATATGCACCGCAATGGCGGATATTCGGGGGGGGGGGGGGGGGGGGGGCTCCGGCAGTGCCCAAAGAGGGGACACTTATAAATCTATGAAATTAGTCAGAAATAGCCCCAGAAACCACCGATTAGAATAAATTTTTTCTCAGGAATAGGTAAAAAAATGTCGGGAAGAATGCATTGTCATGTCCATCGTCTGTACGCGGACGTACGTTGCGTGTGTACATTTCCTGAGGCCCAGGTGAATCAGGAATAACAGTCCTATGCAAGGCATATTTAGAACACATATGTCTTTACCAAATCTTCAAAGGCTCGATTTATCCATAAAATTGAAAACTTTCACCTTTTTAAGATCGTTTTAAATTGCGGTCATGATCAACATGATCTTTTTGAAATGAACCATTAAAATTGTTTTTGCCAGATTTGGACTGGCTACCTCCAAGAATTTTGCAGAGTCAAAAATGCATGTTTTTGAATTTCTTTATTTTCAGAATCGAATTACTAATGAATAATTTAACCTTTCTATCTGGACGATACAGGGAATGTGGCACTCGTGATCTCTTGTTTGTCTGAACATGTTGACTTCTTTATAAATGCTCTATTGTGAGTGCTGTTGAGATTAACGTCAGGATCTTCTTTAACTCTTGTTTGTCAAGGAAATTATGATGGTCAATTTACTTACTTAAATTTCTTTACCTTATAAAAATGAACAAACAAGCGCAGATCTAGAGTGATGGTCAGGGGGTTGGGTCCAACCTGGAATTTGCAAAAAAAAAAAAAAAAAAAAAATGCCGATCCCCCCCCCCCCCCCCCCTAGTTTTACGTGAATTTACCGATGGACACCCCTATTGGCTAACCTCTCTACCTTTTCATAACTGTCCTTGGTCCGCCCATTTCCTTAGGAAATCCTGAACACGTTGACTTCTGCATACCATGCAAAAACAGTACAAGGAAATGTCGATTTTTTTTTATTGTATACATGTAAATCATCGTTGCGGTTATAAAATACATAAAAAATGAAAAAAAAGTATGTAAAGCGACATTTTAAGCAATACGGCGACTCAAAACAGAATGATACAATAATAAAATAAACCTGAGGGACAGCGATTGGGACGATGTCAGCAAGCAAGTGGTGGAGCGACTACCAACATTCAACTCATCCAGTCTTCCCTGTACCGTGCCCGACGGAAAACAACGCCCGCATTACCCAAAACGCAATCCCCCATCACCCTAGACGGCAAGCGGACAGAGACAGCAACCGGCGACCGATTCCTACTGATAGACGGGAGACACCACTCACAGAGGACCATCGTATTTGCCACCGACAACAACTTCCGTGAGCTAGCTGCAGCCGACACAATCTATTGCGACGGAACCTTTTACACCTGCCCTACCCTGTTCCACCAGATATACACAATCCACGTCCGTGTTGACAACGTCATGACGCCAGTCGTATTAAAGCACACCAGATTCTTCGATCAACTAATTCACACCAAGATACTCGACCGCGGACTGACAAGGGCGTTGTGGGCTGCTGTCTCGAAGTCTTACATGGCTGCTGTTGGGTTGAAGGTCAGTCATTCAGATGATAAAAGACGTAGAGAATGCCAACGAGATTACCCGCATCCAACGAGCCGCAGGAGGAACCACCCGCCCGAAGTGTAAGAAGTACCTAAACATCGACCGACGACTGGTGACACTAAAGGACAGATACCAACAAGGCAGCATCGACTTGATGGAGTATGCTGATTCCGAATCTGAGCTTCTGCACATCGGTTGAAATGTGAACTGTGAACTATAACAATTGTGAATATTGCGATCACGGACAATTTTTTGTTTTAACGTTATATATTTGAATGCTAAAATTGTCATTTATTATATTACATTTTATCACATGATACACCCGATATGCAGTTTCATAAAGCCATTTCATAAATATATGATATGATAACACGTTACATATCGCTCTGCTTGAATGCGATTGGTCAAGTTTGGAACCTAATCACATAAACCTTGACAAATATCGGTCAACTGTTAAATTCAGACCCGGAGTCAATATCAACGATTAAAATTGTTGTTGTTGAATTAATTCTTGCATTAAAATACTATTCAAAATTGAAATACTTTTCTCTTAAAAAGTTATGCACAGAATACAGCCCCGACCAGTCGAAAGTTTAACGCCGAAATGACGAAATTTTGAAAGCTGAATGCGAAAGTTTCGTTAACTATTCGTCAGCGTTTTTTTGAAAGCTACTGAGATGACGAAATGTTGAAAGCTCTAAAAAGCTTTCGAAAAATAGCTGACGAAAATTTCGTTAACTCATCTTTGTTAACGAAAATTTTGAAAGCTATGAGCTTTCAACTTTTCGTCATCTCGGATCGAGCGTTCAAAATATTTGAAAGCAATCGCTGACGAAATTCTGAAAGCAATCGCAGACGAAAGTTTTGAAAGCAATCGCTGACGAAAATTTTGAAAGCTATCGCTGACGAAAATTTTGAAAGCTATCGCTGACGAAAATGTTGAAAGCTATCGCTGACGAAATTTTGAAAGCTTTTTGAACGCTCGGGCGCCATATTGTTTTTGCAATGGCTGCGGCACGCCTCGCGCGAATTCCTCTGCACAGTTTGGAGGATGAAAGAAGCCGTCTCATTTTCGGCGTGGCACTTTAAAAATTCACCTATTGTGAAATATCTTTCAAAGCTTTGAACAGACAGTCACAGAGAAGCCAGGGTTTCACTGGATATAAATTCCCCACATTTAGTCAGAATTTTACGAATACGAAAGCTTATTAGTGCCATTTTTTGTAAAGAAAAAAAAAATCAAAAAGTCGTTCTAATGAGTTAACAAGTCGTTCAAACAAGATAAAAAGTCGTTCTAACAAGTTAAAAACTCGTTTAAACGACTTATAAAACTCGTTCAAACAAGATAGAAACTCGTTCAACCGACTTTTTAACTTGTTTAAACGACTTAAGAAACTCGTTCAAACAAGATAAAAAGTCGTTTAAACAAGATACAAACTCGTTCAAACGACTTTTTAACTTGTTCAAACGACCTATAAAAGTCGTTCTGACAAGATAAAAACTCGTTCAAACGAGTTTCTTAAGTCGTTTGAACAAGATAGAAATGTCGTTTGAACGAGTTTTTATCAAAGCAGTGTATAACATTTTTATTGGATCGATACATGCTATAGTAATCATTAGACTTCACCCGCACGTCGAAATACCTTTGTTGATATGATACATACGAAGCATACATATGTATATCATATAATAGCGAGCGGAGCTCGCTGCAAAGGCCCGAAGGGCCTTTGCGAGCGAAGCTCGCCCTTATGGTAACGCGTATACACATATCTTATTGAGAAAAGAATGAGAATGTACTACTATGCTTTCATAAACTTTCGTCCCCTCGCAGACAGAGTTGCTGCGGAGATGCTGGATATTGCCATTTAAATTTTTTTTTCGACTCCAAGTAGACGTATATGCTATGCTCAATTTTTGTTTATAAGTTAAATTTATTGAAAATATTTTTCGTAAATCAGGTAACGATAAAGCATCAACAAGGCGGCGTAACCGGGAAATCCGACATTTCCGGTTTTAAACGAGACGTTTGCTTTTCTCGTCTGGGTGGTTTCGTACACAGGCGCCTGATTCCTAAAAAGGACAATTAAAACCCTTTCTTAATCGCCCGTTTCTCTTCTCTTTACCTTTCTCTAAGGCACGACAGCTTCCATGTTTTAAATCGAGTCGAAACCTACAATTTACCGTTAGCGGCAAGGGTAACAACTCTACCGTTAGCGGCAAGGGTAACAACTCAAACTAACGGTACTGCACATGCTAAGAATAGCGTAAAGTGTAGGTTTCGACTCCATTTCAGGTATTTGGATTGGTTACTTCCCGTTTTTCCCACTTTTGAAAAATATATATTCCTGTTTCTCCCACTTCATATAACAATAGAAAGTAATTAACTTAATAGTTGTTTATCTAGTTGATGCTAATTAGTGTAAAAACATCTTGTAACTGGTAAAAATCTAGCTTTTTATGAAAAAAATATTTTCATGAGAACGTTTTACTGTTCAAGATAAATAGCAGAACATATACATATATATTTTTTTTTTTTTTGCAAACAAGGGCATCTTCTCGTAATATGGTATGAACGACAATTTGATTCTGAGGGGAGGGGGTGGGGGATCGCAATTTTTCCGGGTAAAGATTATTTATTTCTAATGCAGAGCCGCCAAGATTATTTATTTTTCTGCTACTCAGAGTCAGAATATGTATCTATTTTTAACACCTTAAGGAATCCTGTATGCTGTATAAGGATTTCTCAGAATGCACCTTGCGCGCATGATTTTGAAGATCAGTAGGTATGAAGTATCTTCTCCGAGTCATAAGCCTTACCAGATAAGAAATCATAAACAACTTCTACTAGAAAAAACCGCCCTCTTTCAGTATAATCCATATCGTAAAATGGATAACCGGGCCCCGAAAATACCCAACAAAAAATGCCGTTTCCTTTACAACCGCACTGTAAAAGTAAATTAACATGTATCTTTCATCTTTATACGACATACGAATTCAGAGGTATATGAGAGGTACAATCTATTGTCTCAATTTGGTTTTGTGTTGTGACAAAAGTATAAGACTGTAGTAATACAAACACATATAAAAATGCATTTTCCGCTCCAAAATATTCCATACTGCCATTTTGGATCCTGACTATGTTTTGAAGTTGAAAATCAAGGTTTAATCCACTTCCAATTGGCAAATCATAAGGCAAGGTTCGATGACAATCTAGTGACCACAATTTTGCAACCCCCCCCCCCCCCCCCCACCACCACCACCACCATATACACACGAAAGGTGGCCTTACTACAAGTACATGTATGTGTACGAGGTGATACTAAGAAAGAAATAAAGAAAAATACAAGTAAATTTGCACAAAAAACAGGTAAAATTTTAGTACTAATTAGTTAATTGGTTAATTATGTGATTCTAACAACCCCATTATTTAAGTAATTATTCCTGTTCTTCCCACCTCAATTACAACCTTCAATATATATTTTTTACAAAAGTGGGAGAAACAGGAAGACACCTTTGGATTAATTGCAGCTAAATGCACGAATAATCAATGATAAGTAGGTTACGATCGTGAAGAAAAATATCTGTAGAAAATACTGATATGTAGTTTTATGAAGAAATCCTTTTGAAACTTACGATATTCAAGGGGTTAAGAGGGGGGATGGCGTTTAAACATGGAAGCTGTCGTGCCTTAAAGAGAGAGTAAAGAGGAGAGAAACGGGCGTTGAAGATTGAGTTTTAATTTTCTTTGTAGGAATCTGGTGCCTGTGGTTTCGTACTGTCAGAAGTCGGAATATGTTTGTTTTTTCTTTTGTTCTTAAGTAATTTATTTTCAGCTAGCCTAAACATTATTCTTACAAAATAAAAATGAATTATAAAGAACCATATTTTTAAAGAACTATATTTTTTAAGCCCCTCCCCCCCTTAAAATGTTCATCTGCTGGTCGAGATCAAGTTTACAAATGCTTCCGTGTTTCCACTCGCCTTATACTACTTTTTTGGCAATCATCAAATAGAAAGTTTTGTAAGATAATATAAACCATCATAGTCAAAATAAAAAAGAAAGATCTTTTTTTTATTTTATATAATCATATATATTTTCTCTCCGCTCGCACAAAAAGGTTTTGCCTTGATTCATATTAAGCAATACATATGTAGAACCATCATTATGCAATTCTCTTTTAGCGAGGTCAGGGCGTTGCTGAGGAGAAATTAGGCAGGCATGGGAAGGGGGACGGGCTAGTAGGATCGAAGGGTCTCTGACTGAGACGGGACCATGCTCTTTGAAATTCTAAGCACAAAATTAATATCTACAGTGAAGTGGTTCTAAAGAAAATGATGTAAATGCTCGGGCCGTGAAAGATCTGCTCTGTCCGTAGATGTAATTATAAATGGTCCATTACAAAGGTCCGAATTTCCCCTTAGGTTTAATATTATCTTTAAAAATCGCATTTAATGAAAGCATGTTTATTATAGCTATGTACATTTTAATCAAAAAAATAATAGTGCCACAGCAATTCAGTTTTAGAAAGTCGAAAAAAGGCTTAGAATATTCCCTAAAAGGGTAAACACAGGTTAATTCCAGGGGCATAACTAGGCCTAAAAAGATCAAAGGTACACCAAATTTCTATCAAAATTAAAATGCCTCAACATCATCTAGACCGCCTTAACTTTATATATATCGTTGATTTATTTATCTTGCTGTCATCAGAATGACACTCTGCATGATACTTGACCAATCAGCGCATTCTTAATCATTGCATTCTGACTGACCACGGGACCCCATGATAAGTCCTGTCCAAAGCAGGGCACCGGTCACCTGTCCTCTTTGAATGTCGATCGAACTATACAAGAGCTCGCCCCAGCTGCCAGATAAAGGACTGTTTTTCGTTTAAATTGTTTTATATCAATTCATACATATTCATCTGTTATGTGGGTTATTTAGGCCCCTACGACGTTTTGGAGTCATGTTATGTGCACATACATGTATATACAACATTTCTTTGATATATCTCTGGGTAACCAGAAAAAAAAAACCCCCGGAAGGATTGTGTTATCCGGATAACCACATCATTTGCTTAATTTCTGATATGGGAGATGGTGGTCGTATCGGCACTGATTGCCATTTGTCCCTTTTTTTGTAACAATTAGTCTAAGTAAAGCAATTTTTATGTTGTCAAGCAATGTGGCGCTATAGAGTGTCAAGCTATTACAGTCCGAGGGGGGGGGGGGGGAGGGGGGTTACACACCAATTCCCTTCGCTGTAAGGGTATATTTATTTATTCAGTACATGCATATATCAGGAAAAGACCGGTCAAACGGTCAAAAATTAAAGTTGAGACGTTATCATAAATCTTGATCAAATATGCAAGTATATAGACATCAATCAGATCTAGTTTTGATCTTGTATAAATGGTAATTTCAAAAGTCGTTTGAACGTGTTTTTATCTTGTTTGAACGAGTTTCTTTAAAAGTCGTTTAAACAAGATAAAAAGTCGTTTGAACGAGTTTTTATCTTGTTTGAACGAGTTTCTTAAGTCGCTTAACAAGTTAAAAAGTCGTTTAAACAAGTTAAAAAGTCGCTCAAACATGTTAAAAAGTCGTTTGAACGAGTTTTTATCTTGTTTGAACAAGTTTCTTAAGTCGTTTAAACAAGTTAAAAAGTCGTTTGAACGAGTTTTTATCTTGTTTTAAACGAGTTTTTATCTTGTTTAAAGGACTTTTTATCTTGTTTGAACGACTTTTTATCTTGTTTGAACGAGTTACATAAGTCGTTTGAACAAGTTACGTAAGTCGTTTAAACGAGTTTTAAAAAGTTGTTTGAACGACTTTTTATCTTGTTTGAACGAGTTTTTAACTAGTTTGAACGACTTTTTATCTTGTTAGAACGAGTTTTTAACTAGTTTGAACGACTTTTTATCTTGTTAGAACGACTTTTTATCTCGTTTGAACGACTTTTTATCTCGTTTGAACAAGTTATTAACTTGTTTGAACAAGTTTTCATCTTGTTAGAACGACTTTTTAATTTTTTTCCCAAAAAGGCCCTAATAAGCTTTCGTAATATATATATAGAATCCGCGGGAAATAGTTGTAGCTGATTAAATGGAAAGTGGAAAAGGGAGGGGTGAACTTTGATTTTGATTGACATATGATTAAAATTTCATAGAAATAAAGAAAATCTGGCTACGGCCTCCTGTGGCGTTTGGTATAACACTCAAGCTAAAGGACTTTGAATAAGGCACGGTCCATTTGATATTCTGGGGGGGGGGGGGGGGCTTGGGTTTTTTGTCGGAGCAAGATTATTTTTTTCACCTCAGACCGGGGCAAATTTATTTTTTTCTTGCAAAGTCGGAGCAAGGAAATTTTTTTTTTTTTTAAATGATGTGCAAATTAATTAAGAATGTTTGTGTTTTATCAATAGAAATGATTTATATTTATTTACTCAAAACTCTAAATATTAACATATACTTTATTTTTATGCAAGTATTCAATTCAATTCTAAATAGAGAGATAAAACTAGATTTTTACAATACAATTCTAAATAAACAAAATTTATGTAAGGTACATGAATATAAGAGGGTCTGTGGGGAAGGTCTTCTAGACAAATTTTTAAATGTTGAATTGTAAATTGGTGAATATTTGAAGTTCTCCCTCCAAGCTTACAAGAACATAAAATTAGACTCTATAGGATACATCCCCTCCTTTCTTTTATTCAACATGTATTAATAGTAATACATATATATTGCTAACACTTTTAATATCTTCAAATATATGAACTTTGACATTATTAAATAATGTTTGATAGAAAACTCCTAATGGCGAGCGAAGCGAGCCAAAATTTTCTTGACAGACTGAAAACTGTGGCGAGCGAAGCGAGCCAGAAAAATTTCAAGAATTTCAGCAAGATTTTATGGTAATTCTTTAAATTCAGATTATTTGTAAGAGCAAGATTATTTTTTTCTGTCACACCATAAGCAAATTTATTTTTTTCATCAAAATTCAGAGCAAAATTATTTTTTTCGAAAAAAACCCAAGCCCCCCCCAGAATATCAAATGGACCGTGCCTAAGCTATTTGATGACAAATACAATTACATCGTATGCACAAATTTTTTTTTCATAAACTTTTCATCATGAGCTCGAGAAACAACAGAGTGTCACATCAAGCGTGGCGTACTTCAACAAGTTTAAAAGGGAAAATAACTGGTCAACATCAATACATTTGGTCACAAGGCTGTAGACGATTTTTTAAAAACACAATTTCCGTTTCCTGAAAAGTTCGTGCAATTTCATATTTTCAAAAGCCTAGTTAAAAGAAATACCCGAAGAAAAATATAACATTCAACAGATACTAAGATTATAAAAAAAGGTTAACGACAGAGAAAATAAACATATTTTCAATTTTATTGTATACTGCAATTCGAAAATTGATTATTTACTGCATTCTCCGCGGAGAGCACTTGAGCGGATTCATACTTCCGGGGAAGGAACAATGTGATAAACAAACAAGATTTTGAACAAACAACATGTGTCAGAGATGACGATTGTCATTTGAATCGTGTTAAGACCAAAGTCAAAAGTATCTAAGTTAGTCAGGTAAGTCCAATGTCGTTACTCTTACTTTTTTGTACTTCAGACACAGGGTTTTCAAATCGTTGGAAAGAAGCAACAAATTTTACAAAACAAAAAGCCTGGCCTAGTCTAGTCCTGACGATCAGGACTCTAAACAATAAAAAAAAAAAATTGAAATCAGTTCTGCTTTCATTGAATTAGGCCTAGTCAAAAGAACGTCTCTCTCTCGGGTACCTGTAAAATGCGAAACGAAATGAAACGAAACGAAATGGAAACAAAACGAAACGAAATGGAAACAAAACGAAACGAAATGGAAACGAAACGAAATGAAATGGAAACAAAACGAAATTGAACAAAACAACGAAATGAAACGAAACGAAATGAAAACGAAACGAAATGAAACTAAATGAAACTAAATGGGGACAAAATGAAACGAAATACATGTGAGAAGAAACGACATTTATGTATTGGTTAGTTTTTTTAGAGGGGAGGGGGGGTTCGGGGGGGGGGGGGGGGGGGGGGGAGGTTCGGGGGGGGGGGGGAGGGATTGAAATATCTGTTTTGAAAGTGAGAATGAAAGATCCAGAGGGGATCGGATGGTCAGTACTACCCTTTTAATATAAATAATTGAATATGAAAAGGAAATTAGAATATTAGTGAATATTTCATTTTCAAATCTTTTCAAAGAAAAGGGGTAAATTTTAAAGGAATGAAAGGGGAGAGTGCATGCTCGAACGAACAGCTGGAAAATTCTCATACCTATGTTTTTACAGCTTTTCTGAGAGATCTGCAGCCAATTCATCAAGGAAACAGTTATCATCAATTAGACAACAAATTCTAGAGTTCATTCATGTATTTTTTGTTGCATAGGCGCATTTTGTCGCCACTTTTGCATAAACTTTAAATCACTCCTTATTCTCTCGGCGGCGGCCATATTGGTCTTTGTTTACATTACCAACAATCTTTGAGGAAGCTCCCCCACTGTGATGAGCCATGCATATTCCAGCATATATCAACATACTTATTATTTTGCTTCATTTATGTGTACATAACAAGACTCGTCACCAGTCTCCCTGTAAATATATTGACAATGACCTGAGTGATATAGATACCATCTATTACTGGTTTAGGAGCACCCCTGTCCATAAACAGACACCTACCCGCATTCAACCTAAATGCATTGTTCAGCTCTTGCTCTTACTTGGAGGCCAGGTGGAACATAACCCTGGTCCATACAAACCGAAGTATCCCTGCATGATTTGCTCCAAAGCTGTTAAGTGGGGCGACCGAGCATTGGCATGCGACAATTGCGATAAGTGGTACCACATCGAGTGCATGGCCATGGCAACCGCAGACTACAACATATTTGGGATTGCGGATACAACATGGATCTGCAGCAAATGTGACACTCCAAACTCCAGTAAGTTGTACAACTCTATTTCAGCAGATAACAACATTTTTGACAACCTTTCTGATCATACAATGTCACCCTCAAGATCAGAGTCAAGCTCTCTCCACAGCCCAATACCACCTTCCTTCAACAAACCAATGGTAACTTCCTCCCCAATAACACCTCTGAGCCCGTAAATAGACAACCCCGGAAGGCTTTACGTACCTGTATCATAAACTTCCAGAGCATTAAAAACAAAGTACCTGAGACTCAAGTTCTTATCGACAATGCGGAACCGGATGTTATCATAGGTACCGAGACCTGGCTGAACAGTGATATTGGTTCCTACGAGATTCTTCCGTCAAATTACAATGTTTTTCGTAGAGATAGGGCAGACGGCTATGGAGGAGTCCTGATCGCTGTAAAAAATGACATTGTTTGTACACCACTCCATTCTAGTAAGGACCTTGAACTTCTTAGCGTGAAACTGAGGTGTAATTGCAACAAATCGGTCATCGTATCAGCATTTTATAGACCACCAAACGCAACATCAGAAGACCAAGCTAACCAGCTGATCCAGGAACTGGATGAATTGCGCCAGAACAACCAGAATTGCGACTTCTGGCTTGGTGGTGACTTCAACGTACCAGACATTGACTGGCCCAGCCTATCTTGGTGGATGCACTAATCCGGCCCAAACGAGTAAAACCTACCAAAAGGAAAATACATATATGGGATAAAGCCAACATCACAGGCCTTAAGTCTGACACCACCGCATACTGCAACCATTTTGTGGCACAATCCTTTCCATCAATTGATTCCATGTGGACCTCATTTCGAGATAACATTTTACTCTTACTGGACAAACATGTCCCACATAAGTTCACTCGCTCCAGGCACACAAATCCATGGATGAATACAGAGACACGACGCCTAACAAGACGTAAGCATAGAGCATTTCTTAAAGCTAAGTCAACAGGCAGACATAAAGACCTCAAACGATACAAGTGTCTTAAGTCAACGTGCCAAAGAACCATCCGTAAGGCCCATGACGACTATATTAAAGACATCATAAGCCCAGATGCTAAACAGAACCCTAAAAAGTTCTGGTCCTACGTCAAAGGGAAAAAACAAGAATCAACTGGTGTGGCACCTCTAAGAAGCGCAGATGGTCTCATTCACAGCGACTCTGAAACTAAGGCCAATATACTGAACTCGCAGTTCAAGTCAGTATACACTAGGGAGGATCTAACAACACTCCCAGACAAAGGCCCAAGCCCTTATTCTGAGATGCCCCCTATTACGATCACCCTCAACGGCGTTATAAAGCTCCTTCAGAATCTACAACCCCACAAGGCTACAGGGCCGGATTCTATACCTGCTCGCCTACTCAAGGAGTTATCAGTTGAGCTCGCACCAGCACTGTCACACATCTACCAGATATCACTGAATGCGGGATGCGTTCCAGAGGACTGGAAAATGGCATATATCGTCCCAATCTTCAAGAAAGGCGATAAAAGCAAAGCAGCCAATTATCGGCCGGTCTCACTGACAGCCATCTGTTCCAAGGCAATGGAACACATCCTGCACTCCTGCATCATGGACCACTTTGAATGGAACTCAATCCTAACAGATGCACAGCATGGATTCCGTAGCAAGCGCTCATGTGAGACCCAGCTCATTGCCACTATCCAAGATTTGGCTAGCGGACTGTCGGAAGGCAATCAAATCGACGCCATTTTACTGGACTTCGCTAAGGCCTTCGACAAAGTTCCTCACCGACGTTTAATCCACAAACTCAACTACTACGGAGTCCAAGGCCCTACACTCAGTTGGATCGAAAGCTTCCTCAGTGGCCGCAAACAACATGTACTGACAGAGGGCGCCATATCATCTGAGGCAGACGTAGAGTCAGGGGTCCCGCAGGGCACGGTGATGGGACCGCTCCTATTCCTGGCATTTATTAACGATCTACCTACCGTCGTCAACTCCCCGGTTAGACTCTTTGCGGATGATTGCCTGATCTATCGTACCATCAGATCAGTGAGTGATACCACCACACTCCAGGAAGACCTGACATCATTAGAGAGGTGGGAAAAGACATGGCAAATGGCATTTCATCCAGAAAAATGTACCACCATCCATATCACCAGGAAAAGAAACCCGATTCGAGCTAGTTACCATCTTCACGGCCACACCCTGGATGATGTCCCAGGAGGTAAATATCTAGGGGTTTATATTTCTCAGGACCTATCATGGCGTGACCACATCAATCTGACAACAGCCAAGGCTCATCGATCTGTTGGCTTTCTGCGCAGAAACCTAAGGAGTTGCCCACAGCAAGTCAAGGCACAGGCATACACTACCCTGGTCAGACCTGTCCTTGAGTATGCCTCCACAGTATGGGACCCTTACCAGACTCAGCAGATCCAGCAGCTCGAGAATGTGCAGCGCCAGGCAGCAAGATTCGCCACAGGGAACTATTACTCTAGAGACCCTGGATGTGTTACTAGCATGCTCCATCAGCTAGACTGGGAACCACTTGCCCATAGGAGAGCCAGGAACAGAGTCATCATGCTCTACAAGATTACCCACCACATTGTAGAAGTTCCTGTGCACCACTTGATCCACCTCAGCAACACCAGAACGCGTACGTGGTTCCTCTGCCAACAACATCCGGCATATCAGCACCAGGGTCGACGTCTATAAATACTCCTTCTTACCCGCTACCATCAGGTTATGGAATAACATCCCGCCATCTGTGAGAGGATCACCTTCTCTGAACACATTCCGGTCAGCGCTCCTTTCGGTGGACATGTCCGGAATCCTCACAAGAAATTAGATGTACCATTGTTTTAGCCTGTTTTTAATTGTGAATAGACTCAGAGTTTTTTTTAGCTGTTTGTTCGCGCTGGAGTAGTGAACACTCGACTTTACGAGGAAACTCCATTCGGGAAGAAGAAGAAGAAGGGTGAGGTTTATATATATGAGGCGAAAAATTGTTCGTTCAAGCACAAATACCACAGAGAAGAAAGGAAAAAGAATATCTAGCTATATTCAATATTGAACCAGTTCGACACTTTTTACGATTATTATGCTTTTTTTTCATCATTATTTCTGGGGTAAGGATTTGAAAATAAGATATTCACTAATAATCTAATCCATTTTCATATTTAATTATTTATATTGAAAGGGTACCCTGACCATCCAATTACCTATGTATCTTTCATTCTCACTTTTAAAACAAATATTTCAACACCCCCCCCCCCCCCAACACATACTTCTCACCCCTCCCCCATATAAAAAATAACCAGTATATAAATTTCGTTTCTTTTTACATGTACATGTATTTCGTTTCATTTTGTTTCCATTTCGTTTCATTTCATTTCGTTTTATTTCATTTCGTTTCGTTTTTATTTCGTTTCGTTTAATTTCGTTTCGTTTTGTTCAATTTCCTTTCGTTTCCATTTCGTTTCGTTTTCATTTCGTTTCCATTTCGTTTTGTTTCGTTTCTTTTCGTTTCGCATTTTACAGGTACCCCTCTCTCTCTTTATTTCTTTCTTTACTACTCGCCCTCTCTAAAGGTACTCTGAGAAGATGTGCGATGCTGGTTAAAAGAGTTCCTTTTGGACCCCCACTAGAATAATAAAAAAAAAACTAGAAAGGTTTCTTGTTGCGGTTGCAACAAGAGTGTCTTCCTCCTATACAATTTTTGGTTTGGAAATATGAAGGACGTCACATTACATTTATTTATATTATATATTCAAGTTTTCAAATAGCAGTAACATTAAATTTTCAAACCGATAATTGTTGGTGAGCAACCATTTGATTTGGGGGGGGGGGAAGGAATTCTATTGCCAGCCGGTAAAATTTTTTCAGCAATTTTCTGAGCAGGCCATTTTTTTCAGCCATTACCAGAGTCGGAGAAAAATTTTCGCCGGTTCTTCGGGCCGGATTTAAACAAATTGTCAAATGTTGTGTAAGTTAAACTCCCCGCTGTTACAGAGTATGAGTTAATAACCGTTCCTTCAGATGTCTCTTTGCAATTAGCGAATTTCAGACAGATTGTATGATGTTTAAATAGAACCTTTTCTAGATTTTTGTGCCTATGCGTATTAGGTCTCTGGTAGATACAGCTATGTGAACAGTTTGTATTTATATTGATTAATTTTTTGACTTTAAATTGTCTGGCACAAAGGGCCATCAAAAATTTCCATATCATGCAATGTATCCTTACTTTTGCATGGTCCGGGAAAAAAAAATTGCCGGCCCTTTGGGCCGGAATATTTTTTCAGCATTTTTCAGAGCCGGGATTTTTTTTTTTTTGCAAATTCTTCCTGCCCCCTTCCCCCATAAAAAAGGCGAGCTCGTAGCTGTAGAACCAATTTTCTTGAGAAGAGAAATGGTAATAACAAGTTACGTTCAATATATATATATAAATACCATGAGGTTCTCGCTGTGCAGGTTCAAATTTGGACCCCCCCCCTTCCCTTTTTTCAAAGTTTATTTTGAATTTCCATCATGGCGACATCGTTCAATATAAACAGAACTGTTTTCGAAAAACGAGGGGAGGGAAGAATGTTGGAGAAATTGTTCATCAATTTGTAAATAAACCAACCGAAAATTATGTTCGAACGTTTGCTAGAATTAGAAATTAAACTTGATGTTCAAAATATAGTTATTGAAGTTTAGAAACAGGTTTGTAGGTTAGAAATCTGAATCAAACTACCACTTTTTGTGTGTAAATTCTGGTTTGTAGCTGATCTCTTCTAAATTAATCAACTGTTTTAAAATCAAATTGTGTATATCGAAATGTATTTATGAAATGCATATTCATCATTGCCGTGAAATCGGAATTTGAAAATCTCAACACTGCTTTTCTCGAGTCGGACTCGGACTACCAATTTTAGTGTGCGCCCGATCTGTTGGCGTGAAGGTGTATCGAAATACCCAACTCAAAATTTCGATGCTCGTATCTTTTCAACAGTAAGAGATAGGAAAAATCAGAAAGACTAAATAAGACAGATATATGGATAAAAAATAATAATATTGAAATTTTTAGGAAACTTCATAAGCTTAATTTTTGTTTACTATTATAAGCAAAAAAGTGTCTTCCTCCTATGAACTTCTGAATTTGGAAATATGAAGGACGGTGAAGGACGTCATCGTAATAAATCGTTACAGTGTGCATCTAGCATTTCATATCTTGCATGGCTGTCGACTTTCGAAAAGAATGGAAATTGTAGATAGCAAAATACGAGATATTTAAGCTTACAAATAGCAAAACATGAAATTTTCGGTCCTTTTGAGTAATTCGACGCTCCCGTCAAATATTTGAATCTTCTAAAAAACATGATAAAAAAATAACAGAGACCAAAAATAAAAAAGACCAATCTAGCTTTTACTCCAAACGTAACGTTGGAGAACTTTCATTGTCCTAGCTTACAGGGTTCTTGAGAAATCGCTGATCCAATTTTCCACGGTTACGAAAACAATAGGTCTTCCGACGGAAGTCGGAAGACCTAATAAAAATTCACATATCAAAGGGGGGGGGGGGGCGTCATCTAGTGAGCTGGAACAGGATGATACCATGTCACTACCGGGTAGGTTTGATGCGGGGCGAGGCAAAGCCAAGTTCGATAGAACACCTAGTGACCTTGCATCATCCCATACCAGGTCACCAGATGACTACTGGTAGGTAATGAATGTACCCTACCGATTACCTATTTTGATAATCTTCATGATCATCAAGTTTTTGGATGTCATCGGGTCATGGTCAGCTTACACTTTGACGTCAACATGAAGGATACATGTAATAACATTGTGATGTTATATCGGGTCGGGTATTATAGACCAGGCATCTTCAAGTGACCGTTATTACTTATTACGTAGCCAATGGCTATCCGGGATTTCAAGGCAAACTTTTCAGAGTTGGGGTAATATAAACAACAGAGTCGTCGGCAAACAGTCTTACCCGCAACTTTACAGACATCAATCATGGACATTTTAGAGTCTAATTTCTATTGAAACTAGCATTCAGCTTTCTTTATCATGTTTATGAAATTTAATATGAATCAATGTAAAGCCTTATATCATGTATATACATGTACGAGCGGAGAAAAAAGACACCATAAATTTTGTAAAACCTTAAAACTTTTGATCTCAAATACAAAAAGTTTTCTAAATCATCATGATCATGATGATCATAACCTTGGGATTCCAGGAATCCATCCCCACCGATCAAGCTGGACCTCCCCTTCCCACTGCAAAAAAAAAAAGATCTTGATCTGTTCCATCTACTTTACACAGACATAGATCATTATCCAGGGAGTCTGAAACCCCTCCCCTTTCCTCTCTAATCAGGGATTTTTTTAGGGTCTGTAGGGGGCCGAAATTCGGCCCCATTCCCAACCCCAAAAAATAGTACTTTTTCCCAATTTTAGATCTAAAAATTCCCAATCCAATCTTTTATCCAAAACGAGAAATTCATTTTCAATGTATGTTTCACTAATTGAAAGGAAAGCGGAAGCGTGTTAGTTGAACTCTAGGAGGAATTCAAAATACAAATGTAAAGACAATTGATATGATATAACATGTATAAGGGATAATTTGCATGAATAAATCTTTTTGTTGTTTGAAATTTATTTCCCAATTTTGGCTGAAATGTTGCAAAATTCCCAATTTCATTGACCCAGGCCCCTGACATCAGGGACTAGAAAAAACCCTGCTAATGAGTCATGACCTTGAAATCCATTTAAAAAATTCAAATCTTTCTTCTTTACTACATAATTATTTTGTTTGTTTGAATCTCTTGATACACTGAAAAATGTTAGAAAATTGCGGCAGTTTTGTGTTACTTTTCCTTCTTGCATTACAACCATTCTCTATGTCGGCGTGATGTCACACAAAGGTTCAATTGGAGATTAGCACAGAGAAGTTCCGAAAATAGTTGGGGGATAAACTCGGTGTTTATCATAGAGCATAGTGTATGGAAATTGCTTTATATCTAGAATCTAACGTTTATATCAAGGATATAACTACTAGAATTCATTGAAGTAACCATTGATGAATTAGCTCTTAGCTCCTCAAATCCAAATATAAAACGAGATTTAAAGAAGGAGCAAACAAAATCATGGATTTTTCATAGGGCACAGTGAAAAATCTAGAGGCACATCCCTCTGTAAACATGGTGGAAATTTGGTCATGTGACCAGTCCGACATCAAGAATGTAGTATGATGTACCATTCTTGCATGTGAAAATGGGTGCACTGCTACAATGACGTCAAGTGTACTGCAGAGTTACGTACCGTTGTGTCGTCATTAGTGATAAATATGGCGGATTAGTTGCTACTGAATTTCTGATTTTCAGACGAACATTTCGGCGAGTTTCACTTAATTTTATTATGCCATAGAAGAATTCTATCTATTTCGTTTTTGTAAAGGTATGTTCTCCTGCTCTATCGTTTAACGGAATCAAGTCACTTTTATCTGTATCCACGGTCCTGTTACCCTACTTTTTCAGCTCCAAGTACAATCATTTAAAAGATCTTACAACAAAGGAAGTTTTAAGGATATACATGTGAAATATGAATATAATCTATATAAAAGACAGTGTTCATTTTCAGTTTATAGGAAATGGCTCTGGGTCCCCTGGAATTGGGAAATACAAAATAATATCTCAGAATTTTTAGCTCACCTCGACGAAGTTGAGTGAGCTTATGCTATACCCGCGCGCGTCCGCGTCCGCGTCCGGTTAAAAAGTTTGGGGTAGCACAGTAACCAAACTTGCACAAGTGATTCATCTTTGGATGCTGAAGTTAACCCATGCATCGGATGCTGCATCTGACCTACATTTTCCGCTTGAGTGACTTGGTTAAGAAGTTTGGGGTAGCTCAGTATCTGACAAAGTACTGATGCTACAGTAACAAAACTTGCACAAGTGATTCATCTTTGGATGCTAAGGTGAACCCATGCATCGGATGCTGCATCTGACCTACATTTTCCGCTTGAGTGACTTGGTTAAGAAGTTTGGGGTAGCTCAGTACATGTATCTGACAAAGTACTGATGCTACATTAACCAAACTTGCACAAGTGATTCATCTTTGGATGCTGAGGTGAACCCATGCATTAGATGCAGCATCTGACCTACATTTTCCGCTTGAGTGACTTGGTTAAGAAGTTTGGGGTAGCTCAGTATCTGACGAAGTAGTAATGCTACAGTAACCAAACTTGCACAAGTGATTCATCTTTGGATGCCGAGATGGATCCATGCATCGGATGCAGCATCTGACCTACTTTTTCCACTTGAGTGATTTTGCTTTTAAAAGCCAATATTGAGCAAAGTATAAGTGCTACATGTACCAAACTTGCATATTGGATGTATCTTTGATCAAACTTTCATAAAATGACCTTGACCTACTTTTTCCACTTGAGTGATTTTGCCTTTAAAAGCCATTATTGAGCAAAGTATAAGTGCTAAATGTACCAAACTTGCTTATTGGATGTATCATTGATCAATCTTTCATGTAATGACCTTGACCTACTTTTTCCACTTGAGTGATTTTGCCTTTAAAAGCCAATATTGAGCAAAGTATAAGTGCTACATGTACCAAACTTGCATATATGATTTATTTTTGATCAAACTTTCATAAAATGGCCTTGACCTACTTTTTCTGCTTGAGTGATTTTGCCTTTAAAAGCCAATATTGAGCAAAGTATAAGTGCTACATGTACCAAACTTGCATATATGATTTATTTTTGATCAAACTTTCATAAAATGGCCTTGACCTACTTTTTCTGCTTGAGTGATTTTGCCTTTAAAAGCCAATATTGAGCAAAGTTTAAGTGCTACATGTATCAAACTTACATATTGGATGTATCTTTGATCATTCTTTCATAAAATGACCTTGACCTACTTTTTCTGCTTGAGTAATTTTGCCTTTAAAAGCCAATATTGAGCAAAGTATAAGTGCTTCATGTACCAAACTTGCATATTGGATGTATCTTTGATCAAACTTTCATAAAATGAAATTGACCTACTTTTTCCGCTTGAATGATTTTGCCTTTAAAAGCCAATATACATGTATTTAGAAATATGTTTGAATTGAATTTTGCTGCCACGAGGTGAGCTTCGTAATCTGTGATTACCTATGTTTTTAACTGTGTGAAACAATGTTAGGCACCTTTATTCATGGTGTTTTCATATCTATGAAATTCAACTTAATTTAATAATCTTTCTTTAACCATCTACACTCTGCAAAATTAAAAGGTTTTATATGAAAATTTGTAATAACTATGAATTTGTTTCTGAACATTACAAATTGAGAAAAAATAGATGAGGGGTGGACAGGGTGAAAGGGAGGGGAGGAAGAGGTGGGAGTAGGGAGAGAGGGAGGAGGGAGGAAGGTGGTAGGAGGGGGAAGTAAGGGAAGGGTGAAAATGAGGGGGAGGGGGAAGTACATGTAAGGGAAGGGTGAAAATGAGGGGGAGACAGGAGGTGATGGGAGGGGAGGTAAGGGGGGGGGGGGTTAGAGGTACCCCCTGTCCCCCCTCACCCCCACCCCCATATACATGATATATGACAAGTATTTTACATTCATTGTGAATGGGTCCTTATAATGGTCCCAAATTGATTAGAAAATAAACACTGAAAAAATTGCAAAAGTAGGTCAAACTCCAAGGTCAAGGTCATAAGGTCAAATTAATAAATCAATCACAGGTCTTGGCACAAGAAATACATATGTGAAATATGAAAGAAGTTTTGACCAAGGTTAATTAAACTAAATAGCATTTTTTTTCAAAGGTAGGTAAACCTCCAAGGTCATTGTCTCAAGGTCAAATTAAAATCTTTTGGTATCCATTGAAAGGATTTGTCATAAAGAATGCACATTTGGAAAATTAATATGATTATGAATGCCCTATCTCCTTCCATTCATAAGTTCTGGCCAAGATTGAAATTGTAAAAAAAATTAGGTCAGACTAACATGACTAAGGTCAATGTTTCTTAGGTCACAAGATTAAAAGCAATCGGTACCCATGGAAACGTCTTGTCACAGTAATTCACATATGAAATATGGAAGTTGAAAGCTCAATCACTTCCCGTCTTAAAAGTAATGGCCAATGGGGAATTAAAGTTTTTTTGCGGAAAAATAGACAAACAGATAGACAGACGGAAGTCTAAAAAGTATATGCCCTCTTATGAATAACGTATATTGCGCGTTCATTACGTTTCTTCGCGTATGCCTCAAATTTTGGACGTAGTTTATGCGAAATTCATGCGCAAGTGCTGTGCGACGCGGCCTTACAGAATGTAATCTGCGAATCGGTTTGGGCATCACAGTTGATAGTGGCCTTAAGAATTATGACGTATGCGGTGGGGGGATAATGGGCCATTTTTTCATAACTTCTACAGTTTCAGCGAATCATTTCTTCTAAAAAAATGGTACTATCACTGCGTCGCCATAGCAAGCCATAGAATGATTTCAAATAATAATAGGAAAATGGCAATGATGGGAAACTGACCGTCTGTGGCGGTTAGAAAGGGATGTAAGAACACGCGGATCTACAAGGAACACCCCCTCCCTTTCCTTCCCCGAACCGAACTAGTAAACAAAGAAAGGGATGTAAGAACATGCGAACCTACAACTTTCCTTCCCCGAACCGAACTAGCCTCTCGAACTGGTTCTGGGCTTAATAATAATGCATGTGATTTTGTACGAGAACCAGTGCGATAAGCTAGTTCGGTTCGGAGAAGGAAAGGGGGGGGGGGAGGGGTGGTCCAGTGTTAGATTATTTGAGCAAATAAAAGCAATAGTTCGGTTCCTAGAAGGAAAGGGAGGGGGGTTTCGGTGTAAGATTATTTTGGTAAATGAAAGCAATACTTCTGTTCGGAGAATTGAGGAAAGGGAGGGTGGTTTCAGTGTTTGAGTATTTTGGCAAATATAACATTATGTATTTTAATTATTTTTCAAGATAAAATGTTGAAAAGCGGCATCCGGACCCGTTTAGATTCGCATGTTATTACTATATCCCTTGTTTACGATCCTACCCGCCATAGATCGATGGGACAGTACGTCTGGTATTTGTTTACTTTCACAGGGATTGGCTGTTTTTCAATCAACATTTGCTGAGGCGTGATGTATCGCATATTTTGTGGTTTCTCTAATTTTTTGTCAAATATTCAAGAGAGAAAAAGATATAGTGGTATATAAACATATCTAATTACGAATTCAGAAGAACATTCATCTTGTAATTAACTTGAAAGAAAACAACAATAACAACAACCAATCTTGTAATGAACTTTGCGGGAATCTGAAAGGGATGGGGGGGGTGGGGGGGGGGGGGTTGCATACTGGTTTTGGGAAAGATGGGACATATTTTATGGATTATTTAGGAATTTTTAGCAGAACGGCCATTTGATATAATGTTTTGACTTGACCTAGATTCTACCACATCGGGGCCGCGAGGGGTGGGGGGTAAGGGGTTGGAGGGGGGGGAGAGATAGCCCCCCTGTCCGGTCCCCCATTGTTGGTTCGAGCCGCGAGATCACTAGGATCACTGGCTAGCCGACATAAATTCATACTGTATGCTATGTGTGGAATAAAATGTCCTTGTCTGTGTAATATTTACATGTTTATGATGTATATAAAAAAGAAACGAATATGCTTAATTTCCATTGTCAAGATATGGTTAATATCTATGTATACATGTACAACGTATTTGTATGATTGATAACAATAAGGTTTAGTTCGCAAAGACCCGAGTCCTGCTAATAAATTCTATGAGCTAAATGTACGACTTTTTTTCAACGGTTGTTGTAGAGGCCGTAATTCAAAGAGAAAGGGGCGGGGGGGGGGAGGAGGGAATGTGTCTATGTGACTATTGTGAGGGGGGTTGACTGTCAAACTCTAATTTATTTTACTGGAACAAAATTATTTGCAAATACATTATACATGTATGAACCTATGATGTGCATCCCAAACTCAATTAAAATGAGTGATGGATAATTGGCGATTTTCTGATTGCAAGAATCAATTTATTAAACAAGATATAAAAACACTTTGAAATTACTGAAAATATATCTATAATTATCTGTTTTGCAATGTACACTAGTACACTATCTGAAATATAATATTCTTGGTACTACAGGGGTCTATAATCGTCTTCATTAATAGCAAATGTCAGACTGAAGATCTTTTGCTTGTTTTCTTAATTTATTTGATTTTTTTTCCATATTTCAACCAAATGTCGCTATTTTCCCCAATTTTGAAGGCCCAGGCCCCTGGAATCGATGGGTAAAAAATCACTGTCAGCAGACACTGAACCTCCACCGTAAAGTAAGTCAAGGATACATCACTAGAGATGAAAAATGTTTTCCTTTCTTTGTCCTTGAAACCTTCGTTTAATGCAAATTTTATTGTATTATTTTCACCTTGTATTAACAATGCTTTAATGCTTGCAACCTGCCGTGAAAGAGCGCTTAATTCAATTCCCTTGACCTACTATGGTAAAAGGTTCTTGTCTCAGCAACCAGGGATATAAAAAATATTTATGTCTTGATGCTGACAATCATTTGCGGATCAAGAATTTTTTTCTCCAGAGGGAGCACTGCCGCACAGCTTTGAGTTGGTTGTTTCAAAAGAACAGAAGAAAAAAAAAACCCGAAGAAAAAAAAAACCCGTAATAACGCGAAAAATCTTATTTTTTTGACAACTTGCATGGGGAGGGGTTTCTGACACCCATCCCCCAACACCCCAATAGTTACTCGGGTTAACCCTCACCTGTATCCGGGTATAAGGAAGGGGTTATATGAGAACGTATTTCATCTTTTATTTCTGATCACCTTTGCAAAGGAATGGTAAACAGAGATAGACATTAAAGTGTATGCATGATGCAAAAATACTGTTAAAATCATTATCATTAATGAATAAACGATACAGAAAAAGATCCCAACAGGACGCTAGAATAATTGAAGTAAGTCGCATTTCTAGTAAATAAGATTTTGTGTTTTGTTCGTTTGTTTACAAATACGATGTTTATTAATTAGCGTGCGAGCTCGATCGTGCAATTCGATAGCTAGGTTTTAGCTTTCATAATATCAACATTTGATCGCCAAAATACCGAAGCATGCATTGATGATTTTCCTTATCAGAGAATGATTGAACGTTTTTCAATACTTCGCATTGGTGCATTTCACTTAAATGGATTGCCATTAGGATTAATAACATCCCCGCGAAATATTGCATTGGGATAACGATGTTTTGATTGGTTCCCCTACCGCCACGTCAATTTATCGATACTTCCTGGAAAGGGTGGCGAGAAAAACAACTATGTATCAATTTTGTAAATAATGACGAAGGGAAACACGATTTCAGTCTTTTGGTTCGCTTTATCATTTATAGCAAAGCTCTTCGAAAAGAGGACGCTCTATGCTTACAATTCATTGTGTCCATTCATTTGTCCCCATGCCATAGCTGGTTGGATAATCATGTCTATACTATAGACTATGTCTAAAACAGGAAACACATTATGTTGAGACATTGTCATTGACAAAGTGAAAGAATTATACAGAAAAAAGTCATATCTGTCCGAGTTTGCTATATTACATGCACTTATCCAAATATGGACTTGCTCTCGGACATGTAATTTCAAAACCTTGACCTTCAATGCAACTGATGTGTTCTCCATGGCTCCTTATATTGCCACTTTTCAATTAATTTACTAATTCCGCCAAGAGAATCCCCTGTTTTAGCCCCAAAAACTTCGTAACAACCGTCAAATGATCAAGAATATTATGGATTTTCAAGGCCAAAGTTTTAAGGTCAAGGTCGGATGTCAAATTGACGAGGCAAATGCCATTTCCGATTTCGTCAAACATTCAGTGCAAGAACCAAAGAACAGATTATGTTGATGAATTTGGAATGTTCTTTTGGCTGATGCACAATATGCGAAATGTTAGAGGAAAATCCAAGGGTTGTTACGGAAGTGACATCATAATGTTTTTTTATCTCTCAGTTCTGATATCCTTCCGCCGTGTATTATAAAGTACACGTGATATTCTCCTTATTTATTTGTTTACTCGTCTATTTTCATGTTTAACATACTTTTTGTCTTTTTAAAAGTGTAACTGCCTAGAAGCAGTGTCCTTTTGAAGTACAAATTTATGTCGTCAATTAACCAGATTACATATGATTATTTAGTGTATGTTTACGTCCAATTAACTCTTTACTGGGACCTTATCGTACATACGGTGTACATCTTCACAATTTAAGGTGTCTTTTAGAGTCTACATGGGAAATATCCGTAGGTAACTGATAAATCTGTCCTAAGAAACCACATCACTTGTTGTCTGAACTTCTGTCTGTCCGTAGTGCGTTGTTCCCTTGTCTCAATTCGCAAACATTTTTTTTTTTCTAGATTTCAACCAAAATAGGAGAAAAGGAAAGATCTCTCTCATTAACATGAATTTTCATTGACGACAAATGTCATCATAGAAGAGCTCCGAATTTTCATATATCTTTCTGTCAAAGCAAGCACGGATTTAGTGGTGACTCCCTCTGGAATTTGCAAAAAAAAAGCAGCTGGTTTTTCCTTTTTTCATGGCTTGGAACCCCCCCCCCCCCCCATTTGGAAAAAAATCATGGCTTGGGACAACCCACTCCCCATGGAAAAAAAGATCCGCCTATGCAAGCTATTATTAGATGTAGGATGCTATTCCCGGACCTTTTATACCTTTGAAGTTGTTAGTGACATTACATCCTCCAAACAAACAGTGGCGCGTGTTTTACATATCCTGTTTTCAAAGAAATTTCAAAACAAAACAAGTTGAAATGTGTTGTACATTATTATTATGTTAATTGACAATATGCATTTTGTAATAGAGGGTCAAAATTATGAGACTAGATAAATTTATTAATATATATCCTGGTACAAACAAGCGTTATTTATCTGCATTATCCCCCCCCATCCCTTTTCCGCAAAAAAGTCTGCTTCCCTTTAGAAAGAATCATCTCTTGATAGAGAGAGAGAAAAAAATCCAATACATTTACTAATCACGAGATTTAATCAAGGAGGTATCGAAGTTGTAATAACTTGTCGCCAATCCTATGCTTTATTGAGCTATAAATATGTTTAAACTAAACTAATCAGGGAGGGATGTACATCACTACATGAGATTTAACAGTCCCATAATTTTATGTATTTACAGACAAAATATTTTTGTTTTGCGCAGAAATTAATATCTTTACAGTCTTATGTTTCCCGACTTTACATGTATTTTGTGAGAAAATTATTCCTTTATGATATTTTTAAACGACAATATGATATCGAATTTCACCTTAGTCATGGTAATATGATGAATATACAATGTTGCTTATCAGACCAGAGTTGTTGTGCATACCCCTATATCAATAAAGATGGCCGTCCTAGACTCTGATTGGCCAGACAAATTTCCCGTTTATCCTCTGCAGCCGCTTGATTGGATTTCGTCCAATTGAAGAGGGAATGATATTTAATATCAGACCTGGTTGATAGATTATAAACGATATTAATTTCTTTGATCGGAAGGGCTACATGTTTTGGACCCCAGATAAAAAAATCTTTCACGATTGATTTATTTACACCAAGGTCAACTTGATGGTATTTTTCGTAAACATGTTTTTTTGTTCCCTTGTATTTATCAAACTAAGATCCAAGTTTAACCTGGTGCGGTAATTTTGTTGTTGAGAAAGTTTATTATCATCGTGTGCCCGGTGAATAGAAAAAAAATGTTTTATTTAGTGGTCTAATTTATAAACGTTTGATGTCAATTTGTCGTTTATACCCCCTCTCATTAGTAGGAAGTGGGATTTAATTTTCCGATTTCGGCGAAGTTAGATTAAAAACTTTTCTCACTGAATTTCGCGGAAGTTATATACGGTGCACTACATAAGATGCTTGTCTTGTAGTTTGACAAGATTATTTTAATTTCAATTTTTTTAATACAGATTGGATGTGTTTTCTTTGATCAGGTACATTAGTTTAATAAACTAGTAGTCAAGACAACGACATGGAGAGAGGTTGAGACGGACATACAGACAGACGTTTAGATATGAAAAGATAAATTTAAAAAAATTAAAAATTGAAAAAAAAAAAAATTAAAAAAGATAATTGGATAAAACTTTTAGTTGTGGAGTGCTAACATGGGTAATAATGTAACTAAAAAAGGGAAAAAGGTCCCCGGTAATAAAACAAGAAAACATTTATTTTTGCCTTAACTTAATCAATTGTTAAATTATTATATTTTACAGAATTAGAAGATGCCTCCTAGTTCAGGAGAATTATGGGGTCACCATCTTATGCCCCAGCAAGTCCTGGTAGATTGCCTGATGCCAAATGGAGTCATCATACAGGTAAATACTTACAATGCATTTGGGGGGGGGGGGGGTAAGAAGATGCCCCCAAGTTCAGGAGAAATATGGGGCTACCATTATGCCCCAACAAGTACTGGTACACTGTCTGATGCCAAATGGTAAATACTTGTAATTGGGGGGTGGGGGGGTGAAGGAGGGAGATTTGTAGGGAGGGGAGGGGGATAGAAGATGCCTCCTATTTGAGGAGAGTTACTGGGCCACCATCTCATGCCCATAAAAGTACTGGTACATGTAGATTGTCTGATGCCAAATGAAGTAATCATTCAGGTTAACACTTTTAAAATCATTGGGATGGGAGGGGGAGGTCTCAGCATGGCACCATAAACTAAGAATTGACTTAAGTCAAATTCTCAAAATGCGATTTACAAAGTGAAAATTTGAAATACTGAATTCATCCATCCTACTGTACTCTGAAAATAGACATTTTAAAAAATAATTTCAAGTCAACACTAATATTATAATGAGACAAAAGAAAATTGAAATTTAGACTTTAAAAGTTAATTCTTAGTTTATGGTGCTGGGCCCTGGACTCACTTATGATACATATACCCAATAATTAATGAAAATTATTGAATTCTTTCTCAGTGATCGGGATAGGCAATCAGGTGAATGTGACAATGGCCCCATATCCTGGAACATCAATGTGCCATTTGCAAAATGAATGTGCCATTGTTGAAAATGAATGCGCCATGAGAAATTTGCAAAAAAACAAACAAAACAAAACAAAAACCGGAACAAACAAGAACATAGAAAAATGTGCATCACCCGCCACTCAAAATGTCTAAACGAACTTTTCTGTACTTTAACATGGAAAATAGGGGGACGCAGTCTCAAAGGATCGTCTTGAAGATTCGTTGCTATAATTCAAAAATTCCTGAATCCCCCCCCCCCCCAAAAAAAAAAAAATTGCACAAAAACTCTGCTGTAAAACTACAGTACATCCAAATCTAATGACAAAACTTTTTATGAAATTTGCGTTTTGTGTACCAATTAAGTTCACGATTCATCTTAACTGGTAAAGTCCATTTGTACGTACATTTGAAATTGGGATTTTGAATAAATGACACTTTCAAATTACTGTCTGGTGTATCAAGTGACACGAAAAGCAAACAAATTAAATTGTATGCAGAACCTTTAATAAGTGAATATGGTGAAGTCATCACCAATGTTGAATAAAAGAACGGAAGATTTACATAATTTGTTTAAAAATCTAATGCGCCACATTGGCGCACTAAGTAAAATTTAAATGTGCCATTTAAGAATTAAATGTGACTATGGCGCAGGGCGCATGCTTATCCCAATCACTGCTTTCTTATACAACACACTAGACTTGACTAGTCATTGAGAACACTGGAGATGTAATACAAATTCTTAAAATAAGTATATCATATGAAATACATACTAGTACCTGTCAACTCTCCCTTTTTTGGAGGGAGACTCCCTCTTTTTGACCTCATCTCCCTCCTTGGCATTTCTCCCTCGAGGGAGACCAAAATCTCCCGCTTTTTGACCCAATCTCCCGCTTTCTCCCTCTCTTGGGATATTTAGTCAAAGTAGAATAACTCTGAGGAGTGACGTTCAGTCTTCAGAGCAATTCATGAGAAATTGCATGAAAATATTGATACAATATGTTTCTTTGTTCAAAAATGTTTTTTCTATGAAATGTCAGAACAATGAAATGATTTGAAAACTGTTTTTGCACAAAATGTCGTGATTCATTAAAAATGGGTTCACACGCAATCTCCCTCTTTTTTCAAGTGCCAAGAAGGGAGATCTCCCTCTTATAAAGATTTCAAAGTTGACAGGTATGGAAATATCGTTACATCATGTACATATTTTCCAGATATATGTGAACAGAGATGAGACATTAGAGAGGATCAAGTCCAGTTTGTGGGACGAGGCCAAATTATTCCCCTTGTACAACAAGCTTCTAGACCCGGTAGCGTATATCTTTGTCAGTATTACCCAGGATGCAGAGAAAGAGGAATTCTACGATGAAACTAGAAGATTGTGTGACCTACGTCTATTTCAGCCAATTCTTCAAGTTGTCGAACCCAAGGGAAATAGAGATGAGAAAATTGTAAACTATGAAATAGGTATAGTATTTTATTCATGCCCAAATCTGAAGACGTGATTGATTTTCATTCTTTAAACATGCAGTCTTTAAAAATAACATCTTTGCAAAATGCAATGTGTATAGATGTATTGTTTCTGTAATAACCTAATACATGTATTCGGTACTTTCGAAAACCAGAGTTCAAACTTCCCATTTGGCATGTTTATGATGGTACCTGACGTAGACTAATTATGACGTCATCAAATTCTATGGAAACGGTCCCTAAACTCTGGGAAATGACAGTATGAAATCGACGTTACCATACCATTTTCATGATGTCATAATGGTTAATGGTTTTACGTAAGGTACCGTCTCCAATGGGAAATAACTGTGTATCCCACAAAGTCTCAATAGGAAAAGAGAAGAATGATTAAATTTGTCTTGCTTTCGTTGATTAAAGCACAAAATGTTTCTCCTTTGCGTCAGAGAATTGACCCTTCTGAATGCGGGAAAAATTTGAGAAATTCCATGACATCACAATGCAATTTCGATGTTTGCCCGAGGTTCGAAGCTTGTTGGATTGTGACGTCTCGAAATTTTGCATTATTTACCCGCAAATGGAAGGGTAAATTATTTCACTTTCAGAATCATTACCTTGTACCTGATCCAAATCTGACTCTTGTACTACTAATGAATAAATTAAAACAAATTTTGATAAAGATACAGCTTACTTTAATTTCGACTCTTTCATTTCATCAAGAATTTAATTTTGTACATCAGGTATGACCATCGGTATCCCGACCAGTGATTTTGATGAAATGAAGGACATTGAGGTCATGACCTTCAGACGTAACATCCTTGAGACGTGTCGCTCGGCCACAGAGGAACGTCAGAGAAAGGGACATCACAGCCTGGCGTGTTATGTTTATCCACCGGATGTGGAGACATCTGAAATACTACCTATACATCTGCAGGAAAAACTCACTAAACAAAGTAAAATTTCATGATTTGTAGTCTGTTTCAAATTTGAATGATAATTGAAACAAGAAGTTTTAGTAATAAAAACAATGCTTGAATGTATGAAAATCTTCAACTCATTGGCAGATTTCCGCCTTATTAAGTTACATTGCTTATATCATGATGGGTAATCATGCAATGCAGAACATTTGGTTATTGTATAATTCTGTGGAATACAGATTATTTATCAGGAAAAAGGGGAATGTGATGTAGTGTTAGGATGCCTTAGCTATGTATTTTACCCAAAATAAGAGAAATTATATCTTTTTGTAAAGCTGAAAGATAATTGGCATGATTCATGTAGATGAAAGTGAAAGTAGAACGTCGATCGTGTTTGTGTATTATAAAAAGCTTATTTTCAGTTTATTTTGGATACAACTCATAGCTAAGACATTCTTACACTGCATCACATTCCCCTTTTTGTTATAAATGATCTATATTGCAAAAAAATATAGAAAACCCCATTGTTCTGCATTGTGAGGTTACCCACCGTGTATATGTAAGTTTTGTTCAAACTGTCTGATAATAAAACATTAAGCAATGCTTTGACCGGCCATTTGATTATGATGTCAAATTGTAAATTTCCTCCAACAGGTTTCAAATCTTACTTTGACGATCCCTCAGTTTATATATTTCCAATTAATGTGCATTTCACTCATAACAGAATGCAGTAACTAAACTTTGTAGAAAGAAAATAACATAATTTCCATTGATTTTTCAGCTCCTTCGAATCATGTGATAATTTGTATATGGATCGTATCTGAAGAAGGAATTAGGAACAAATTTAGCGTCAGTGTGCCGCACACGTCTCGGCCGATAGACGTGATAGCCGAGACAATACGACGGCGAGGTCGACTTATGAACATTACAAAGGAACAAGTAGAAGGACTCATAGAGACATATAGAACTTCTTACGCTCTCAAAGTGTGTGGATGTGATGAATTCTTATTAGAGGATTATCCTTTAAGTCAGTATAAGGTAAGAGAAAACTTATTGAAGTGAATACTATACAGGTATTTACTATCCACATTGTTTAATTGAGGTAAGAAATTTTCATCTGGTTGCTATATCAGTATATGATATGGTTAGTGGAATTTTACGCTATGAAGCCAAAAAGAAGTTTTTCTAAGAGGAATTTATGTATGATGTATGTATTTGGTGAGTTAGAGGTAAGAGACATTTCAGATAGGTCAATGAAAAAAAGAATTTTATTTGGTCAGAGCTTTTAAGGTCAGTATAAGATGAGAGGTATTTGAAAGTCATATGAAGATTTGCATGTACATGTATATTCTATATACAGGGAACATTTTGTCTCCATTTTATTTTCACCCTTTTCGGCCATTGCCGTGAGGTCAAATTTAAGACAGGGCATATAAAAAAAAATTATACAATGTACATAAAGGATTTCTTAAGAAAATGTATAAGTGGGGAAATTCAAGACTTGGGGATCAGTATCCTATCTACATAGGGTGAAAATAAGATGGGGCAAATTCAAAGGCATATACAGTACACTTGTACAATGTATTTATATGTCAAAAAGAAGAAAAAAGGTATGAAATATTTGTGTTAAGAATATCTAAGGAAAAAAAAGTGCCAATTGTAAATTAATTGTATTTATATGTAATTTCTTTATGTGATAGATTAAATCTCTTTGAATATTAGCAGATTAAATCTCTTCGAATGTCAGCACAAATTCCTTTGAAAAAGATGTCATTGTGTAAATGTTTATTTTCCATTTGCAGTATGTGAGAGAATGTATTGCCAGAGATAAGATCCCCCAGTTTATGTTACTGACGAGAGAAAGTATATATAAAACTATACCGGAAAACCAGTTCATAGCACCGTCATATACTCAGAGAGGTATGGACAAGAAAGAGAGAGGGAGGGGGGGGGGTAGAGACAAGGTTTTTCAGTAGCTTAATTGGGGAGGGGCAGTGATATGAAATAAAAACCCAAGTTATATTTAGAGAGAAAAGTCATGAAAAGACAGATACCTGAGATATGCACAACAATGAAATTGTTCTATCTTGAAATGCTCCTTTTTCTATCTATTATTTGACCCATGATGGAAAATGTATTCTGAAAAAAATTCCTTAGTTTCTTGTAAATTTTCAGTCATGTGAAAAATATGAATGCATTTTACAAATGCTTGGTGCATGTAAGATCACTGTTTTACTATTTTGATTTTATACAGGTGTCCAGCTATTACTGGACATCAACAACCAACAGACAATCTCACTTTGGGAAATCCAGGCCAAGCTTAGGATCAAGATCCACTGTGCTTCATATCTCAATGTCAGGGAGAGTGGAAAGGTATGGTATTTTGTTTGTCTAAAAGTGCTCCTGTGCTATAGATCACGAGGCAGTGCTGCAATGGCATAATCATGATAATGTTATCTACAGAACAATTTAAAGAGGTCTATTGTGTACAATGAAAGATAGAATTCTGACTTGTAGGCTTTGTCTTACTAACCTAAAGGGTAGAGCCACGAGACCCCTTAATCGGCTCTACATTTTTCCTTAGAATCAAATTTCGTATGAAATACTTTATATCTCTCAAGAATATTCATTAATTTTTCTAGATTTGAATGAATCGACAAAATTATCAGACAAAGTACTGCTTGAAGAGTTATGACATCATCAAATGACGTCATTTTGCATTATTGAAAAAAAAAATCGCAAAAGTTGCTTGAAAATTTGACTTTTGTTGAAGAATTTGATGTGGCCCCATGCGTCAACTAAGATAAAACTTTTATGGAAAGAAGATATAATGATAACCTTTTACATATAAATTGTTTCATGTTAGTTAATTATATGCGGCCATTGCTAATTTTATAGAAAGATATATATTTTACAGCAATTGTGTTGAATATCGCTGATTTCGGAGTTTTCAGAGTGCTATAAGCTAATGATGAACGCATTATCTGCAAAATTCAAATCCATTATTCAGTATAGAATGCAACAAAGAGTCAAATCACAAATATTCCATGGAGTAAAAAGTTCAAAAATAGGACCAATATCGGGCTTCATGGCCCTACCCCTTTCATCAGACTGATTTTAAAATTCCATATCAACATCGTTTCATCAGTCAGATTCTATCATATAAATTTTATTTCAGATCTACGTAAAGGCGGGTATATATCATGGTACGGAGGCCCTGTGTGAGTCGCAGTGTTCTCGGGAGGTGGAGTCCAGTAACCCTCGGTGGAACGAGTGGCTCGACTTTCTTTACCTCCCTGATCTGCCACGATCAGCAAGGCTCTGTCTCTCTATATGCTCAGTTATAAAGAAGAAAAACAGGAAAGTAAGTAACTTTAATAAATCTTAATGTCAGTTCTTCAATAAAAGTTACCAAATTCGAAGAAGTTTAGGATGGAGAGTTTTGTCTTTTAATTATCTCTTCACTTAAATTTACCTTTGATGAGGGAACAATGAAAGAATTATCAACAATGATGTGTTGCTTGTATATTTTCACAACGTTGTGTTTAGTAAATCATTAATATTGATTCACAGCAGCTCCTCTAGCCTTACTAAAAGTAAGGATTAGTCCCTATTAAAGTGATTGTATAAAATAACTATTGACCACCGAGTGAACATTTATTGTATAAAATAACTATTGACCACCAAGTGAACATTTAGGAAAAGCAATTATATTATACATGTATTTATTTTATACACCGACAGAAATCCCTTATTAAGATACATGTATATTGTGCAGAATCAATTTTGGATGAAATTCATAAGTTAATGCTAATATTCTTGTACATGTACAATGTATTTTATTCATTTTTAGCTAACATATGCTCTTGCATGGGGAAACCTCCAGATGTTTGACTTTAACGACAGACTACTGAGTGGGAAGGTCAGCTTGAACCTATGGCCCATGCCCCAGGGAATGGATGAACTACTAAATCCTATAGGAATTCCAGGTATGTGTTCACATTGATAACATCAGTTTGAACATTTGCACATACATGTGTACATGTACTCCTAGGAAATAATTTAAACTTCTTGATCCAATAGGAATTCTTGGTTGGTATTCGCACTGTGTATAACCTTTATATTCAAGGAAATTTTTGAAATTCTCAATTCTGTAGGAATATCAGGGTAAGTGTTCATAGTGTGCACATCATTTTGAATCTCAGACTATGAGTTTGAACTGTGATTCCATTGTCAAATTACTATCCTTAGTTTATCCATATCATCATGATCATATACATGTAGTTCATTCAATGCAGTTCGATACAAAAATACTTGAGTGCTCCTTTTAAAAATCTTTTTCGTCATTGTTACAGGGTCTAATCCAGAGAAGGAGACATTATGTATAGAGATAGAGTTTGATAGATTTACCCACCCAATATCATACCCCACAGAGGACCAATTTGAACAACTAGCTCATGTCAGCTCCAGTACGGACAGACTCTCACATCTACTGGTTTGTATTTTATACAGCTTCATATGTCTGTCTGTCTGTCTTTCTATCTGTCTGTCTATATGACAATTTTACAGATCTACAGATTTAAAGACAACTAGCTCATGTCAGCTCCAGTACAGACAGACTCTCACATCTACTGGTTTGTATTATATACAGATTCATATGTCTATCTGTTTGTCCATATATCATACCCCATAGAGGGCCAATTTGAACAACTAGCTCATGTTAGCTCCAGTACAGACAGACTCACATTTACTGGTTTGTATTATATATAGCTTTATGTCTGTCCAGGCTTTCTACTGTTCCTACTTTTTCCTACTATATCCTACTTTTCCTACTTTTTTATTTTGATCCTATTTTTTCCTACTTTTTCTTCAAAACCTCCTGCTATTCCTACTTTTTCATCTCAAAAGTAAAAAATTACTTGCTTCACTTGTCATCAACATCTGATTCAAAGTTATTAAAAAATTTCTGGCTCGCTTCGCTCGCCCATTCTGTATATTTTACATAAAAAATCAATCTCTCCTTATTTCTCTCTGTGATTTCCTCAAAAATGAACATTAACAGTCTACAAATCATTCCTTACTGTGATTTTTGTGTCGTACTTACTGAAAATTGTCGCTAAAAGTGATGGAAAATTTCCTACTTTTCCCCTATTAATTCCTACTTTTTCCTATTTTTCTCCTACTTTTTTTCATTGACTACTCCTACTTTTTTCCTACTTTTTCATCAAGGTAGAGTAGAAAGCCTGTCTGTCTGTCTTTCTATATATTATACCCCACAAAGGGCCAATTTGAACAACTAGCTCATGTTAACTCAAGTACAGACAGACTCACATTTACTGGTTTGTATTATATATACATGTAGCTTTATGTCTGTCTGTCTTTCTATATATTATACCCCACAGAGGACCAATTTTTACTTTTACTACATGTAGTTTGCATCACACTTTCACATATTGTAGAGACGTTTAGAAGTCTGTCCATAAGTCCTACCCTACAGAGGAAGAAGTTGAATGAATAAGTTGTGTTAGCTTCAGTACAGACATGCTATAGCTGCATCTTTTATGTATAACATAAAGTCTGTCTGTCTGTCTGTCTGTCTGTCTTATAATGTATATAAATAATCCTCACTGATTCAAATTCGGTAAATTGAAAGAAATATCTATTATAGGAATCACCACAGAGTTTACGCAAGGAAGAGGAGATTGTAGAAGATATTATGAAACGTGATCCATTGTCAGAAATATCTGAACAGGAAAAAGAAATCTTATGGAAAAGAAGGTACTATATAATTATACTCAAAATAAGAATAAGAATATACTATAGAACTTGCATGTATATTCTCAATTGAAAGTTACAGGTTTCTTTTTTCTTCTGTAAAGGGGTTTTTCTATTTGATTCATGACAGAAGATATGTCTTATTCAGGTATTTTCAAAAGAAAATGAAATTATGACATGTTAATATGCTGTATGTTTTCTTATTCAAGAGATTAAAATTTTGTCTAAAATGTACTTTAAATATTTAGATGTAGAAAACATTCTGAATTTGACATGAAGTGACATTATTCTCTGACAATTGCTGATCTTGGTACATATTCATGTATATGTTTTGTAAAAATATTAATCGTATGATTGCATTGAAACAGATAAAAACTTGTACTTTACTTACATCAACCAAATCTTTTGTGACAGGGAATACTGCCTTAAACATGCCCACTCACTGCCCAAACTTCTACAGGCTGTCAAATGGAATGACAGAGAAAATGTTGCTCAAGTAAGTTTTCTGATGTGTTTATTGTGAATGTACATGATGGATGAGAATTTTGGTGAACTATGAAATCACTCAGAATTATTTCTGACTGAAGAATATAGCTGTAGCCCTACATATTTACACACCTACTTTGAGTAGGAAGTACGAAGGAACTAATCCTATAAGGAATTTATCACGCCAAGAACCATTTTGTAACCTTTTTTTTTGTAATTTTTGACATTTGAAAATTTAGTGACCTACCTCAGTGTCAAGGTAAGACATCACGTGACCGTCATACTGGGACATCATTGGCTGAAATTAGTATGAGGTGTGATAATATATATTACAAGGTCTTGAAAACATCTGACTTCACTTGTGTCAAATTTCTGAAATTGTGTTTTCCCTCAAATCTGAATATGGAACCCAAATACATTTAAAGGACCTCTTGGGATTCTTTTCTTTAAACCTACTCGTAATGCAATTTACCTCAAATTCATGGTCAGGAGGAACTTTCAAATAAGATGATTTTGATGGATAAAAAAGGAAGAAAATTCTTGAGTAACAATGTTTTACATTGAGGAAAAACTCATATTTAGAAATTTTATACAAGTGAGGCTTGAAATGCACATTAGTTTTAATCAAAGTTTATTTTATCTTTTAAAAGCGTTTTATAATTTAACCACGCATGTACATGTGTTGGTTATGGGACCATGAAGCTACATGTATATGCATAGAAATTGCTCACTGTCTCTCATTTTGCTGAATATTACTTGTGTCTTATTAGATGTGAATGTTATGAATTTCTGTTTTTCCAGTTATACATGTTACTACAGCGATGGCCGGTTTTACCCCCGGAGGTTGTGTTAGAACTCCTAGATTGTTCCTTCCCAGATTTACAAGTCCGTAACTACGCTGTTGAGTGTTTAGATCGGGGACTGAGCGATGATAAACTACAGCTATATCTCTTACAACTAGTCCAGGTAAGTCATATTGTAACTTATGATGGGTAAGAGTTCAACCATATGTAAATGAAAGAAAAAAGACAGTGTGTTGTTTTCTTGATGTAGAAACTAGTACACGTATGTAAGGAGGTGTGAATACATGTAGGTTAGCTGCATGGCTATTTGACGGCAACGTAAATTAGGGCATATTTTGAAGACATGTACATTAGAAACTAGGCAGTGATTTACATTGACAAGATTATGTATAATGCAGACCTGCCTACTTTTAAGATTTTGGCGTAATTTATACGATTTTGGCCATTTATTACACTCTACGCTTTTCCTATAGTTTAATTTTACACCTAAATCCTACTCCTGAACAAATTTACATTTTCAATTTTTTTAGCGCTTGATTGAATAAATGTCTTCCAGATCCTATAGGCTTAAAAGTTTACCAATTTTTGATGTGGACAAAAGACGATGTTTTTTCCTCAAAATTGCATTAGTGGTTTATATTACGCTTTAGTCCCCAAAATTACTCTTTCGTGAACAAAAAATTACACTAAAGGTAAAAAACAGTTAGGCAGGTCTGACAACGTCATCTCAGCTGTTATTTTTGAAGAACCTTTATTTGCAAATTTGTATTTTAATTACCTGATACAAAACATGCATGTATTCTTTAATTATTATACAATATTTTCCATTCTGTTTTTTACAGGCGTTAAAGTTTGAGCCATACTTAGACAATCCTATCACCCGGTTTCTACTAAAAAGATCTCTTCTCAATCAAAGGATCGGACAGTTCTTCTTCTGGCATCTAAAGTAAGAGTCTATTGTCTATCGTTTCCTTAAGTGTATTTTCTGACTGTAATAGGCTTGTTTTGTGCTGCATGTTTTTTTTTACTTTTATGCAAAGTGATTTGATATTCTATCAAGAGTTCTGAAAAAATGATATTCTATGTTATTTCAAAGAGAGAGCTATTCGACTATAGGAGTATTCAATGTACATGTAGTTCATTATATTGTAGTAAAACATTTGCCAGTCTGTCTGTCCATTTTGTAAAGTCTTTTAATTAGCTTACATATACAATGTACATGTGCTTTGAAGGAGAAATTTCATCAATGGTAATGTATGAAATGTATGCATAGTTTACATACTACAAAATTAATATTTAAGAGGTTAGGAGATCTATAATTATTCATACCTTTGAAAATAGTATATGTTTGGCTTTATTCCTTTTTGGCAAAACTTAAATTACTTTGAAAAGTATGGAGTATATAGATTTTCCAATTTGGAACGTGTTGCAAAGAAATGAAAAACAAACATTGATATTTATATACATGTACATGTAGGTCAGAGATGCATCAGACAAATATCCGTACCCGTTTTGGTCTTGTTCTGGAGGCGTTCTGTAGAGGGTGTGGATCATATCTCAAGATGCTGACCAAGCAGGTAGAGGCTCTGGACAAACTGACCAAACTGACTGATGCCCTCAGACTGGAAGTCAAAGATGTAAGTTAACTTGATCATTGAATGATGCACAATGTATGTCCATTATTCTCTCTTACTTAGATATTTTATTCAAGTCCAATCTACCTGTCTTAGATTTATTTTGACATTTTTGTCTAGGCTAAGTAGTGCTTCTGAGGTCAATTATTTTTTATTGTGTATTTCATCGTTACAGTCTTTATTTTATAACTTAGTTTATATGTTTTATATATACATGTATCTAGAATGCAATTACATACATACATGTTTATGTATGTACATGTAGGTCAAGTAGGAAGTGGTGTTATTTATTTATTTGTATCAGTTACTAACTGCAGTAATTCAAGTATGTCAAATTGAAAGCTTCTACCAATAGTACATGTATAACAGACATAAAATTTGAATTTTGATTTTAGTCATAGAACTAAAGAATACACATTTCCAAGTTTGAATATGTGACGTATTAAAGATTAATGTTTCCTTACTAAGAACATTTTATGTTACCAGGACCGAGATGAACTGATGAAGTACCTCCATGAACAGTTACAGCAGCCTGACTACCATGACGCTCTACGGAACTTTCTGTCTCCTCTTAACAACAGCTACAGACTCGGTGATCTTACGTAAATATCTTTATCATATGCTCTTATTTATACAACTTCCTATTGGCTAAAACACGTTCACATACAATGCGATTAATCGTTATATGAAAATGCTTCAGTCATATTGACACATTTGCAGTTTTGTGTATTTTGATTAATAAGAAAATGGCATTCGGTAGCAAACTGAGAGTTGCTGACATCGGTAGCAAACTGAGAGTTGCTGACATGACTAAGCGTGTTATTTGGCAGCATTTTTAGATGCATAAGTTTAAACATAAAAGATGAAGGGTAAACGTATTTACTATATGTGAAATGGAGCATTGCTAGAAAAGCAACAATTCAGTTACCGTTTTCTTTTCCACTTTTCATGTTATTAAACTATAATTATGATAAAACAATTATAGCGCAGATGATTCGGTAGATACGATGATTTGATGATTTATGGAGTGATAAAACCAATATCAACCTCAGCCTTTGGCTTGATCGATTTTGGTTTTATCACTCCATAAATCATCATATGGACCTCATCACTGTGCAATAACTGTATAAGATATAGTTATTCTTTCTCTTTAAACCGGAAAGCTGAAAGTTTGGTGGCTCGCATAAATATCAAAATTGAAAAATCTTTCACTGACATTATCTGCATGTATTATGCTGAATTTGAAGCTAAGTTTCATGGGACAAACAACAGGCTTGTGATGTTAAAGTAATTTGTGCAGAATGATGTTTCATTTGTCCTGTAAAAATTGTCTTGTAGCAATCTAAAGCCATCTCCAGGTTGTTGTTCTTTCCTTGACATGAGCTTCAAATTTGGTATCACAGGGTCTGTAGTCAAATTAACCTCAACTCGGCACCATGGTCTTGTGGTAAGGGCGTCGGGCCAGTGATCGAAAGGTTGCTGGTTCAAGCCTCACTAGGACCACGGGTCGGCCGACATATACTCATCTATGTTGGTATAAACACATACCTATCTGTTCATCTAGTGAAGGAAAGTTTATGTCAAGCTACATGTACAGTCACTTTGTCCTTTTGTCTGTCTGGTTTTTCTTCCTTTCAAATGTTTTATTCATCTGTTTTACCTGTATCTTTTTCAGAGCTGGGGAATGTTTAGTGAAGATGTCTAAGAAGCGCCCTTTATGGTTGGTTTGGGACAACCCTGATCCCCTAGCTGACCTTTACTTCACTACGTATAAAATGATCTTCAAAAACGGAGATGGTAAGGATTGATAACAATCATGTACTTAAGTATAGGTCCATGTAAGAATCAGGCAGGGGTGATACATCAAAATTTTTTGCAAAACATTTGATATCTGTTTTGAGACATATACATGTATGTGGTACAAATCAAACATATGATATTCATTTCTCAAGATAGCAATGGTGAAGATATTTCCCTCATAATTTATAGAAGATTATGAAGGTAAAAAATGTCGGGAAAAAAATTCACTATATAATTCAACTAAATTTGCTACCCCTATAACTTTCTCCACCATCCAAGTATGAGGAAAATTCCTTCGGAACATTCATATTGACATTAATCTGAGCATGTTTCAAGAGAAAAAAGTTCTGCAAAAATTTGAAGGTTTTTCAACTGCCTGATCCTTACAAGGACCTGTACTTAACACTTAGTAAGAAATCGTCCACATGTGCATTTACATGTAGCTGGTAAAAGTTAATATACATGTAGATAGACTGTAAAAACAATACTATAAGTCCTAAGACTTAGGCGTCCATGTGTCTGGGATGAAGAAAACATATATATTAAAAGTTCCTCATAAAGACATCTACATGTATAATCTGTCTTTAATCATAATGATTATGTTTTATGCATTTGTTCAGAAAGTTGAACCTTGATGTATATATAAGTTCTGTACATACATGTATATCTTTGTTGTCTGGAAATATCTTATCTCAACATGAGAGGGAGAAGTTTTAAAAAACCTTAGTAATTATATTACAATGACTCTATTTGCCTCTTGATGGATGATATGCCAGCATTTTTGAATGCAGTAAAGTCTATTTTCCTTTCAGATTTACGTCAGGACATGTTAACTCTACAGCTGATAAGAGTGATGGACGTGTTATGGAAAAATGAAGGATTAGACCTGAGGTACGTTAACTTCCATATACTGTGAAATAATTTATTTTCGTAGGGCCCAATTTTTGTGGATTGCTGAGATTCAGTACTTTTGTGGGAACGTAATTTTGTGGATTTCGTAGTGCTATCAAACTTTCAAGAATGGTATCCAGCACAAGTAGTTGAAGGGCTTGCAAAGTCCAAGTGTAGCAACAATTATGCTCTGAAATCTTAAAACATCAACCGTAAAGCCTCTTAATACCAACTGGCTTATTGCCACTCACGCCAAGATGTTGCTGAAATGTGACCTGATTGAAAGCTGAGTTGGCTTGTGACAAAATCTGTGCCTAGTTTCACGAAAATTCAAGAATTTTTGTAATTTTCTTGACTAAGTGTAAGGTTCAATTATAGTTTTTTTTCCCACTTAGATTGTATTATGTGTTCTGAAATCATTTGTACATACTAAATATAAATTCAGAAACAAATCACAATTACATGTATTTTCGATTTACAAGAAGAATTAAGGGAGCAAGTGAACAGAAATTCCTGAATTTTTTATAAGTACATCAAACTGCCTTTACTGTTTGTAATATAATATGTAACTTTGTAGGATGATTCCATACGGCTGTGTATCAACGGGTAAGGATATAGGTATCATAGAGGTGGTACGGCAATCTAAAACGATCATGGCCATCCAATCAGAGGGCGGCATGAAGAGTAATATACAGATGGATGCACGGCAGCTACATAAATGGATCAAGGAGAAAAATAAGGAAAAGTTAGTATCATCTTATGTCCATTCGTATTTTCTTAGATTAATAAATCAAATTGATTTTCAAAAGACCTTCAACATTTGAATATTTTCAAATGATTGTAACTTTTATTTTGCTTTCGTATTTGTATATTCACTTTTAATGTACAAGATGGTCCTCATTCATAGCTGTGATAAAGGCCTCAAATTTTCATAGAAATGTATTATTTGTAAAATTCACAAGATGGCCCTATACTATATATTTCTCAAAAGCTTATAATTTATATTTTAATGAACTTTTGATTTGTTTGAATATACAAAATGTACTGGGATCAAAATGAGATTTTGATTTATACATGTAAGAGATATCATATTATTTACATGTAGGTATGACCAAGCAATTGATACCTTCACAAGATCATGTGCCGGTTACTGCGTGGCCACCTTTGTTTTGGGAATTGGTGATCGTCATTCAGAAAACTTGATGTGCACAGAACAGGGACAGGTAGGTGATTGAAATGGACATCTGCAGACATAATTTTTAGCTCACCTCGACAAAGTTGAGTGAGCTTATGCTATAACCACACGCATCCGCGTCTGTTTAAGAAGTTTGGGGTAGCTCAGTATCTGACAAAGTACTGATGCTACAGTAACCAAACTTGCACAAGTGATTCATCTTTGGATGCTGAGGTGAACCCATGCATCGTATGCAGCATCTGACCTACATTTTCCGCTTGAGTGACTTGGTTAAGAAGTTTGGGGTAGCTCAGTATCTGACAAAGTACTGATGCTACAGTAACCAAACTTGCACAAGTGATTCATCTTTGGATGCTGAGGTGAACCCATGCATCGTATGCAGCATCTGACCTACATTTTCCGCTTGAGTGACTTGGTTAAGAAGTTTGGGGTAGCTCAGTATCTGACAAAGTACTGATGCTACAGTAACCAAACTTGCACAAGTGATTCATCTTTGGATGCTGAGGTGAACCCATGCATCGTATGCAGCATCTGACCTACATTTTCCGCTTGAGTGACTTGGTTAAGAAGTTTGGGGTAGCTCAGTATCTGACAAAGTACTGATGCTACAGTAACCAAACTTGCACAAGTGATTCATCTTTGGATGCTGAGGTGAACCCATGCATCGGATGCAGCATCTGACCTACATTTTCCGCTTGAGTGACTTGGTTAAGAAGTTTGGGGTAGCTCAGTATCTGACAAAGTACTGATGCTACAGTAACCAAACTTGCACAAGTGATTCATCTTTGGATGCTGAGGTGAACCCATGCATCGTATGCAGCATCTGACCTACATTTTCCGCTTGAGTGACTTGGTTAAGAAGTTTGGGGTAGCTCAGTATCTGACAAAGTACTGATGCTACAGTAACCAAACTTGCACAAGTGATTCATCTTTGGATGCTGAGGTGAACCCATGCATCGGATGCAGCATCTGACCTACATTTTCCGCTTGAGTGACTTGGTTAAGAAGTTTGGGGTAGCTCAGTATCTGACAAAGTACTAATGCTACAGTAACCAAACTGGCACAAGTGATTCATCTTTGGATGCTGAGGTGAACCCATGCATCGTATGCAGCATCTGACCTACATTTTCTGCTTGAGTGACTTGGTTAAGAAGTTTGGGGTAGCTCAGTATCTGACAAAGTACTGATGCTACAGTAACCAAACTTGCACAAGTGATTCATCTTTGGATGCTGAGGTGAACCCATGCATCGGATACAGCATCTGACCTACATTTTCCGCTTGAGTGACTTGGTTAAGAAGTTTGGGGTAGCTCAGTATCTGACAAAGTACTAATGCTACAGTAACCAAACTGGCACAAGTGATTCATCTTTGGATGCTGAGGTGAACCCATGCATCGTATGCAGCATCTGACCTACATTTTCTGCTTGAGTGACTTGGTTAAGAAGTTTGGGGTAGCTCAGTATCTGACAAAGTACTGATGCTACAGTAACCAAACTTGCACAAGTGATTCATCTTTGGATGCTGAGGTGAACCCATGCATCGGATGCAGCATCTGACCTACATTTTCCGCTTGAGTGACTTGGTTAAGAAGTTTGGGGTAGCTCAGTATCTGACAAAGTACTGATGCTACAGTAACCAAACTTGCACAAGTGATTCATCTTTGGATGCCGAGATGGACCTATGCATCGGATGCAGCATCTGACCTACTTTTTCCACTTGAGTAATTTCGCTTTTAAAAGCCAATATTGAGCAAAGTATAAGTGCTACATGTACCAAACTTGCATATTGGATGTATCTTTGATCAATCTTTCATAAAATGACCTTGACCTACTTTTTCCGCTTGAGTGATTTTGCCTTTAAAAGCCAATATTGAGCAAAGTATAAGTGCTAGATATTCCAAACTTGCATATTAGATGTATCTTTGATCAAACTTTCATAAAATGACCTCGACCTACTTTTTCTGCTTGAGTGATTTTGCCTTTAAAAGCCAATATTGAGCAAAGTATAAGTGATACATGTACCAAACTTGCATATTGGATGTATCTTTGATCAATCTTTCATAAAATGACCTTGACCTACTTTTTCCGCTTGAGTGATTTTGCTCTATAAAGCCAATATTGAGCAAAGTATAACTGCTACATGTACCAAACTTGCATATTGGATGTATCTTTGATCAAACTTTCATAAAATGACCTCGACCTACTTTTTCCGCTTGAGTGGTTTTGCCTTTAAAAGCCAATATTGAGCAAAGTATAAGTGATACATGTACCAAACTTGCATATTGGATGTATCTTTGATCAATCTTTCATAAAATGACCTTGACCTACTTTTTCCGCTTGAGTGATTTTGCTCTATAAAGCCAATATTGAGCAAAGTATAACTGCTACATGTACCAAACTTGCATATTGGATGTATCTTTGATCAAACTTTCATAAAATGACCTCGACCTACTTTTTCTGCTTGAGTGGTTTTGCCTTTAAAAGCCAATATACATGTACTAAGAAATATGTTTGAATTGAATTTTGCTGTCACGAGGTGAGCTTCGTAATCTGTGATTACCTATGTTGATATTTATCTTTCGTCTGCAAAAAGCCTCATTTATTTAAGAATATTATTAAAAGTGAATTGATGAAGTACTCATACAAATCAGCCCAATGGATTTCATTTTGGAGAATGACATTAATTTGGGTATTTCATGAAAATGTATAATTTTATGTACCTACATACATGTACATGTTTTATTTGTTACTTTGATTATGAATATTCAGTACAAGTATATTTACGCTCTATGATTAAATGTTGGACTACAGTTTTGTCCCTTTGTCCATAGTCTGTTTGCTTCATATTAACTTGCAAGTAAATTCTTGCCAAGTAGAACTCATTAAAACTCTCAAAATTAAAATTGCTATTGCATTTTTACTTGTACATGTATAATGGTACTTTATCTTTATTAGACGAGTTGCAAAACTTGGCTCTTAATTTGATGAGAGACAGGCGGGCTGGTGTCAACAATTGGTTTCCGGACTATAAGTCAACTATGATATATGCTTGAACAGTGAAACTTCATACACTTACTCATCATGAGCCAAGGATGAACCCTATTGATTTTGGGGTCAAAAGGTCAAGGTTATAGGACTCAGATGATTGAAAATGGTTTCTGGACCATATTAGAGCCTGTATTTCACCTATTATCATGGAATTTTTCATAAATGTTTCCCATGAATCAAGGATGATCGATTTCTAATGATTTTGGGATCAAAAGGTCAAAGGTCAAACTGATAGGATTCTGATAAATGAAAATGGTTTCTGAATCATATATGAATGAGTATCAACCTGAAATGTGCCAGAAATGTGCCCCATCTGCCGAGATCATATTCAATTCATGCACATTGCAAGTCTGCATATTCATACTTACATTCCAGTTTTGCAACTCGGCACTTTGCATCGTTGATGCATTTAAAGCTCATCCTACTTTATGATACTGATACAATAAAGTCAAGTTTAATTCTGCAGACTGGAGAAAGCATGCAGAAGTCTACTGCAGTAGTACATGTGTACTAAAAAAGTTATTCTTGTTGACACTACCTTTGCAAAAAAAAAAAAAAAATGTACCCAGAAGGTGATAAAATGCAAGAAAAGTTATTTTTATTTAATTTTTTTTAAACACATTTTTTCACAGGTATTTCATATAGACTTTGGTCACTTCCTGAATCACAAGAAGAAGAAGTTTGGTATTAACAGAGAGAGGGTACCGTTTGTACTTACTGAGGACTTCATTAGGGTCATAGCTAAAGGCTCAGACCAAGCTAGAAAATCTGATGAATTTAAAAAGTAAGATTATTTTAGAAAAAAATTTAATAGAATCTTGAATCTACAAGTCATCAGATGAGATTTTACAGGAAAAAACTGAAATGATAACTGTAGTATTTTGTTTCACACCAAGGGTATTTGGGGAAACTTATTATTATTAAATTATTGCGAATTTCAGAATTTCCTAATTAAAGCTTGATAACTGAAAATGGCTTTTCTTGATTTACATGTATTCTTGTATATCAGCTATTCATAGATGGTTAGAAAATGAAAAAAAAAATCATAGTAAGGAAAGTTTATTTTTGTGATTTTCTTTCTGTATGTAAAGTTCATAAACTTTCACTACCTTTAGTATGAATTGATTTACATGTAAATGATAATAAAATCTGATAATTACTTTGACAATAAACATGTACATAAGTAATATTATATAAATGTTGATGTTTTCAGATTCCAGGAGCTGTGCTGTCAGGCTTACCTTATACTACGTCAGAGTGCTAACTTAATGATCAGTCTGTTCACCATGATGTTATCGTGTGGAATCCCTGAGTTACAAACGCTCGACGACATCAGCTATCTCCGGAAAACTCTCCAGGTAGAAAATACCGAAGAACAAGCTCTCAATTACTTCATAGAACAATTCCGTAGTGCATATGGTGACCAATGGACTACTAAAGTAGACTGGATGTTCCATTATTTCCGGCACAAATAAACTCGTCTCAGGGAACAAATATATGTACGTTGTATCCATTTCTCAATTATGCGTCTCACTGAATGAATCATTAGAGACATTCGTGTTTACATGTTGTTTATTTATTTTTTCATTCAACTGTACTGAGTCAGTATTCTGTCTTTTGGATTTTGATTCTTTATGGTGCATTTCTTTGATTTTTTACTTTAAGTACTTTAAATACAGATCGGTTGCAGTAAAAATTATAATAACAGTGTTTTTACTTTGATGATAACTTTCATTACAACTGAACAAAGGAATTTGATCTTTGAATTGAAAAAATTATGCCCACCATATATTGGCATGAGGAGGTAGTTTGCGAGAAGTCACTGTGATCACTCAAGACTCTTTCAACATGCCTGAAATATTTGTATTCTCAAAATTTATTAATCTGAAGAACAGAAAACTAAATTTAGTGCTGTCATACAATCAATTGTTCATAAGTACATGTATATGACATTATTCATATCGCATTATCACTAAGGTCATTCTAAAATCTAATTGGTTGAACGTGTATGTATGATGTGTAAACCATCTCAAACTTCATTCTAAAATCTGATTGGTTGTACATGTATGAATATTTAGTGCATGAATTATCACTAACTTCATTCTAAAATTTGATTGGTAGAATGTATATCTGATGTGAACCATTACTAACTTCATTCTAAAATCTGATTGGTTGAATAGATATCTGATGTAAAACATCACTATCTTAATATTAGAATCTGATTGGTTGAATGTATATCTGATGTGAACCATCACTAACTTCATTCTAAAATCTGATTGGTTGAACATGTATGAACATTAGATGTGTGAACCATTGCTAACTCCATTCTAAAATCTGATTGGTTGTATGTATATTTGATGTGAAATAATCTGATTGGTTGTACGTATATTTGATGCGAAAAAGGAGGTTGTATATTTACAAATCCAATATTTTTATTGCACTTGTACAATAATTAGAATATACAGTTCTGGTTGTCACTGTTGAATTCAGGAGAAAGATGCATAAAAGCAATATTTAAAAACCGTTTGCCTAAAGGCCTACATTTATTTACAAATTACAAAATAATAAAATGATTATCGATAAATTTACAACTTGTATGTCAAGAAGTGGAACAGTTTACTGTCAATTTCACTGCAATAAATGCAATACATAATCAATTTTACATTAAACAAAAATCTATCTGGGCATGAAAGTTTGAAGAAACTTTTATTGAAGTTTTTCTGATATCCTATTTATTCAAAATCATATACAATCGTGAACATTGTAATACATGTATATATTATTCTATAAACTATAAATAGCGACCCTCTGATTGGTTGATAACGTTGCCGACGCTCCAGAATAAGTTACCATATACATGTACCAGGGTCTAAAAATACACCGGGATAACCCCATTAATTTCTGCAAATGTGGATGTTATTTATTGTTAATCAAATATGGAATTATAGAATAAATCTATTATAGATTCACCTCAGTCAATATTTTCAAAGTAAGTCAATATCACATCATAGACACTGAGTTGGAAGTCCATAATTGTATAATATGTAATACAGTGTATATTTGATAACCAACTTTCCTGGAAGTCCAATTTTTTTAACAGCTTTTTTTATTATTCCTTTTTTTTATTTGGTTTCAGACGTGGTCCTTATTATACATAGATCTTTATGACATTTTGTGATGAATTAAGATTTGGATATTAATACAATGTTTATACACAAATAGTGCTATGATGACAGTATTTACATTACATTAATTATATGAATTAGGAAAGATTATACAAATTTTGAATGGTTTGTGAAGAAAGTTGTATAAAAGAAGCGGTTAAACCTACAATGTTGAAAAAGTCAAATTTTGTTGTTGTTTTAGTGTATTGTCATTAAGGTTCTGAGAACTTGATTGTCATCATGAAATGTCTTTATTGAATTTCCACATTTTCATACTATAAATATTCATTTTATACAATGACCTTTGTAATGGAAGGGAGCTCTTTTTTCATTGTATTACTTGTATTACATGTTTATTCAAGCTGGATGTTGTGAAACAATCAATTCAATCAATTCAAAGCCTTATTTTCCCATTAACAAATATACTCGTGTTTTGGCCATTAAGAAAATTCTGAACCCCCCCCCCCCCCTTCATATTTCAATATTATACAGACTGCAAAGCCTGAATTATGTGTCACTATAATCAGTTTGTAATGAACATGCTAGGATTATGTAAGTGGTGAACCGAAAAAAAAATTGAGGTGAAAAAATTTCATTTCCTATCATGAACTTTGTTTACAAATATCCTTAAAGGGAAATTCATTGTAACTATGATTTTATAATTGATCAAGAAGCATAACTCTTTTGAACTTGTTTGTCAACCACCAGTGCAATTCCTGATAAACTTTGAATAGATCCCTTAAAACATTTTGGATATTGCCATGAAATTTGGTTGACTCTTTTAATTTTATGAACTCTTCAAATTCTGTATAAATGGGAATTTTTTTCCCCTTTTGCCCAAAATGGTGAACATACACTGTTCCACTGTTAGTATTTGTTCAGAACTACAGAATTGCCTTTGTTGAATTCCCTCTTAGCTCTTAGAAGCTGCTCCCTGCTTGTAATGAAATTCATCATGAAGGTAATATGTGTTTGTAACTGAAAATGAACAATGTCAAAAGGTCCACCTAGTACATGTATTTACCAGTCTGGAGAAATGATAACATATGATGTTATTCCACAAGGTTTATAGATATAATTTGGCATTTGTGTTTTCTGAATTGAGTATTGATACATGTAATATGAATTCAGATGGCAACATTTGAGCTAAGCCAAACACAGGCTCTGAAATTGCTTGTCTTATTTGTGAAGAATCTGTGAAGAGACCCTCTTCATGGATCCTGCATCCTACAAAAGCTGAACAGTATATACCTGAAAAATATGTGGCCTGAGCGCGACTCGAACTCGAGACCTTCAGCATGCTATCTGGCATGCTAATTGGTCCCGCTACCACTACGCCATTGAGGTAGTTGCTATCTAAGTTGGTTAGAATGTAATTTGAAGTTTTTACATGAATAAGAAGAGGCTTCGCTGATGCTCTGTCCACTTCTTAAGTTATACCTTCTAACCTATACTTAAAATCATTACTTAAACTCTTAAACTTTTAAGGGACTTGTGCGTTTTGGCTCCCTCCATGGAAAAAAGAAAAGAATTTCAACAACAGACACCCTTTCTTGAAGATGTTTAATTATAGTTCTAGAATTTAATCACTAACATTAACAACAGTTACTGTTCAAACTTTTCTGTTCATTTATTGTCATTATTTGTACTGTCATGTGATATATGATCATTATTATGTGAGAATTATCCCCCCTTTTTGATACGCTGTACATTATTTATGTATCGTTTATCGATACATATGTATCGTTTATCGATACATATTGATTTCTTATGTGCAATATCAACTCAGTAGTAGACAATTTATTCTCGTTTATTTTATATGTATGTGATGAAATACCAAGCGCATAAGACCAAAGTAATAAATTGAAATAAATCGATGTCTATAAATTGCTTTGCCTTATTGTCTTTTTATATTTGATAAATTGCTTTGCCTTATGGTCTTTTTATACCCCCTGCATACAAAGTTTTGAGGGATGTACCTGTCTGTCCGTCTGTCTGTCTGTCCGTCCGTCTGTCTGTCCATCACACCTTGTCCGGGGCATAACTCCTCCCCCTGTGGATGGATTTCAATAATATTTTACAGAAATGTTCGAGAGGACATAAAGGTGTGTCATGACCTTGAACCAAGGTCAAAGGTCAAGGTCACTATAGACATCATTAGTAAAACTGTGTCTTGGGCATAACTCCTTTCCCTGTGGATGGATTTCAATAATATTTCACAGAAATATTCCTTAGGACCCAAAGGTGTGTCATGACCTTGAACTGAGGTTATAGGTCAAGGTCAAAATAGACATTAGTCAAACCTTGTCTGGGGCATAACTCCTCCACCAGTCGATGGATTTCAATAATTTTTTACAGAAATGTTACTTAGGAAGTAAGGGTGTGTCATGACTTTGAATCAAGGTCAAAGGTCAAGGTCACAATAGACATGAGTAAAACCTTGTCCGGAGCATATCTCCTTTCCCTGTGGATGGATTTCAATAATATTTCACAGAAATGTTGCTTAGGAAGTAAGGGTGTGTCATGACCTTGAATCAAGGTCATAGGTCAAAGGTTAAGGTCAAACTAGACATCATTAGTAAAACCTTGTCCGGAGCATATCTCCTCTCCCTGTGGATGGATTTCAATAATATTTCACAGAAATGTTGCTTAGGAAGTAAGGGTGTGTCATGACCTTGAATCAAGGTCATAGGTCAAAGGTTAAGGTCAAACTAGACATCATTATTAAAACCTTGTCCGGAGCATATCTCCTCTCCCTGTGGATGGATTTCAATAATGTTTCACAGAAATGTTCCTTAGGACCTAATGGTGTGTCATGACCTTGAACCATGGTCAAGGTCACAATAGACATCATTAGTAAAACCCTGTCTGGAGCATAACTCCTCCCCCTGTCTATGGATTTCAATAATATTTCACAGAAATGTTACTTAGGAAGTAAGGGTGTGTCATGACCTTGAACCAAGGTGACTTGTCAAGGTCACAATAGACATCATAAGTAAAACCTTTTCCGGGACATAACTCTTCTTCCTGTGGATTGATTTCAATAATATTTCACAGAAATGTTCCTTAGGATCTATGGGTGTGTCATGACCTTGAACCAAGATCATAGGTCAAAGGTTAAGGTCACAATAGATATAATTAGTAAAACATCTCTCCCTACGAATGGATTTCAATAATATTACACAGAAAAATTTCTTAGGACATAAGGGTGAGGCATGACCTGGAACCAAGGTCAAAGGTCAAGGTCACAATAGACATCATTAGTAAAACCTTACCCACAGCATAACTCCTCTCCCTGTGGATGGATTTCAATAATATCTCGCAGAAATGTTCCTTAGGATCTAAGGGTGTGTCATGACCTTGAACCAAGATCATAGGTCAAAGGTTAAGGTCACAATAGACAATTCGTAAAACATCTCCTCTCCCTACAAATTGATTTCAATAATATTTCACAGAAATGTTTCTTAGGCCATAAGGGTGAGGCATGACCTGGAACCAAGGTCATAGGTCAAAGGTCAAGGTCACAATAGACATCATTAGTTAAACCTTGTCCACAGCATAACTCCTCTCCCTGTGGATGGATTTCAATAATATTTCACAGAAATGTTCCTTAGGATCTAAGGGTGTGTCATGACCTTGAACCAAGGTCAAAGGTCGAGGTCACACAATTGATGCTTGACCTTGATCCCAAGATAACTTCAAAAAATATTGGTGCGGGGGAAATTTCGTCCCATTAGGGGCAAATTTTCATTATGTTTGCCAACTTTAAGACGTATGGAGAAGAATGATTGTCCAAATTTTAAGGTGTTTGGGATGAGTCTATGTAACATTTGTCAATTTAATGTTATTTCTAATTTCTTTTTATCCCAAATCCGTAACCTTCAACACAATTTTAGTCAGAATATACATGTATACTGGTATATATACAAGGCACATTGTAAAGTACCTTATATAAATTTGGGCTATATTGGTCCAAACATATTTGGCCACCTTAACTCTCAACTGACAATCTGCAATCCAGGTATCTTGCTAAACTGTCGAAGTCTTTAGCAGTGCTTTGTTGTTTCTTAAGCCTAGGACATTGGAATGAATGATCTGTTTCATACCATTTTATCCTACCACCTTTAGTGTTGTATTCTCACTTTTCCATAATCTATGAAAATATTTTGTACAATCTTGGAATGTATTCAGTAAGTCCATCTTGTATTGAGGCCCCTTTAAGGTATTCGCTATTTTCGTAAACCAGAGTTACTTCCCATTTGAGACGGTATCTGACGTAGACTGATTATGACATGACCAAATTCTATAGAAACAGTCCTAAAAGTCTGGGAAATGATGGTATAAAATTGACATTACCATACCATTTTCATGACGTCACAATGATTTTACGTCAGATACCGTCAGTAAGGGGGAAAAACTCTGTATTCCACAAATACTCAATATCAAAGGCTGCATCAAATATAAACTTCTCAATGACACCTTCTGATAAGCCTACATAAAATCTGGATATACCATTCAGTGAATGGAGGTCAAACATAAAAGCCGAAACCAGATTCCAAAAACCACAATCAAAAGGCTCACAATTTTTTGAATTGGTTTGAAATTTTCTTCAAGAAGGTATAGAGCTGGAATGCTTCCATATTATTTGACAAAAATGCAAAACAGAACTTTCTCACGCAAAAAGAAAACAGGACAAACAGACGGAGACAATGATAAAAGATCAACAGAAACACGAAGGACAACTTATCTAATGAAAGTGCGGAAGGAATTGTGCGGAGCGCTGTTAAAACGCTAATTATTTTAAAATTATTTTCACATATCGCATGAATCATATCACCTTATACAGTTAAATTTAAGTATACCATTTAGGGACTTAACATGATTCTGGTTTCCCGAGACTAGATCTATTTCCCGAGGCGAAGCTGTTTTATCATACCGTCACGTGCTGTAGCTCCGCCCCATTTCGACGCCACGCACTGTAGCTCCGCCCTAATTAGAAGCTATTTCCTTAGGGAAATAGTATTCTCAACTAACACACCCTTTGCAGGGAAATAGTCTCATCAGGCGAATTACAGCTAGTTTTAATGATTATCTTTTTATATATAGGAAAAAGCAAGTAGAGGTATAATAAATCTAATGTAAACATAGTATCCAAGTAGGTAGGACCAAAAAGGGAGCCTGATCGAAGCCCATCCGAATTTCTGTCTTGGTGGTTACCATCAGTTTTGCCTATTGGCCACTGAATGACCAAATATTCTTGTAAAAGAAAGGAGGGGGTCTCCAACAACACTCGGTTGCAGTACCCACAGTACCCACAGTAAGTAGCACCATTCTGAATGTATTCAATGAAGAAATAGATGTACACTTAAATTGATAAATACAATAACACTCCCATGTTGGGAGTTCGCTTCTTTTCATATGGTGGAAGTTTTTCTTTGTTTGTTTCGGTTCTTGTTTTATTCTGGTTTTGTATGCCTTCGCTCTATGATTTTCTGAATTATCGATTTTGTACTATGTGTTGGGATATGGTCATTATCTATATTTGTCATTGATCCTAAGGCCTGCCAAACATGATTATTTTATGTGGAATCTGCCATAATAAAATAGAAACACAACGAATACAAAATAGAACAACAATCAACTTCAAATAATCATATTTGGCAGGATATTTCTTTAAATATTTCTAAACTTATAAATACAAAATTTCAGACCATGCTGTACTGCTTTTTTATCCAATATGATTACAGGTGTACAAATCTGATGTTGCCATATGATAGTGACAAATATGGATAATGACCATATCCCTGTATACAGCACAAAATCGATAATTCAGAAAATCAGAAACCGAAGGCATACAAAATCAGGATAAAACAGGAATCAAAGCAAACAAACAAAACCTCCACCACATGAAAAGAAGCGAACTCCCGATATGTGAGTGAGACCATGTGCCCAGGAAGAGTAAGCATCTCATGCCTGTATGCAACAGATGTGAATTGACCCTTCCAATTGCGGGAAAAATGCAAAATTTCATGACGTCGAAATTGCATTGTGACGTCATAGAAGTTCTCAAATTTTTCTCGCGTTCGGAAGGGTCAATTCTAAGGTCAATTCTAATTTTAGGTAAAAAAAAGTACTATTGACGAGGATTCATTATCGGAAACAATCCTGTCTGGTTCCTCACACTTAGACATTTTTGTCAAGAAGACTGCTCTCTGGCCGCAGAATTGGACATGTCTTCATTTTTTCTTCTACATGGCTCTAGATAGGTTGCATATTGATTCACTATACTCATTTCCAGAGTGTGAGAAGTAAAGCACCATGTTCTTTTCCTCTTCGATCGATTTCAAAAGAAAGGAGGGGATCTCTAACAGCACCCGACTGCAGCACCCACAGCAAAACACCAGATGCAAAGAGGAGACACGCACAGGAAGAGACGCAAAAGACGCAAAAGACACAAGGAACACCAAATAACATAGAAACATCAAACACAAATGACCACACATAGACAAACAGGACCAATGGGCAATTGGTGCCGACTTACGACGGTCATCTGTCAGGCCAATAGCAGACTTGATATTAAGTGCACACAACCCTACCACTTTTCCGATAACCCAAAGGTCTCGAAGAACGCACAATAGTGGTGTAAAATAACATCTTCACTGTAAGATGACCTTACAAACAGACAGCATGACGCAGGGGCCCAAGAAACACACAAATGTACATAGAACAGAAATGACAGTCCGTTGAATATGCAAGACGTTGGGCAAAGATAAAGGATGTACAGCTCGACACCCTTTCTGAATCGATAAAATCCATCACAGGGTTACTTTTATCTAGAATTTACCTATTAAAATCAAATGTAAACACCAGATTCGAGTCTATCTTTAAAGACCCTGATGTTATCACAGAATTTGCCTACCCCCAAGAACATTATGGCATCACAGCAGCAGACAAAGCCTCAAATAATTACACATTTACTTGCAAAAAGTACTATTTCGACAGTCTAGTTAAAGAGTTGGGTATAAATTTGACACCTGGAAATCCCACTTACACCCTAATAAACCTTTCTGCCTCTGAAATAATAGATAACCACAAATCAGCTATCGCTTCCTTTGGCTTCGACACTAACAATTTAGATTTAGATTTACCATACTTATACTGCATACCTAAAATGCATAAGAATCCATACAAACAACGTTTCATCACTGGTTCCTCAAAATGTTCTACCAAATCTGTATCGATCTTACTCACCAAAGTTTTATCTGAAATCAAATCTGGGCTTCAAAAAGTTTGTTCGACAGTATATTCTCGCAGTGGTATTAACCAGATGTGGATTTTAAAGAATTCGAAGGAACTTTTAGAATATCCGAAATCCACTCATTTAAGTAGAGTCCATTCGATCAAAGCCTTTGATTTGTCGACACTTTACACTTCAATCCCACATTCTAAATTGAAAGAAAGACTCGCAAAAATTATAAGTAATGCGTTTACAAGTAAGAACGGCAATTACAAATACAAATTTATTGTTGTTAACTATGACAAAGCCTGTTTTGTAAAAGAAAAGTCTGATTCCGAAAATAAGTACACTGAAACAGATATTATTCAGATGTTAAACTTTCTGATCAACAACATTTTTGTGGTGTTTGGAGGAAAGGTCTTCCAGCAAATTGTCGGAATTCCAATGGGGACCAATTTCGCCCCACTCCTTGCCGACATTTTCATTTACTCTTACGAAGTTCAATTCATTCACTCTTTGGTCTCTGAAGGAAAAAGATATCTCAGTTGATACGCTATGCCAGAGCAAGTACCAAATATACGGATTTTGTTCTGAGAGCTAGACGTCTTCCTGATAAGCTTCTCAGTCAGGGATACGTGTATGACCAACTAACATCGTCACTAAGGAAGGTTTACGGTCGATATGGGGAACTCGTCATACACTATGATGTCCCACTCTCCGGAATGATTGATGATATTCTGTCATAGACCATTTGAACCATCAAACCAAAGATTGTACTCTATGTCTTCCGAAATGGAAGTTACCGGATGTGACAGTTCTACCGAATTGAAGCGGCGGGTGTTGAATGCAAGCAGGAGATGCTTACTCTTCCTGGGCACCTGGTCTCACTCCCATATCAGGAGTTCGCTTCTTTTCATATGGAAGAGGTTTTTGTTTGTTTGCTTTGGTTCCTGTTTTATCCTGATTTTGTATGCCTTCGGTTTCTGATTTTCTGAATTATCGATTTTGTTCTGTATACAGGGATATGGTCATTATCCATATTTATCATTCAATCGCAAGTCACTCAAACCAAGACCTTCCATTCAGTCAAGTCAGTCGGCGAGCAGAGAGATTTTCTCGCAACCTCATACACATGATTGTAATGGATGCTAAGTGACATGCATGGGGACGAGAAGCTTTCTGTCATCTACTGGCAGTGCCGGAGCACACCACATCCAAGCATTCCTATCAAACTTGTGCTAAGACCAGAGGTCCATCAACCAAGGGATATGTTTTGGAACATAAGTTCTAGAGAGACCCTATCAAGTGTTCGTCCTATGTTGACAGATTTCAAAATGCTCTAACTGAGGTTCACAGTGTATATCTTGTTTCATTCATAGAGACTTATGATGTCAATTGAGGTGACTAATAAATAAACATTAGATATTCAACGAAAACGACTACATACATTAAGAGACAATGCAAATACTCCCACATTATAGACTTGGAAGCAACACAAAGACTTGAGGAGGTCAAGGACATCCAGACTTAAGTAAAGATCCTACCATCTAATTTTCCTAAAAATCATAAATTTTGAGTGTTGAAACATACATGCAAAGCTTCATGAAATTTTTGAAGCTACGAACATACAAATATACCCATTGAAAGCCCCAAAATAGGCCGTAAATGTGACGTTAAAATTAACACACTTTAGGTAATGACAACCGTTACAAATCGTCTGTAGAGGCAGAAAATTATTAAGTACTTTACGTTTCGTTTAGATATGATGTAGGCAATCGGATATGTAAGAAATTATCGAAAGAAGATAAATAAATGTCTACTTTAAGAACATCTTTAAGTTGTTAATTTTCAATGATAAAAACCCTATCATTTATTTTCCATGAAAATTTGATATTATTTTCTTCATATGTCAATTAAGTTAAACACCGATAAGTTCCTATTGAAACTTGACCGTCAGTTTTTAAGTTATAGTGATTTTGTTACCCCCTCCCCTTATTTTTACGTTACCTAATGCTGACGTTCCTGCGAAAAACGCTCCAATTTCGCTGTTTATATTATGACGTCATAATTGATCTAGAGCTTTTCGATGGGGTTCTTTCGGATACTGTTCTGGACCCCCTTAAAAGCCATCACATCAACGGAAGAAGATCGATTCATCTGTGTATGAATCCATTGAAGACATTGGATTGAAATACGTTAAATTCTTATCCACAGCAGATGGTTTGGTTATCCGGATTTCATGTGCAGAACCCTCCCATGTATCCAGTCAATAGTATAAACAAACATCCTTGTCACTATAAACCACAAAAAGGTAACAAAAAGCAGAGGCCCTATAGGAAACACTTCAACTAATGTTATTCAATGTCAAAAAGAGCGGGCGTACGGGAAACATCTGAAGATAGTTTAAAGGAAAAACTCACAAGGCAGATCTTATCAGGTAGATGTTAATTAGCACACGTCATCCGGATAACCACATCTTTTTATACTAGCATAGCAGATGACCGTCCTATATCGACACAGATTTCTATTTGATCTCATCGGTTTATGTCTTGTGTTTCCATGTCACCGCGTGGGATCGAAACGTATGATGGTGGTATTCCTTAAGGAGAATTTTTGTTTTCTCATCATTTCGACCGAATCGAAGTGACAGGTGTTGTATGAAAGCAGGAGATGCTTACTCTTCCTGGGCACCTGGTCTAATTCCCATTTCGGGGGTTCGCTGCATTTCATATGGTGGAGGTTTTTCTTTGTTTGCTTTGGTTCTTGTTTTATCCTGATTTTGTATGCCTTCGGTTTATGATTTTCTGTATTATCGATTTTGTACTGTGTATTGGGATATGGTCATCATCCATATTTGTCATTTAAGTGATACTGCACAAAACTGATAAGACGTTGCAGTATGGCAATGCATAATAAGTAAGTCTATATCGTTTTATTCCTGAAAAGTTCTTTATTTTTTGCAAATACTTCAAGAGTTCGTCAAAAGGAATGGTTTTCTGTCGTCCACAAACTATTGAAGTGTTTACAAAAACTATTAATTTTTCATATAACTGGACGATATGGATTGATATATTAAGCAATTGCCCTAATGCAACGGCTCATCAGTTTTGTAAAATTTAATTTTGAAAATGAAAAATTACCCAAATAAAAAAACAAAAAAAACAAAAAAAAAAAAATCTAAGGAATCACAACACCATACGTTTCGATCCCACGCGGTGGATTTCGTGTTTGGTGGTTTTTTTGGTCCCATTTGTATCCTTGTTGTGAATGTTTTCTCTGTTGCTGTTTTGTTGCAACCGGGTCTTTTCGATGCTGCGATGAAGACAAATATGAATACTTAGTATTCTATTTTAGTAGCACGTTTTCACATATAACAAATTGAAGCCGTTATTAATCGTAGCATTCCGGTATCAAAAAGCTCCCATCTCCAATTAGTTTATCTCCAAAATCATAGGTTAACGAAAAAATATTAAAACTTCACTGACCATAACGGAAAACAAGGGACAATATAATTACGTACGTGATAGTACAATAGTTTTTGGTATGACAAAATATGACCAATATTCATGTAATCTGGATATTAACACCGTCTGCTACTGGTGTGGTAGATGGCCATTCGAAGTCGGTGCCGCGGTTGCCCATTGGTCTCGTTGGTTTATGTGTTCAACTGTCGTCTGTTAACAGCGTTGTAGATGGCCGTCCTAAGTCGGCACTTGTTGCCCATTGGTCTCGTTGGTTTATGTGTTCAACTTCTGTCTGCTACCATCGTGGTAGATGGCCGTCCTTAGTCGGCACCTGTTGCCCGTTGGTCTCGTTGGTATATGTGTTCAACTTCTGTCTGCTAACAGCATGGTAGATGGCCGTCCTAAGTCGGCACCTGTTGCCCGTTGGTCTCGTTGGTATATGTGTTCAACTTCTGTCTGCTAACAGCGCGGTAGATGGCCTTCCTTAGACGGCACCTATTGCCCGTTGGTCTCGTTGGTATATGTGTTCAACTTCTGTCTGCTAACAGCATGGTAGATGGCCGTCCTAAGTCGGCACCTGTTGCCCGTTGGTCTCGTTGGTATATGTGTTCAACTTCTGTCTGCTAATAGCGCGGTAGATGGCCGTCCTTAGTCGGCACCTGTTGCCCGTTGGTCTCGTTGGTATATGTGTTCAACTTCTGTCTGCTACCAGCGTGGTAGATGGCCGTCCTAAGGCGGTACCTGTTGCACGTTGGTCTCGTTGGTTTATGTGTTCAACTTCTGTCTGCTACCAGCGTGGTAGATGGCCGTCCTAAGGCGGCACCTGTTGCCCGTTGGTCTCGTTGGTATATGTGTTCAACTTCTGTCTGCTAACAGCATGGTAGATGGCCGTCCTAAGTCGGCACCTGTTGCCCGTTGGTCTCGTTGGTATATGTATTCAACTTCTGTCTGCTAACAGCGCGGTAGATGGCCTTCCTTAGACGGCACCTATTGCCCGTTGGTCTCGTTGGTATATGTGTTCAACTTCTGTCTGCTAACAGCATGGTAGATGGCCGTCCTAAGTCGGCACCTGTTGCCCGTTGGTCTCGTTAGTATATGTGTTCAACGTCTGTCTGCTAATAGCGCGGTAGATGGCCGTCCTTAGTCGGCACCTGTTGCCCGTTGGTCTCGTTGGTATATGTGTTCAACTTCTGTCTGCTACCAGCGGGGTAGATGGCCGTCCTAAGGCGGTACCTGTTGCACGTTGGTCTCGTTGGTTTATGTGTTCAACTTCTGTCTGCTACCAGCGTGGTAGATGGCCGTCCTAAGGCGGCACCTGTTGCCCGTTGGTCTCGTTGGTATATGTGTTTAACTTCTGTCTGCTACCAGCGTGGTAGATGGCCGTCCTAAGGCGGCACCTGTTGCCCGTTGGTCTCGTTGGTATATGTGTTCAACTTCTGTCTGCTACCAGCGTGGTAGATGGCCGTCCTAAGGCGGCACCTGTTGCACGTTGGTCTCGTTGGTTTATGTGTTCAACTTCTGTCTGCTACCAGCGTGGTAGATGGCCGTCCAAACGCGGCACCTGTTGCCCATTGGTCTCGTTGGTTTATCTTTGGTGTTTCTATGGTGTGAGTTGGCGTTCCTTGTCCCTTTGCGTCTCTTGTACGTGTATGCTCTGTGTATTTTGCATGGGGTGTTTTGGCGTTCCTCTCCATTTTGCGTCTCTTTCTGTGAGTGTCTGATCTGTGTTTTTGCATTGGGTGTTTTTGGTGCTACAGCCGAGTGTTGTTGGAGATCCTCTTCTTTCTTTTAGCTAGCTAGTACTTTTTGTGTTCCGTTTAATGAAGTCTGTATTCTGCAGGATCTATGTAAGGTCGTGTAATATAGATCTACACGTGTTAATCATGGCTGGACCAACTCGGTATATTGTAAACCAATGATAAAGTTGAAATTTCATAAACATTCATATTTGCTCATATCATTGTGTGTATCTTGGTTAAGAAACCTAGCTCTACATGAACGATTTCGTTTTCCTTTGTATAGATTTCTTTTTCATATGAGATCCCTCCTTCCAGAATGGTCAGTGACATTCTCAATTGGGATTTAATGGCTGTCAACATAAACTTTACCTGGTATGTACATCAATATACATGAACATCGAGACAATCACCGAATTTGACAAGTTTTCTTGGAACTGTTGCGACGATCCTTGCATGAAAACAGGAAACGATGACCCTCACCGGGTACAAGGTCTCACTTCGGAATACTGTTTATTCAGAGGTTCGCGACTGTTCCAATGGATGCCTTGCCTTCTCGACTTTGAGACTGAATAACTGATTGGTATTTCTTCCATAGTTTTCATACTAATTAACACATTTTGAATGCTCCAGATCTGTGTTGCAATGTCTATATTACTTTCAACATTGAAAATGTAACTATTTATGATAATAAACAATGATGTGGTATTTTCTATTTATTACGTATTTTATTTTACAATCTCCTATAAAGTACAAAATTTATCAATCACATACAGACATTCAGATATTAAAATGATTGGGATGACAATGCAGCGTTTTTGCGAAGTACATAGACAAATCATATTAATAATTTTACTCATGTGAATATATAGAATTCTGAATATACGTTATAATATACAATTACATGTGAATGCAATGAAATATATTCAGGTATAAAGTATAAAGTTAAGAATCACTCCAAGCTTTCTATGAACCTTCAAGCCAATTAGCATCCACTTCGATACAAATTTAAAGAGGATCAGAAAAGTGTTTTTTCGTAAATCGTTTTTTAATTACATTCGATATTTTGAATCTAGTACTATTTTTCTAAAACGAAAATAGATCAGATTCAGCATGAAAAAGACGGTAATTATATAAAGAGCTCATTTATTTCACATCGACTTCGGTGATCTTCGTAACTATAATTGTCGTCATAGTTAATCGAAGGCAAAACTGTAAACGAAATAGCATGCAGATGATAAATCGTTCTTTAAATACTTATTGACTTTCCTCATTAGTAAATAGTAAGTAGACACAGATGAAGCAAGAATTTGCTTTTGTGATATAAAAATTATCTTGATAATGAAAGTAAAAGCGTGTTATTTTCTAAAAAAAAGTCACTGTTTCAATTCACTGTTCGTATATAATTATGACAATTGAACGAATGGGTAATTTAATACGTCATGCCTCGATTATCCAAGCAAGTCTACCTTGAGTAAATCATAATTCTAATACACAACTAATTCAAAAGAAAATTATTGAAGAACATTTGTGCACGTCACATATTTGTGACTTTTTGATGTCACTAGGGGCATATCACTCGTACTTACTTTAAATTTTACGATAATTTTGAAAAAAACCCGGCGTTAAATGCGTATAGAAAAAGACACAGAATCATCATATGTTTCATTAGTTTTCCTTTTCTTTGGAAAAAAATCGAAAAGAGTCAATCGTTCCTATTTCAATTACTCATTCATTTAAAAGATAAATGAGTAAATGATGATTCTTTTAGAATTCATTCTTTCTGTCAATCAGGACAAACGTATCCGTCTTAAGTTTCTTCATAAAAAAATTCTTCATGTAAGCCACAGTAGATTTCCAAGAGAATAATATTTTTGAAAAACTCTAGAATTTTATTATTATTTTCTTTTTTACAAATCTTTCTTCGGAATTAATCTTAGAGGCTCAACCGTCACGAAGAAAATCATTATGTGAAAAAATGGCATGCGAGGCCCTATGGCCATATTACTCGTTCGAGCATATTTATCTATTTATTTTTATAATTTCCTAGGAAATACAAAATCTTATCAAGTATATACCAGCATACATATATTAAGATGGTATAAAACGTACATATAATGATCATGATCAATGATAAAGCAGAGTGTTTTCGAAGTACATATAAAATCTCATCACGTATATACAAGAAGGGAGGAGATCTCGAACATACGTATACATACAAGCATACGTATATTCAGATGGTATAAAACAGTACATATAAAGATAAATGATAATGTAGAGCGTTTACGAAGTACATATAAAATCTTATCACGTATATACAAGCATACGTATATTATTAAGATGGTATAAAACAGTACATATAATGATCATGGTCAATGATAATGCAGAGTGTTTACGGAGTACGTACAAAATCTTATCACGTATATACAAGCATACGTATATTAAGATGGTATAAAACAGTACATATAATGATCATGGTCAATGATAATGCAGAGTGCTTACGGAGTACATACAAAAATTTATCAAGTATATACAAGCATACGTATTTTAAGATGGTATAAAACAGTACATATAATGACCATGATGATAATTCAGAGTGTTTGCAAAGTACATACACAATCTTATCAAGTATATACCAGCATACGTATATTAAGATGGTATACAACAGTACATATAATGATCATGATGGTAATGTAGAGTGTTTGCGAAGTACATACAAAATCTTAAAATTTTATTCATGCGAAGATATGTACACAGTGTACTCTATACAACTAAATGCAACCTGGGAGAGGAATTTAAATAAGCTCATACCATACAGCTTCCTTTCCGATCGTTTACATTGTATCATTCTTTGTATTTGTATCGTATACTACATACATGTTTGAAGTAAAATATGTTTAAACTAACTAAATGCAAAAAATATAGTAAAAATGATTAATTGCTACGTTAAAATATTCAAATATATCTTCTAGACTTATTATTTGCAAGTTCTTTGAATCAAAACTAATTATTGCAAGATTGAGAAGTTAATAAATATAAATGAAATCGTGAAATAATCTAAATAGATGCAGGTAAAGGTTAAAAATCACTCTACGTTTTCCCTTTACCAAGTCAATATACATGATGCAAAATGCCAAAAATGAAATGAACTATAAAGATGCAGGTAAAAGTAAAAAATCACTCTACGTTTTCCCTTTATCAAGCCAATATGCATGATGTAAAAAGCCAAAAACGAAATGAACTATAAAGATGCAGGTAAAAATCACTCTACGTTAACCCTTTATCAAGCCAATATGCATGATGTAAAAAGCCAAAAACGAAATGAACTTTAAAGATGCAGGTAAAAGTAAAAAATCACTCTACTTTTTCCCTTTATCAAGCCAATATGCATGATGCAAAATGCCAAAAATGAACTATAAAGATGCAGGTAAAAGTTAAAAATCACTTTACGTTTTCCTTTTATCAAGCCAATATGCATGGTGCAAAATACCAAAAATGAAATGAACTAAATATGTGCAGGTCAATGTTAAAAATCACTTTACGTTTTCCCTTTATCTAGCCAATATGCATGGTGCAAAATGCCAACAAAGAGATGGAAACTGCTGTTCGAGAAATATTGTAATCACATAGCACGAAGTTGAACCCCCTCCTTTCACTCTGATGGATAGAAAACAGAACCTACTTTTCAATTCTGTCGTCTAAAAGAGGCTTTGTTTTGGCCTTAGATCAATTTGACGTCAATCATTACTTTCCTATTTTGGAAATTTGTCATTTCATCGAAGTTAAGGGAAGTTTACATCCTCGCTACCACCCTTTTGGTCATAGATTTCATTCAACTAAACATCAGAATCGACCCTGCAATATGTGTAGGATTTTTTTGTGCCGCGCACTCTTTACAGTTGTCAAGGAGCTGTAAAGGTTAGGGCCGATTTAGCCCTGAATCTCGTGTCGTATTTCTTCTGAATGACGATTCACATGTAGAGAAAAATATAATCATAATTGAAATATGGTGCACTTGAAGACATTTGATATGTTTTACATTTTGGTGAAGTACTCTAAAAGATTCTAAAACTAATATCGAAAGAAGTAGTGGTACTCGTATAGGAAAACTAATCAAATTGACCAAAAACCCCCTCCAAACTCACTTTAATAATATTTTACCCAAAATGGATAAATATTTACTAAAAGATATCAAATATATCTACCTCATATATTAGAAATAGATTTTGAAGGTAATATCTACTTTAAGGAACTCAAAACACACTCTCATTTTGTATTCAATGGCTTCAATGTAAGCCTTTTGTTTTTGCGAAATACACACTGGCAGAGAAATAAGTATCGCTCTTGATTTCTTGTATATTTCATTCGATCATACATAGAATACATTTTTGGCTGGATTAAAGAGGAAAAATAGTCAGATTTGTTATATTTAATGGTATATTTAATGGTCTTAAAGATAGACACTCCTTCCTTTTTTGGTTTTTCGTCTCTAGGGTAGTGTTCACCCCGAAGATATAGAACCCTACTTTTCAAGATATATACATAAAGATACATACACCTTCAGTATAACTGTATATCCGAGGGAACAATGTTCAATATAACTTTTTAGTATTCTATTGATTTCTTTAAGAAAAATACAAGTTTTGACCCAAATATAGGCAAAATTATACAAAACAGATAAAAAAATTACTTAAGATACTAATAGGATGCCGTTTAGGTATGAATTTTAGGCAGAATTTTTCTTGAAATTTCCACATTTTCAAAATTCCATTTTTCAAGTCAGATTTTACGTCTTATCTTAACAGCTCCTTTGAAAGAAATGTTATATAATAGAATTTCAGTTCTCCATGACTATATGAAACACAGAATCAAACTTCTTCAAAGATTTTGGCTGTGTCTGAAAATCTCTTTCTAAACTACTGAAGAGGGTTTACTTTCCGAAAGCGCCGTATCTGTCTTGTACATCAAGACGATCCTTTACATTTTACAAAGAATATCTTATCGTTAACTAGACAGACTCTTCACGCGTTGATCCGTTAGCTTGATTATCTGACACTGAATCATTTGTTTCGTCAGGAGCTATTGAAGGAAATCTAATAGAAACTAGATGTGTTTGTGATCTGCAGTCTATCACTTTTCTTGGAATGTCCATTCCTTTATTTGGTGCGTTTCTTTCATTTTCCGCTTCAGGGAGCGAAAATTTACAGATTTGGCAAAACTTATCTTCTGTAAATTTGAAGCAACATCCAAAAATCAACTCTATAATACATGTGAATATTCCCCCTTCGTATGTTCCGTCAATGTTTCGGCAACAGAAGCAGAAATGATTGATGCTTTGAGGTCGATGTTTTTGCATACATTTCCATTTATCAACCAGTATGCGAATTTCATTTTTATTCGACATCACTTTACTTTCTGCCGATGAATTAAATATATACTCAACTAGAGCAGGTGAAAACAATAGGAAGAAAAAAGATATCATGCCACTGATAGGTAGTCTGCGAAATGTATCATCTGCCGAAAAATAGAACAGAGGTTCCAGGGCAACGAAGAAAAATATAAAAGTCAGGAACAATTTGAGCGCAAAATAAAATAGCTGAACTCGAAACGGAAAAACCATTTTGGAAATATAATCAAATTCTTCAATTTTGACGTAATGAACGTCTAAGGAATCTTCTTTGTGAATCTCAAATATAACCTTAAGTAGTTCTTTGTAAAGATCAGTTAAAGATTTATAGAGATTAATACAGTAAGAAAGAAGAACAAAAGTGGAAATGACCATTCGAAAAGAAGAGAAATTTAATTGCGGTAATGCTATGAAGAATATATAACAAAATATTTTCAATGTATTCGGTATTACTGTTGAAATTGATGAACTATAAAAAATGAATGGTTTTATGACAAAAAGCAATAAAGGAACGTATCCTACTGTCAAACCTGTTTTAACAATCATCGATATTTTCTTAAATTTTGTAAACCGAATGCTCATTGCATCGACAAGTTCTATCATCAAAACAAAAATACACCATAACAATGGGAAGGTCCAAAGCAACTGAAAAATGACATTGCATAGAATGCAAATGAGACAAGGTATGAGAGCTAAACATTTCTTAAACATATTACATTTTTCAAATTTCGATTGAATAAATGGTGCAAATATAACTCTTATCCACAATTTAAGGCTAAATATAATGAAACATCGATTGATCATGTTATGAAAGACATGTTTGTCTGAAATTGTTTCAATAATATCCGAAAATGGAATGGTTGATAAAAACCTACCATTCTTGAAGAATGCAAATATGTCAAAACTATAAGTGCATTCTTTGAATGACCTAGGTAAGGCGAAACAAAGCAGAAAAATGTAAAACAAAATAGAAAATAACATCCAAAATAAAGCTACAAATTCATATTCTGGTAAAGGATGTAGGTCAGTGTAGTTTTTTATGTCGGGAGGTAAATGCTTCATCTCATGAAGGATTAAAAATCCATGAAATACGGTCATCATAACCACTAGTAACACACTGAATCTGCAATGGGATACAATCATTGGAACTTCTGTTCTTAAGTTACTATGGAAACATGCAATAAAGACTCTTTGAATTCCATATGGTACATCTCCATTATCGTAGGAGTCAGTATAATTATATTCTGTCGCATGATTGTCATTTGACTGGCAAGTATTGTACAGAACTCCCTTTGACCATTCTGAAGATTTTTTATACATTTGTACCTTGTTTTGATCAAAGATGACAAATATAAAAGGAAACCCCAAAATAAACATAAGACCAAGCATGGATATTAAAAAATTGGACAAAGTGATCTTGGTTATCTCTTTTCTTTTCTCGTTATCCTTCGTAAAACAAAAGTAGTCGTATCCGATCCAGACATCAAAATGCCAGAAGAAATCTCGCCCCGGGTGATCATAGACGTTCCTATGACATATTTCACCATATGATCTGTTCAAGACCCAGCTTGAAAACAAAATGGATAAACTTTCCTTTGTGCCATTAGCCTTGAATGGAATATGAACGTCCAACTCAAATATGTTATCTGCGAGTATTCCAAATGTCAATGGATGGAAATCATCAGGATAAGTCAATAGATACTCTGAAGTACTGTTTACCCAAACAAATTCAAGAAGAGGGTTTGTTAACTTCATTTGAACTGTATTATTTTGATCTTTCAAATGGATGTAAATTAGTTTGGTGTTTTTATCCAAAGCAAGATTGCGGAACAAATCTTGGCATTCGTTTGTACCATTCTCCCACAACGAACACGACACTTTTGGTATGGTATATCCCTCGGATATCGTAACCAGGAATAGTAAAACAAGGCAATTGGAAACTTTCATTTTGTCTGCAATAAAGAAATTGAAAAATTCATTATCGACCATAAATTCCGATGAGAGCTGCGCGGACAGTGCGTCTATAAAAAAAATTGAGAATAGTTTGCCTGAATCTCCGCCTCTTCTTTCCTTATATGTAAGGACTTTCTCTATCCAAATTTGATTGAAATCCAATTGTCTCGCTTGAACATCGAATGTAAACGTCTTCAAATTGAATAGCATCATTTAAGAACAGATAAATTGGCAACATGGACCAGACATGCACGTTTCGGGTACTTAACCCTCGTCAGTGATCCTCAAATCTAAACAATGTAATATGCCAAAAAAAGTATGAAAGTTACTATGTCGAATTTCTCGAAATAAATCTATTTTGCAAATATATGAAAAATGTAGGTCGAAAAATCCTAAGTTGTTTTTTCCCATTATCATGGAAAATATTTGTTAGATTTCTTTGCTAATTTATTGTAAGCGGCCAACGAAAAATAACTCTTATAGTGAGACAAAGTTCACGTGTGTCCAAAATTATCTCCCTTCTCACTTTGTGCATAGCTAGATACAACCTACATATGTCTGATACTGGACGAACTTGTCTGTCTCATATTGGTCCATGATTGATTTGTGGTTATCGTGTTTCTTTTTATGTTGAAACTATCCGAAATGTTATAAAACTTTCAAAATCAACGCAATACACCCTAAAACTCTGTTAAACAGGCCGTTCGAGCAATTTTCATTTCTGTAACGTCGAAGTTGACCGGAAGTCTAGAAATAGATACAGAGGAAATTTCCCTACCGGTTTATCTTTTTTTTATAATATATTCTTTCCTAATTTAAAAGAAAGGAAGGGATCTCCAACAACACCCGGTTGCAGCACCAACAGCAATACCTCCAAAACAACCAATGCAAAAACACAAAGCAGACACGCACTGAATGAGACACAAAAGGTTCAATAAACGCAAAGTCACATAGAAGCATCAAGCAAATTACTACACATAAACCAACGAGACCAATGGGCAATCGTTGCCGACTCAGGACGGTCATCTGCCACGTCAACAGAAGACGCTGTGGCTCTCCTGCAAGGCGTGCGCACAACCCTCCAACTTTTTCGATTACCCAGAGGTCTCGAAGAACGTACAATTAATCTCCTCACTGCCAGATGACCACACACAAACAAGACCACAAAACGCAAGGGCCAAAGCCACACAGATGAATACGTAAATGAATATAAAAAGAGGGCGTACGCAATACAGTTCGTGCTTTGCCGGCTGTGGCGAGCTCATGTTTGTTATCACCCGAGGAGTCCGACTGACATTCAGAGAGGACACGTGGTCGAGGTTTCGAAAGGGCCCGTCATGGAGTCCCGTCGTCACAGTCAGTCAGATTGCAAGTTTTAAGAATGCGCTGGTAAAAGACTGTAAATTGGTCAAGTACCAAGCCTAGTGCCCGTCTGGTGACATTATGATCATATCCATGGTATAAAAGGCGTTTATGATTCTGACGCGTTTTCAATGGTTATGCTGTCTACCTTTGATAAGGTCTATATTCTTTGTTTAGTAATTGTAAAAATAATCGATCTACATAATAAATTTCTCACAACAGAATATTCCGTTCAATTGACATTTCTCATATATTGAAATCATACATTTACTATTTTATATTCTAAATTTACCGCTTGCTAAATATATTTGACGAATCTTGAAAAGGCTTTCCTAGTAACGTTTTTCTGGTATACTTCGACGTACAAGAAGATTCCGTCAATCGACCACGTTGTCTTTTTTACGACGTTTTGCGATGAAATATGTTGAAGCTTTATATAGTTTTCGAAAGTTTAAAGATAGGAAAGGATATAGCAAATACGATTTCATTTGCAAAGTTTAGATGTTTTGTGTAATCATATCGATCAAGTGTGTCACTATATTTCTGAAATGAATCGTGATATGTCTTGAACCTTAACTAGAGAGAAATGGGAAGGGGCGGGTGTCATTGAAAGTTGTTGGCATCGAGCTCCTGTGTTCGCTAGCTTTCCCTTAAGCCTGTTTCACATCAGCCGTACGATTTTTAGGCCGTACGATTTTTGACAGCTTCGTTGACGCAGACAGGTCGCAGGTAGCGTTGCAACAGATCGCAGTGGTCTAAGTGGTCTAACGGCGGCCATGCGAAGGTCGTGCGACTGTCGCACGATGTTTGCAGCTTCAAGAATTCTCGTCTGCCACAAACAAGTCGTGCTGTAGGCCATCCGTGCAACTGCCGTACGTCAATTAATGTTGTTTGCAAGTAATCGTGCGGGCATGCTACGTTCGCATTCGCCCAACGTGGACTTACTATAAACTGACCCAGTCACCTTACTTGGAATCTAGATAGGTAAAATAAAATGACAGCAATAATAATGGGAGTAATAAATAAAATGCGGTAATAGAGAATTCTAAGTAGTACTAAAAGGAAAAAAACCAAATTCTTACCACGTTTGACTCTGAAGTATTATTTGACCTCGGAGTGATATGCTCTTTTAAAAATGAGAAAGCCGTCATTTGCTAGGCTTCTCGCTGGGTAAGTGTTTCTGCTGCCTGTCCAGACTTATGCTTAACATTTTTACAAACTGCTGTCATCTTATTACGGAACCATTATATATATTTTTTCGCAAAATAAAATAATTGTATGATTTCTGAACATATACTGTTGAAAAGGATTTGCAAAAATCGTACGGCTGCCGCACGACTACAGAAGGTGTCGTATGATTTCAACATTCTGCCCCGTTATTATGTTAAGACGCACGACATCCCCCCATAAGATGCCCGTAAATAATATGATAATATAAGATGATGATAGATAATAAAATATGATGAATAATTACACACCTTTGAATTCTGCGACCTGCTACAAGATTGTGAATCAATATTAAGGCTGCCGTACGGAAATCATACAGCAGCCTTGCGTCTAATAAATTTTTTCCAGAAATCAAGGTTGTCAAGATGAATGTGCAAGCTGAGATTTCACTCTGCGACGTTGCGACGAACTTGCGAACAAAACATTTCATACGGCTGCCGTGCGGCAGCGGCACGAAACCTAGCAATTTTTATCAAAATGTCGATCACAGAGCGTCGTATGGCTTACACAAATGATTTTAAGTTCACAGTGCCACACTTCAAAATATACGGCAAATTAAAGAAGTCAGTGTCTCCCCTTCCTTCCTCTTTCCCTACAACGCCATTCAGTTGACTTTAAGTTCTAAATTCAATATCTCTGGTGTACATATATGGAGCAGAAAGTAATGTTAAATGTGTTCAAATTCAATAGCATTATTTTACAGCAGACAAATTCACAGCATGGACCAGACATGCACGTTTCGGGTATTTAACCCTCTTCAGTGATCCTTAAAACAAAGAAAGAAATATGGTCAAAGACAGTGAAAGGTATGTCCAATAATACCAAAAAACGTAGCAATGAAACAATGAAACATGACTAAAATCTGTGAAGATTATATCCTAGATATACCAAGGGACGTAATAAGATGACTGGAATATGATGCTGCAACAGAGTCTTGTTGGAGATCCCCTCCTTTTCTTACAGGACCCAGGTTTAAGAAATTTGATATTTTTTTGTAAACAGAAATTTTCGAATGCGATTGTTGTAGAACGCTGAAAGGGGACAAGACATTTAGATTGTAGTATTATGTAAATAATAGATCTTATAATTCTTGAAAACTTTGGTCTGACACTTAAATATCGTGTCCCATTAAATTGACATGAGCGATCTTTTTTTGCGTATTATACTTTTAAGTGTGATTTGTCCAATTAACATTACAGAAGTACCCATCAGTTATTCAAAATTTAAATTTAAACTTTATTTATTTTACAACGTTAAACAAACAAGTTACACAACTTATATTAATGTCTCACGTTGGCTCAGATGTTGGCGTGAGGGGGTCCAAGGAGCAGGAGGAAACCGGAGTACCCGGAGAAAAACCCCCTGCAGAGGCCTGGGTGGGGGACCACCTACCCTCCCACATAAGACCCTTTGCCGAATCTGAGATTCGATCCCGGGACCTTAGAGGTGAAAAGCGAGCGCGCTACCACTGCGCTAACCCGGCCCAGTTATTCAGTCTCATAGTCGAGAAGGCAAGGCAAAATCATTAAATTTTCCACAGGAACGGTTGCGAACCTCGGAATGAACAAAATTCCGAAGTGAGAGCAGGTGCCCGGGGAGAGAGAGCGTCTCCTGATTGCATGCAACACCGGTCGCAACATCTCCATGGAAACCTGTCAAATTCGGTGATTGTCTCGATGTACATTTTGATGTACATATCAGGTAATTATGTCTTGTTTGGTGATGATGACAGTCATTCAATCACAATGTAGAATGTCACTGATTACTCTGGAAAGGGGAATATCATATGCTTTTGTAACATCCCCGTAGCGACCGAGAACTTCCTCAATGATGATTTCAGCAGTTGTGTAACATAACCCTGAACAAGTAGCTTACTTGCAAGCCGTCTGGCTCTAATGATGAAATCTTTATATTTGGAACATGCCCTGGCGTACCGTTCAGTTGAGAAACAAAAACACCATAAGCAGGAGAAGACGGAATGTTGCTACTCATGAAAAGGAAGTTAGTTATGTGGAAGCTGAAATCGTCTCGCTTGTCATACAGTGAGGTGTTCAATGGCCGTTTGTGTCGAAAGATAGGAGTATAACCAAGTACGAAGCGGATCTGTCACTCTCTGTTGTTTCCTTGATCTCTAGTTTATGAAGATAGATTTCATGTAGATGATCTGCAAAGTTCGGATTATTGATGGACAACAAGTCATCTATGTATCTGAAGGAGGTAAAATTGAACTGAGATGCGAGGTGCTTTCGCCCAGTCGAGATCAAGGTCAAAACAGTTGCTAGAATATCGCGATATCGCGGCCAAAAATGTTGTCTATCATACTCTTTGACAAAGAGATTGCTCAAAATTCAAATTCCCAGACAACTCCAAACACCAAAAAAGGATGTATACATATGCTTTTGCACCAAGAATCGATTTAATCATCATTAGAATAGAAATAAAAAATGACAAGCCGGGCTCTACTGTCCCATAATGCCCGAGCGTCCTCAGCCAATCACATTTGTGACCTCGCCGCTGACGCGGCTCGGTAATAAATGTAATTGGCTGAGGACGCTCGGGCATTATGACACAATAGAGCCCGGCTTGTCATTTTCTATTTCTTAAACAAGAGTTTGGTGCATTCATATTTGTTTGGACAGACCTGGTCGATTACTCTATCCAAGCCGCCTGAGGGAAGGGGTCCAGCCTTTGGGTCAAATTAATGAAAATATTACCGTACCGTTCACTACATCCATCAAACGAACTGCAGCTTCTATTGATTCATAGGCGGATCCTGAAGTTTTCAAGAAGGGATCACCCTATTTTCAATATTAGCTTTACAAAGTTCTAAATTACGGAAGCCCCGGAGAGCCAAGTAAAAATATTGTACATTTATGTATTAAAGTAAATAGTTTTTTTCCTTTTGGGTTCCTTCTTATACTTAAACTTTACTGGTACATGTATGAGGGTTTGTAAAAAAAATTCTGAACGATGAGAAGGACACTGACCTATTCGACCCCCAGCCGACCTTGAAACCCCTTCTGTATCCACCATTCGAGCTCTAATACATCACAGTACTAAGTTTTATTTTCGGGTTACTTATATTGGTTGATACAAGTATACTGTCCGCGCAGCTCACTTCGAAAATCGGAAAATTGAAGTTTTATCTATTTTGTCCGCAAATTTTGCGATTAAATTTTATATAGGGGGATAGATCTCGGACTCTCATAACTAACGGTGTATGATTTGTGAACCTACGACTAATACTACGCTCACAGTGAAAGAAAATATTTTAGATGGGGAGTTTTCTATGTTAATTTTAGTGCGACGTCGCCGATGTTTAACACCGAGTCTATGGAGAACGTCGACGACGACGATTAACATAGAAATCCCCCATCTAAAATAATTTTCTTTCACTGTGAGCATAGTATTGGTCATAAAGACATATATCATACACCGTTAGTTATGAGAGTTTGAGAGCTATCCCCTTATATAAATCTTTATTGGAAAAAATGCCGACAAAGTAGAGAAAACTTCAATTTTCCGATTTCTGAAGTGAGCTGCGCGGACAGTAGTTGTGAAAATTTGTTTGAGTACTGTATGATGAAATCTCTCTGTAGATTGTAAAAAAATATATCAATGAATACAGAATTGCTAATGGAATTAGATTTAACATGTCCAGATCTATCCCAACAATACTTCGTAATGTAAATAGAAGAACGTGGTATTTATTTACAAATACTGGAGGTGTGTCAGATAATGAAGCACCCATTGGTCGAGAAAACTCGGAGAGTTTCCCAAAATAGTACTCGGTATTTTCCGACTTTAAATACTATATAGAGTAATCGACAAGACCTGTTGAAGTGTTGATAACCTTGATAAAATACCTCCGTTTCTATATGTACTGAACTTGGAATGAACACCATTATTTCATAACGATCTTCTTTATCTCATTTATTGGTATTAGATGAAGACTAGTACCGATTAATCCTCTTACAAAATACCGTTCAGTGTATTCATTTTTCATTGTTTCAAAAGTGTCATGTCATTGCAAATGCAATCAATATTCCGCAAGAAAATCAGGGACATACAAGCGAAAATTGTAATGCTTCAAAGTGATATGTGCATATATCAAAATCAGATCAAATGTAAAAATCAAGACCTGAAAAATTAGAAATTATCAAATTTCAAAGTTGCCATAAATTGCAATTTACCTTAACGTCCTGAAACGTAGCAAGAAGTCCGTTTGAAGGTGAACGTCGCTTATTCGAACAACTCTATAAACAAATATTTGCAATTTATACTAAACATTGTAATAAGTCTTTTATATGTTTTTGGTTAAATACAATAGGGTACATATATTTCTAAAATATTGATAAGTAAAAAAAAACCCATTTTGCCCTTAGTGTGGCGTCGTTGTTCATGTTGTTGGAATCCAAATCAATGTTAGCAAAGATGAATATATATCAAGAAGCATTCACAAACACTGTAGTCTTCTTTGAACATATTAAAACAATTCAAGAACTTGTTTTCAGATTAAGGTAGTTAATCCATAATTGCCTACTTCCGCTTGAAATAACACGTTTCGTCGGTAAATAATGGTATGCTTATGACATACTGATATATACTGCGATACTCTAATAAATTGTACAAATCATGGACTCGATCTGAGTTGTGCTAGCTCTGGTCCTTTCTTTAAGACAACATTTTTGTTGTGAGCCTCGTATTTAAGGATTTGAATTTTATCAGATTATTTTCCTACATAATCCACTTCAGTATCTATGCACTTTTGCCGCCAGAGTTTAAGGGCCCCAATACCACTTTTAAAGAAATCCTTATGCGGACTGGTCAAAGCCATCCACTGCAAGTATGGCGTCATCATCGGACTGAAAGTGGGTGCCAGAAACTAAAACTTGATCTGCATCACATTGGGATATATCTTCATTACAAAAATGAGCTCAATATATGCAACAACAGCAAAAAATTTAAAAAAAGTCCGGAAAACTGAAATTTTCATAAAATTTGCGAAGTCCAAGGGTAATAACTCTTGTAATAATAAGTCAATCAAAACCAAACTCAAAGTTGATATGTATCACATTGAGATATATCGACATACCAAAAATGAGTTCAATATATGCAACGACAGCGAATAAAGTCCGGAAAACTGAATATGGGACAGATGGACGGACGGACGGACGGACGGACGGACAGACAGACAGACAGACAGACAGACAGAGGGGAAACTAAGAGTCCCCTTCGGCGTTGCCGGTAGAGGACTAATAAAGCTACTATAGATGCTACACCATTTTTGGACCTGGATATCAAAATCAATAACGGAGAAATTCAGACAAAGACGTACGACAAAAGGAAAGACACTTGGCTTCAACATAGTTTAACTTGGCTTGATGGCGATATTCCAAGATTGCCATCGCACGGCATTTATAAGATACGCTAGAGCTTGCTCCAAAGTCAAAAGTCGACGCTAGTTGCATATTGGTCTCCTTCCATTTATGTGTTGGCAGTAATGTTTGATGTTTCTACGTCTCTTTCGACCGTTTTTGTCTGTTTTGTATGATGTTCTAATGCATATTGGTGAGTATTGTGGCGGGTTGTAGTTGTTTCTGGTGTCATTTGTGCGTTTCGCTTCTTGTGAGTTTATTCCGCTGGGACAGCGCAGGCTGGTCATGCTGGAGTTCCTTCCCTTTTCTGATTTAACGCTTAGAAATGCATTCACACACAGAAGTTCAATTCAATTGAATTAAACAAAATGGCCTTCTTAAAAGGACCTTTACAAAAATATGTTTATTCACATAAGAATTAAGAAATATCGCGAAAAAAAAAATCCGATTCAAAGCCATTTTTGTGGGAATTCCCGAATCTCAATATCACCAACTTTTGTTACATAGATACCCACTTATGTTACATTGATGTTACAAATTGTAGTGTAATGGAATAGATACTTGCGCAGTTATGCGTCGTCTACCTTAAAAAAAAAAACATCTAAATGTTACTTACATACCAGTACAAGATGTCAGTTTTCATGAGTCTGCTAGTGCAATACCTTGCCGCAGAACGTTAAATTCATATTTATACACGCACGATATCACGTGCATTTTATCTGAATTACAAGAAATACAATTTTTCGTTGCAGTGGATTTTAACCCGAGTTCTCAGAACAAACATTTTACCTTTCGAAAAATTGAATGACTTCGATATACATGTACATCTGAAAAAGGACAGATTTTAAAAGTTATCTGATCTTATTCATGTATTTTGTTCACTGTTAGAACTATATGTTCTGGGTAAATCTTAAGGTTTTTGCTATTTTTTCCATTTAATTACGATTCTGATTCGACTCTACAGAAAATTGGGACCCGCTGTCTTATAACAAAATAGAAATCTGTATGACATTTAGATAAATATATCAATTCTTATACTGTTAACCATTATATATTATGAATCTATATATTTATCAAAGTGTCGCCACACTAATTTTGTCATCTTTGCATCATTTTCACCAAAAGTTCCATTGGTACATCGAGACAATCAACGAATTTGACCAATTTTCCTGGAACTTTTTAGACGGGTGTTGCATGCAAACAGACGCTGATTCAACTAGGGTACCTGGTGCACTTCGGAATATTGTTTATTCCGGGGTTCGCAACTGTTCCAATGCAAATTCTAATAGATTTGTCTTACCTTCATGCCTTTGATACTAAATAACTGATTTTTACTACTTCGATGTTTATATTGATAAAAGTCATTCTCCGAAACAGGAATACCTGGTGCACCACACATAGAGGGGCTCGAACAAATTGGTAAGGAACTCGACCCCTTTGAGACCGAAACAAATCTCAGTGAAAGAAATTAAGACTCGGCATTTGGCCAAAACTTGCTGAAATTTATGAAACTAGTAATATTTTGGCGTATGGAAACTGGTAAGGGTCCCCATAGTATTGTTCCCAAACTTGCAACAGGATTTCCTTTTACCATGTTTACTGAAAAATTTAGTTTGACACATCTAATTAAAATCAGCTGTTAGGATCCCCTCACTAGATCATAGTGAGCGAATCCCGACAGCTGATTTTAATTAGTTAGAGTTTGACAAGATCTATCAGCATGACAAGTATGATCCTTTAGCAAGGCTAGGAACGATGCCAACGAGACGATCGAAATTTCAAAACAAATTATTCCAAGGAATACATGTGTCGCCTATAGGGTGTGACAGACAGACTGAAAACGGACAATTTGGTCCCTAAGTATTGCTATCCTTCGCAGGCCACACAAGAAGGGAAGTAATTTTAGATACAGCCATCTACCATGTTCTATTCTGATGGGATTATAATTATGATGCGTTACAATTTCTTTTGACAACACAAAAATGTCTATTTCGATATTTAAGTGATCCATTGTCAGCTTTTGCGAGTATAGAGACTAGAGTAAAATTAATGTAATTCTGAATTCGAAAAAGAAAGGTTTTGTGTCAATTCCATGTTATTTTATTGATTTTCATTACGTGATACCAAGATTTATACATGGTAGATACAATGGTGGTTTGATATCGTTCTAATGCTACAAAGGTGAAGTTATTAAGGAAAATATAGATTATAAGATTTTCTATAGAAATAATTTATATGTTACATGTCTTCAAAATTATAGCATCATTAAAGAACACATAAATTTCCAGCATGGACCAAAATACACGTTTCGGGTATTCAAATCCTCGTAAGTGACCCTCAATCAAAACAATGAAATATGGCTTAAGACTGTGAAAGTCATATCCATATCATACCGAAAGAGGAAGCAGAATGGGCATGATATGATGCTACAGGACCCACTTTTCAGAAATTTCTAAAAATGTTTGAGAAGAAAGATCTTCCATCTTTCCGTCTTCCATCAGATTTTGCTCTCTGACCTGATTTCCCGCCGATTCGTGCGAGTTCTTTTTGTCTAGAAGGATGCACTCTTGCAGCAGAGTTGGACACTTCGCTTTTCTTTGATGTTTGTCCCGTTATTTGTTGATGTTGTTTCCTTTGATGTTCAGAGTTTTTATTTTTGCAGTTTACTGGTTTTTCTTTTTTATACTTAATGGAAAAGTTGAAAACAATCGGACTTATTCGTTCAAATTATTGTTACAGCGAAGACAATACATGAATAAGAGAACAACATGTGCGTCTCTGGGTGCATCACTTTTCAATTCTAAAACTTTTCCGAAAGGGTAGAAGTTGTTCTTCGAAAACCCAAGCCTAAGAGAAAAATGGTTGTTCTTGTAATTCTGATTAAATGCAAGGTGGTCGTACAAAAAGCGTTTCAATACCCTCTGCAATTGACTCTAAGCTTTCCTTAAATTAGAGAGGGTCTATCCTTATTTTTTCCTTTTAAATTCATTTGTGTATTCATATATTTTAAGCATTTGCTTAACATGTTAGGCATGCTTACCATTACTTAGGTTGGAGACAATACTTTATATCTACTATTCGTTATTGCCACTAATGGGGCCCTTGACATCACAGTGAAGTAAAATTACAAATATACATCAGTTAAAAGAGAATACTTTATCTCTCAAGATGTTTCTTAAGTAGGCCAAAGCGACTTCTACAGAAAATATAATGCCATTTAGGAGATACTTGACTAGTTGATTTTTAAATTCATTTTTTTAATTTGGTGATATATTTCAAGTCAAGTGACAAAGACATTGTGTTCTAGGGGTACGGTTTCCTGCGGGCTTATGTTTGAAATTATCACTGTCAATCATATATAAATTATGCGTTTAATGGATTATCATTGCTTCGAACGTAATATCTATACTACTGTGATTACATTGCGATGTTGTTCTCACACATTCTGGTGAATTTCATTCACTAGCCTACAAACTGTATATCAGGGTTGTACAGCTTGTGTGCTTGATTTTTTTTTGAAATTCTACAGCTAATTCGACATTTGATTTTTCCAAAAAGATCATCAATTAGATTGATGTTTAGTATTAACAAAGAGTTTAGGGCATCATGACATTTCAGAAAATATGTAATTTGAAGTACCATACCAGGCATAAAATTTAACATTCTCTACAATGAAGATGATCATTGACTCTAGATATTGTACATGGTCCCACCTCTAGCTTGCTAGGGGTCCGTCGATGCTTAATTTTGTGCTCCTATGTGAGTGCTGTTGAGATTATCGTCAGGATCTTCGATTCTTTAACTCATTCGTGTCACAATTATGCCCTTTGCCATGTGGAGCTCGTAAAAAAGTTCCGAGCGAGGTGTTTAACTGTATGTGTTTTGAATATATTTCCCTGACATTGTCGCCATAGTACTTTCAATATAGACATAACGTCAGAGAGTGCATGAATTATATATACTATTTTCATTTTCGTGCATGGACATCGACGGCGGGTGCGGCAAGCTAACCGGGGATGCTTCTCCTCCCGGGTACCTGGTCGCACCTCTATCTTGCTAGGGGTCCGTCGATGCTTAATTTTGTGCTCTATTGTGAGTGCTTATGAGATTATCGTCAGGATCTTCTTTAACAGACTTGTAAGGGATACCTTTACCGGCTGTTAGCAGTGATAAACCTTTACGTACGAACACATTTATTTCAATAATGAGTAACGTTGTCCGGTATGGGCAGCATGGAAACACGAGAATGACTAGAATTATCCAGGCCTAATCTTTACATCTCCTGCGAATAGTCTTATAATAAGGACAGTAAATCTTCACCCATGAAAGACACGATGAGAGAATGTTAAAAACGTTCGGATAGAAATGAAAAAATTCGTAGCGGTTAAGTATCTTGATTTGGTGTTTAAAAGATGGTGTCGATTAAAGGTAGAACATCCCACATGTCTCAGATGTTCATATTTCCTTAATAACAACTTTTAGAATATTTTCATTCTCATATATTCAAAGCTTCTGTTAAATCTGATATACAAAGAAAATATAATTCGTGGTTTCATGATTACACAGTGACCTAAAGCTGTTTGAACTTTAACATTGGACCCTATGGGAAAAGTAAGAAAAATCCCTTTTTAGAGGTGATAAAATGTAACTACAGAAGTTTCTTTTCCCAACACCATATTAGTTTGATAATCTGAACAATATTCTGAATAGAAAAAATAGGGTATCCAGGCAAACAATTACCAGCAATTCTGACCTGAGGGATACTCTACCTTAAAGTTTATTATCAGGATGCTATGCCTTTTTGTGAAACTTGAATTTAATTAAAAGAAAGAAAAAGATTTGAATTTAATGCGTTTACAAAAAAACTCCGATATCTTCTGCTGAATGATGATATCATTGTTCAGTCAAATACTGATAACCCGTACTCGCATTCTGATATCTGTTCTATTCCACTCGAAATACTGTGCATACCGCGATAACTCAGTATGTCTTAAGAAATTATTAAATATCGATAAGGCGTACTAAAAACCTACTTTGATGACCTACGTTTTTGTAAAATGTGTACGATTTTATTTCTCGGAAAGGAGCTCGAACGATTTATTAGGGAATTCCATCCAGTTGGGTCCGAACAATTTTTCAAAACTGTGAATTCGGTAAAAACTTTACTGAATTTTATGAAAAAGGTAATATTTTAAACATGTGATCTATATTTGGTGTATAATTTGTGTTAAAACAGATTAACACTAAAGCCTATGGAAACTGGAAAAGTCTTTTTAGAGTACTGTTCCCCACTTTGCTACAGGATTTCCTTTAAATAGAAACTTTAGAATTACAAGATCTAACAGCATGACAAATTAAAATAATGTAGCAAGGTGGGGAACGATGTCAACCAGCCGATCGAAATATCAAAGGGGGGAGTTAAAAAACTCGAAATCTTGAACAAAGGAGGGGATCTCCAACATTACCCGGTTGCAACACCCACAACAAAACCCCAAAACACCCAATGCAAAAACACAAAGCAGACAAGCACGGAAAGAGACGCATAAGGGTCAAGGAACGTCAACGCACAACACAGAAACATCAAACACAAAGGACTACACATAAACCAACGAGGCCAATGGGCAATCGGTGCCGACTTAGGACGGCCATCCGCCACGGAAATAGCAGAAGGTGTGGTTATCCTGGATTACGTGCGCACAACCCTCCCACTTTTCCGATTACCCAGAGGTCTCGCAGAACGTACAATTGTGGTGTAAAACAACCTCCTCACTGTCAGATGACCACACACAAACAAGACCGCAAAACGCAGGGCATCTTGAGTCATCATTCATGAATCTGTCATGTTTTCTTTCGATGGGGATAGTGTGATGATGCATTGCAATAATATGCAATATGTTAATTAATAGATATTCTCTGTTACAAGCATTTGCACTTTTATATAGGACGCATGGCACAGCATCTGTCACATTTTCATAAAAACTTATACACAAGGTTGGGTCTGACCCAAAAGTAAAAAATATTAAAAATTTTCTTAATATCACATCTGGTTGCCATGGAAACGAACTTTGAATATTGAAAAATGCACTTTTTGGCATTTAAGAAGTCACAAACATCATTTATGCAGCATAATTCTATAACACACCGATGAATTATCAGTATCCTATCATTGCTCTTTCGAGTAAAGTAATAATAAAGTTGTGTTTATGGTCTTATCTATATGTTTCCATGGCAACAACAAAGGTACCCCATCAAAATAGTGTTTTGGGAATTTTTTTCAAAATCCAATGATAAATTAGTTACATTTTTGAGTTGTTTAAGCAAATAAAACATACGCATTAACATTGGAACTTAATGTTCGTTGCTATGACAGCATATGAGCTCAAATCGCAAAAATGAAAGCAATTTAAGACAATATTATATATATATATAATTAAGAGTCCTTGTTTTATAAGAACATTGAATTCTAATTCAAAGTTATGCTTATTAATGAAAGTATTCAAGTTGATCTTTCATTACATGAAAGAAAATGTTTAGAAAATATTCGGGAAATAGACCGTTGTTATGGGAACGATTGTGCAAAATCGCACATAGGCCCACATTTAGTCCTTGGATACGGGCATCCAAAATTAAGTTATCTGAAAAATTTCTAATCTAAGATAAGGTTTAGACTTTGCTTTATCATATATGTAAAACAAAACCGCTGTATAAGCCTGTTTCGTTTTTCTGTGGAAAAGGCTTTGGAAAACAGCAAAAATGCTTATTTTTATATTTTATGGCAAATTATTATGGCAACCATTAATTATTTGAAACTCTTTCTTGTATTTTGGTAGAGGCTTATTTGATCTTGATTAATTAGGGGATAAACGTACTGTGTTTTGTGGTTCCGACTGGTATATGTTGGATATACTGTTGGAAACGCAGTTATACCGTCGTATGTTTCCAACAGTATATCCAACATATACCTGTCGGAACCACAAAACACAGTACGTTTATCCCTATTCTAATTCATGTGACATAATTTAACTTTTTATACCCCTCAGAGGGTCTCACGTATCGCTTTAGAGGAGATGTTGCTACGGAGGACTAACAAATTATTACGCTGCAAAGTATGAAATTCAACTGCGTCGTATTTATTACAATGGCGAAAAATCAAAGTTTAATCAATAATAAACTTAATTCCTGTGTTGTTTACATGAAGGGAGGAGATCTCCAACAAGACCCCGTTGCAGCATCAACAGCAAAACACCAAAACACCCGATGCAAAAACACAAAAGACGAGTACAGCACGAGACGGAAAAGAGACACACGACATGTAAACATCAAACACAAAAATCTACACATAAACCGACGAGACCAATGGGCAACCGGTGCCGACTTTGGGCGGCCATTTTTCACGCAAGTAGCAAATGGTGTGGTTATCCTGGATTACGTACGCACAACCCTCTCACTTCTCCAATTACCCAGAAGTCTCGAAGAACGTACAATTGTGGTGTAAAACAACCTCCTCACTGTAAGATGATATCACACAAACGAGACCGCGAAAGGTAGAGGCCCCAGAAACACAGATTAATATGTAAATTGATATAAAAAGAGGGCATGCGTAATACAGTCCGTGCTCTGCCGGCTGTAGCGAGCTCATGTATGTAATCACCCGAGGAGTCCGACTGACATTCAGAGAGGACAGGTGGTCGGGGCCCTGTCTTCTCTAAAGAGGTTTGGACAGGGCCCGTCATGGAGTCCCGTCGTCACAGTCAGTCAGGGTGCAACTCTCAATGATGCGCTTGTACAAGACTGTAGATGGGTCAAGTACCAAGCCTAGTGTCCGTCTGGTGAAATTAGGATCATATCCACGTTATAAAAGGCGTTTGGTGATTCTGACGCATTTTCGATGGTTATGCTGCCTACCTTTGATCCTTCTAATTTTGTTTATCATATCACCATAAAAGACAGGTTGTGTAATACCAAAAGTATTGTACTCTGTTGCGTGTATAGATCCGAATTTTAAAAGAAGTTGACCGCAATTTTTGTAAAATTTCCAGAAAGTCTTAACTAGTTTATGAAAGCGGAAACCTTGACCTAAAAGTTTTTTTGGTAATTTGTAAATTTCTACTGTGAAAATCGAAAATATCAGTATATGCTCTAGCGTACCGGATGAGCTATGATATGATATTTAGGTCCAAAAACGGTGTTTCTGTATTTGAAAGGTTTGCCTTGTTGAGTGTTAATTCTTGTGGATAAATTTCATTCTTATATAATTCAAAAGCATGATTGTCAATGGTTAGAATATCATCCAGATACCTAGAAGTATTATTGAAACATTTCAGATCATCAAATTTTCTTTGCTTTTGAAGATTTTGGATAAATTCTTTTTCATAAATGTATAAAAATATATCTGCAACAAGAGGTGCACAGTTAGTACCCATAGGAATTCCTACAACCTGCTTGTATAGATCCTCACCAAATCTAACTAAAATATTGTCCAAGAGGAAGGACAAGGCATTACACAGGTCACTACATGTCCATGATTTGTATGATTTGTAGTCTGTCTAAAAAAGAAACCCCTCGATTCAGATGTACAAATGTAAGTTTTTCGCTCTCGATCAAAACACTATTTAATGAGATTAGATAGTCGATCATTAATTTTGTCATGAGGAAGTGTGGTGTACATATTAGAGAAGTCGTATGAAGAAATCGTATTGGCTTGGAAATTTCCAGATTTCATTTTGTCAATCACATCCCCTGAATTCTTAATAGACCAAAATAAATTTACATCGTTGCTATTTAGAACCGTTTCACAATATCTAGTTATGTGTTCTTTAATAGCAGTAAGTGCTGACGTTAGATTTCTAGACAAAATTGTAGTGGAGCAGTTACTAGAATAAGCAATAAATCGAAATTTGTAAGGAGACTTGCGCAGTTTCGGTATGCAATATAGTGTTGGGAGATCCAATTTAGAAATAGAGATATTGAATGAAGACATTTCACTGTTATGCTTACTTAAAATGTTAGATGCACTTTCATTGCTTTTGATATATGTATTAGTAGACGAAAATTCCGAAACCAAAGTTGATATGTAGTAACGTTTTCAAATAACAATGGTGTTGTTGGCTGCTTAATCAGCTGGTGCAAAGACATATTTTTCATGTAATTTACTTAGTTTGGATTTGAAATATCTTTCTGATGTGGAACGTGGATTTTGAAAAAAAAAGATTTTTAAAAAGGGTTTTTATGGAAGTTATCTATTCGAATATCCGTTATATCTAAAATAAATTTTCCAGTCATTCAGAGCATGCGGTTCGACTCCTTCTGAATACACCATCTTTTCGTATTATTTATCTAAGGCTTCCGTAAGCACCTCACGGCATTTGACAAAATCTAGCTTGGATGGGATTCTGTACTTAGGTCCTTTTTTAAGAAGACCACGGAGCTGTCTGTCTTGGATAATTGAAAAGTCACCTGTAACAACATGGCCAGCTGGTTTGTAGAGATATTTAGAAGTTGCACATTCTCAAGAAGCAGGACACGATTCAAGTATGTCAGTATCCGATGTAACTTTATTATAGTTAAAAACAAAGTTTCGAATAGGTTTCTTGTACTTATAACAAATAAGAGGTGGCTCTAAATTTTCTAAATATTGAGGAATGGTACTTTGTCTGTGTCGTCTTTTCCCATGTGACCTGTATTTCCTTTTAGTGTAGAACCTGTGTAGAACGCCATTTACAAGCTCATACTTTGTAGTTTTACGTCTCAGTATGACGTCACAGGAACGAAGAACAAAGGGAAGCATGACGTCATACACAAAAAGTGCGCTAAAGCTTGTAACGTGCAAATTTACGTAGGAATACATTTTTAAGTGTGTCAAGTGAGTCGGTTTGCGACATGTATATCGTTGTTATACATGCTTGTAGAAATCCTGTGAACCAATCAGAATGCGTGAAACAAACAGAATGAATTAGAATATTGAATTTGAACTTCCTGGCATAACTGTTTTATCAAAATATATAATACATTTGTAACAAATGTTCCCAATACCTTTTTCAAGGTTTTTGAAAGAGTTCTTTGTGTTGGATATATTCCAACAATTGTTATCTGTTCATTATGGTACAAAAAAAAATACAAATAACTCTGAAATTGCAAAAGGAGTAATATAATAGACCATAGTTACCGTTGCGAAGGTAACTTATGTACGGAGCAACAAGTGGTTAATCTTGAATTTTCTTATTTCATGAAGTAATTCCATTTCCTTGTCATATACCCTTCAGGAGAGAGAGTAAATTGGAACGTTGAAATCAAAATATTTCAAGCTATTGAGCTAATTATGTTGTCATGTTAACCAGCCGTTTTGACAATATCAGACACTACTAGTGAGATGATTTAAAATTTTATGTCCCAATCTTAAGGATGCATAAAAAATCTTCCATTAGTGCCGTATATAGACCAAATTATAGAGCTTCGAAGAAGCTGAATTTTGCCTATTTACCGTTGCCATGGTAACCAGATGACCTAGAAAATAAATTTTGGTCAAATTTACCTTTATTTTCATTGGTCCCTACTTATATATACCCATCAAGAGAGAAGGTAAATTGAAAAGTACAAACAGCATTTTGAAATCAAACTATTTAAAGCTATTGAGCTAATTATGTTGTCATGTTAACCAGCCGTTTTGACATTATCTGACACTACTAGTGAGATGATTTAAAATTTTATGTCCTAATCTTAAGGATGCATAAAAAATCTTCCATTAATGCCGTATATAGATTAAATTATAGAGCTTCGAAGAAGCTCAATTTTTGACTATTTACCGTTGCCATGGTAACCAGATGACCTATAAAATAAATTTGGTCAAATTTACCTTTTTTTCATTGGTTCCTACTTATGTGTGAAATTTCATGAAAATCGGAGACCATGCGTGGCGAAATTGTTTTTAAAAATGGTTACAGAGAATTCCTATTAATTCATTACTTTATGACGTCATTTAGGTGGTTTGGGTGAGTAGTAAACTTTCTGCGACTACATTTTTTTTCTTTTGAGATATTCATTCAAACACTTACAACAAAGAAAGTGTTTTCAATTACATTTTATTTTCCTTTATCTATCAAACACTCTATTATTTCTTATTGCGGATGACCACTTAAAAACCGGTTTTTTTCTTTTTCGTTAGTTTTTCTTATCATTTCGTAATGTAAACGCACTAAGCGCACTTATCCATTGTCAACTGTTGGGAATATAGTGATGAACCAAAAATGCAGTTCTCAGGGCGGAAAATAAATACTAGTTTTTGAAGGAGAACGATAATTCTACCGTTTATTAAATCACTGAATGTATGATAACTTAATATAACTCAGAGTAAAACGATTTTCTCAATTCCATCTCATTTTATAGATTTTTATACGGTATTACCGTAATACCACGGACTCAAAATGGCGGACCCAATGTTGCTTCGATTTCTCATAAATGCCAAGTAGATAATGTTAATAATAAACATATGAGTAAATATTATAGATTATAAGTTTTTCCATCTACAAATATATATTTTATGCCTTAAAGCAGCACGTTCCGTCTTCAGACGAAAATATGCTTCATAAAAAAGATATAGGGCAAGTCTCTATTTTCCTGGATGGAAGAAGTTATAAACTTTCCGTTAATACCAAAATTGTTTACCAAAGGTCCTTAATGTTATCATAATAAATGAATTTAAAAACGAATATTTGTTGCACCACAAAAACTGCCCATGTTTGGGATATACCTGCCATCACGCGTGCGCGATACGGCTCGTCGTGATGACAAACATGGCGAATAGGGTACACTCTCAATGGAAAAGAGGGAAAAATAAACTGATACTCCGATTTGGATAGAGAAAAGAAGACACAGTGTGAAAGAGCAATATGGAAAGTACATATTAGAGACCAAATGGATTTATAACATTCGGTGATAAATGAGTTTAATCTCATCACACGCCACGAAGTAGCTGATATTTTGCTGGACATGTAAGTCAGATAAGATATAATCGGTCCTAAATCGTTTGATACACATTATTTTATCGTTACTGTTTGAAATGCTGTATGAAAGGAACATACGATGTCTATTTCACCTCTCGTTGTTTAGAATAATCATCGAAAAAGCCTACTTAATCGGTATATGAATCTAATCACTTTGTTCCTCGGAGCTCTCTAGCTCATTAATATATATGAAGAGGCGCGACTACAGCTGAAATTCCGAACGCCCGTATCTCTCTAACGGGGGAGGTATCGGATTTGATACTTGGTACACCGATGAATGACCATGATATGGAACAACCTATGTTAAGATATAATATTACAAGCATCAACCCCTTTACGACCCGAAGACGGAATTTGCTGCTTTAAAATAGTTTTTGTAACCCTGGAGGAGATTTTGCTATCTGGGCGGACTCCCGCCAATTCATAGGAGCTCCTTCATATTTTAGTTCTTTAGTAACTTACTTATTAAATGACTCAGAGCGGATGACGCATGATCTATAAGCTACATTTTCAATATAGAAATATATGTTTCTATAGTACCAATGTAGACACGTGTTACGGGTATTAAATCCTCGTCAGTAGTACTTAGGGTCGAACAGGTTAATTTTTCCAGGTGCCTTCTACGAGACTGTATATGTCCATCTGCCAAAATTGAGCGGCTCCAAATTTTCTGTAGGGTGCATTCAGAAGCGTACTATGTTAAAGAAAACTATGGCCAAAAATCGTTGGCGAGTAGGCACAAGGAGCTTAACTTTAAATATGACCGAAAAGTACATGTACTTGCTAAGACTAAAGTTTTAGTACGTGTTATAAATATTGACTCTCTGTCGATTTGAAGGATTCAAAATATGAAAAAGAGTTACAGCTTTTTTTCTCATCATGTTAACAAACTTGAGCCCTTGTGTTCTGTTTTTTCGAATATTAACTAAACAGATTTTAGATAATTAGCTCATGTAAAGATGTCTGATAACTTAAATTAGCAAGATGTAGAATATATGTGAGAGTTCAATCATAAATGAAAAGGGTTTCGATTTTAAAAAATATTTAAGAACACTTTACGGATCCCTTCAGAATTTACCCAAATATTCAATATGTCCCAAACGGAGCTTTTCGTTCAGAAGATTCAATATCGATGGAATATTTTGTTAAAGAATTTTTATTTGAAAAAATAATGCACATAGAATTCAGAGGGTCGGTGGTACGTGTACATCGCCGCTAGATGTTCATACATTTTGCTATTAATCGATGTGATATTATCTGTTTTAAATGTACTGAAACTCACCACAGCGGAAAACAAACGCATGATTGTAAGTTACTACTATTCAAGATTCAGTGGAACACTGTTTACTTGAAATCTTCGCGTGGAGGGTATTTCTTATGTTTTTCTAGTCTGAATCATCCAGACGCTTTACTCCGCTTACTCCGGAGTAAAGCGTCTGGATAACGGAGTAAGCGGAGTAAAGCGTCTGGATAACGGAGTAAGCGGAGTAAAGCGTCTGGATGATTCAGACTAATGTTTTTCATGAATCAAGGGACTTGATTTCTCCGATGTGAAAATAGCCCTTCTGTTTTCTTACAAAGGCAGAGAAGTTTATATTCGCAAACATTTCAACAAAGCATAACGCCGTGATGTATTATAATCGCGAACACCCCCCCCCCCCTCTTAGAAAACTACCATCTGTCGCTTACAGAAATATTATTTGCAAAGTAAATTTCCCCTCCAAGAGTGATATCATACATGTAAAGTTCTACTGAAATACTGTCAACGTGGAAATTTTCGCGAGGGGGTAATTTTCGCGTTTTACATGAATCAATAGACATCGTGAAAAATTCCCCCAAGCGAAAATATCCTCGCTGCATTCTTACAATTGGAACGACATTTTTATCGCGAACATTTCCCCCACGCGTAATGTCTTGATGTTCGAATCGCGAAATTTTTCCCCAGCGAAAATAACCACGTTTACAGTATATGTACACTGCCATTCTGTTGATTGATTTCTGCCTTATAATTCATTCTGACTAAAAAATGTCTGTAAAGTAATCGGAATTGCTGTAGCAGTTTGATTCTTGCAACGCCAGTAACTTGACCTTTGACAAATTGACCTAAAGTTACATTAAAAGGTGTCTTCCCTATGTCCACATTTTGTTTGAATAACTGAAGCGATTGACGAGACACCTGTATCAGCTGAAATGTAGGCAATTATATTTAATTAGGATTTCCTCTTTTTCAGTCGAATTGTCGAAATACACATCAACTTCGGTTGATCGTCTGTGGTCCTGTAGCATCATATCCCACCCATTCTGCTACGTCTTTTTTTTGTACATTTTTGGACATAATTTTCATACTTTTTGGCCATATTACATTGTTTAGACTAAGGATCACTGACGAGGGTTTAGTACCCGAAACGTGCATGTCTGGTCCATGCTGAAAATTTATCAGGTTTTAAATGATGCTATTGAATTTAAAGACGTTTAACATATGGTGATCAAGGTTGCACTACACAGTATTTGTCATTGAAAATTGAGCGTTTTCAATGAAAGGCGTGTAATAGTTGACGTCATATTAAAAATTCTATATTGCTCATACAATATAAAGCTACATATCAATAAAAGTACTCTTATTACTTCTATAATTCTTGATTTCATCAGGACAAATCCTGTCAGTCAGACATGCTGCTCAAAGTTATAGCAGTACATTAGACGTTGTACAAGATGACATGGAAATGGGGCATGACCCCTCAAAGTGACTCAAATTTGACATCCTTCTCAAATTATTTTCTTAATAAACTGTTTGTCTATTTGTTGTGTATTTCTTATTCTAAACTATGTGCAATTCATTTGAATTTTCATTCGATGCAATTCGAGAAATATGACGTCAAAGTTTTCTAACCTAAATACAGCAGCACTCTTTTCTTTGCACATGGTTAGTCACATGACCTCTTACTTTCACATCGGGTCATACTATATGTATGAGGTAAACAATGGAAATAATGGGCTTTTATCAAGACGACAAGCTAATTATTTCTTTCAATTATATTTATTATAATTCGGTTATTTCAATTATAAAGCTCACATTATGAAGCTGGACCCCATCTGTCCCTATTTAAAAAGTAATCCCTAGCCAAATTCCAAATGCGACACTGGGATACTATGTAGTGTAACCCTAGCTGTAGAAAGGTCACAATCGGTAAATGTTAAACGTCTTCAATAGCATCATTGACCAGACATGGACCAGACATGCACGTTTCGGGTACTTAACCCTCATCAGTGATCCTCAATCTAAACAATGTAATATGTTCAAAGAATGCGAAAGTTATTTTGTCAAAAATTCACCGAAAGACGTAGCAGGGTGGTTGGGATATGATCCTAATGGACCCACGTTTTAGAAAATTCAAGAATCTTTGATAGCAGAAATTTTCGAATGCATTGAAGAAACGATCAACCGACGCTGATTGAACTTGGCTACATGTGCCCTCGGGGACCTCTGTTCCACCTGCAGTGATTCTCACCAAGTGCATTGTACAAATGTTTAACGCCTTCAAATTCAACAGCATCATTTAGAGCAGAGAAATTAGCAGCATGAACCAGGCATATGCACGTCTCGGGCCTTGTCAGTGATCCTCGATATAAAAAATGTAATATGACAAAATTTGAACAGTGTGAAAGTAATTATGTCCAAAATGTACCGAAAGACGAAGCAAGATGGTTGGGATGATATGCTACGGGACCCAAGTTTTAGAAATTTCAAGAAATTATGATAGAAATTTTCAAATGCGTTGAAGAAACGATCAACCAAATTTGATCGAACTTGACGACACGTGCCTTCGGGGACTGTAGTGACATTCACCAAGTGATACAAATGTTAAACGTCCTCAAATTCAATAGCATCATCTAAAGCAGATAAAATAATCAAGACAGCACACACACAGATGAAATATCCATCTTAACATCTCTACATGTTCGAGGCGTTCCGGTTGATAATATGTAGCACTAGCTTTACACTTTGCACGGTCCTTAGTCGGCACCGATTGCTCATGGGTTTCGTTGGTTTATGTGTTGTCTTTTATGTTCGATGTTTGATGTCTCGTTTGATGTTATATTTGTCTTCTCTGCGTTTTCACTTGGGGTTATTGGTGTGTTGCTATTGGTGCTGCAACCGAGTCTTGTTGGAGATCCCCCTCATTTCTTACACATACAAGCACATGGAGTTTGAAATTTGTTAGGATATGTTAACATTTAGTTTTAATACAGCTGGATATCAAGTTTAACTTATTTTCAAAGGCTGAGATTGACAAGGACAATATAACATTTATACATATCGCATGATCGTGCATATGCATGTATGGATGATTTGTGCTCCGACTGCTTGGAAAGTATCATGACTAGTAAGTCTCTTTGCTACTGTATAATAATGCATGATTTAAAAAAATATTCTAAATGACACATTTTGTTTTAAGTGACATACTTTGTTTTGTAAAGTTTATGTATTGGATTATCCATATTCCTCAAAAAAGTTTTACAAATTATTTTGATATAAATGAATTCAATTATCTTTCCTTTGAACTTCTATAATCATTCAAATCCATGAGTGAGATATAAACAAATTGAAATCCTCACGAACTACATCTTTGATTTATTGGGGTCAAAATATATAATGCAATATCACATTAGTATTTGGTTACAGTTTCTATGGTAACATAGTATCTTATTGATATCATATTTTGGTATCATGTTGGTATTTTGTTTCAAAGGCAATGCCAGACGAGATAAACATCAAAGAAGTACCTAACAGTTATTCAGTCTCAAAGTCGAGAAGGCAAGGCCAAATCGTGAGAATTCCTATCAGAACGGCTGCGAACCCCGGAATGAAAAACACTCCGAAGTGAGACCAGGTGCCCGGGGAGAGTCAGCGTCTCCTGATTGCATGCAACACCCGTCGCAACAGCTCCATAGAAACCTGTCAAATTCGGTGATAATATCGATGTACATTTTGATGTACAGATCAGGAATGTAAATCTTGTTTAATGATGACAACAGCCATTCAATCACAATGTAGAATGACACTGATCATTCCAGAAAGGGGGATCTGATATGCTGATATGCGACCGGAAAACTTCCTCAATGATGCTTTCAGCCGTTGTGTGATATAACCCTGAACAAGTAGCTTACTTGCAAGCCGTCTGGCTCTAACGATGGAATCTTCATATTTGGAACACGCCCTGGCGTACCGTATCAGCTGAGAAACAAAAACGCCATAAGCAGGAGAAGACGGAATGTTGCTACTCATGAAAGGGAAGTTAGTTATGTGGAAGCTGAAATCGTCACGCTTGCTATACAGTGAGGTATTCAAATGACCGTTTGCGTCAAAATGTTTAACGTCTTCAAATTCATTGCATCATTTTAGAGCAGATAAATTTAGAGGCAGATAAATTTACAGCATGGACAAGACATGCACGTTTCAGGTAATAAACTCTCGTCAGTGATTCTCAATCTAAACAATGTAATATGACCAAAATCTGTGAAAGCTATGTCCTAGATGTACCGTAACAAATAGCAAAAAGGCTGGAATATGATGCTACAGGACCCAGGTTTTAGAAATTTGAGAAAATAAAATTTTGTATACAGAATTTTTCAAATGCGTTTGAAGAAACGACCATCCGAAATTGTTCGAATTTAGCTAAATGGGCCCTCGGGGACTCTTGGTCCACAGCAGTGACACTCAAAAGATAGAAGTATATCCAAGTATGAAGCAGATCTGTTGCTCTCTGTTAGTTCATTGATCCTTAGTTCATGAGGATATCGGGAGTTCTTTTCATATGGTGGAGGTTTTTGTTTGTTTGCTTTGGTTCCTGTTTTATCCTAATTATGTATGCCTTCGGTTTCTGATTTTCTGAATTATCGATTTTGTGCTGTATACAGGGATATGGTCATTATCCATATTTGTCATTCATGTAGATGGTCCTTAAAACTCGGAATATTGGTGGACAACACGTCATCTATGTATCTGAAGGTAAAATTGAACTGAGATGCGAGTTGCTTTCGCCCAGTTGAGAGCAGGGTCTTGATGAAGTCAGCTTCGTTTGAATATAAAAATAAGTCCTCAAGCAGTGGGGCGCAATTGGTACCCATGGGAATTCTGACTATCTGCTGGAATATGGTCCCTTCAAACACAACGAAAATGCTGTCAATCAAAAACTCAAGCATCCGGATGATATCGTCTTCGGTATACGTTTTGTTTGAATCAGAGTGTTTCTTCACGAAATAAGTATCCTCCCGCCCTATGTCGAGGTATTTGTATCTCATATTACCATTTTTTGAGAGGAAGGTGTTGTGAATAATATTGTCAAGTCTGTTTTTGAGTTTTTGGTATGGGATGGTAGTGTAGCGCGTGGAGAAGTCGAACGACTATATGCTGGTAATATGATTGAAAATGGTGGCTTTTAAATTTTCCTTATAATTCTAAGGATCCACATTTGATTGATTTCTGGAATAAGTTGTCTCGCAGTATGTTTGAAGACCTTGCTTGATGCGAGTTAATATTTTGGTAAGCAAAATGGAATGAGGTTTTGTGGAGCACCTGGACGAACCGGCGATGAAGCGATGCTTGTAAGGAGTTTTGTGCATTTTGGGAATCCAGTAGATATAAGGCAGTTCAAGATCAGAGCCATCAGTGTGAATACCGAAGGACTCAAGAACAGATTTGTGATTGTCAAGTATTTTAGATACAGATAAATTTTTAAGTGTGTATGTTGGATTTCCAGGTATTGTCAAGTATTTCAGATACAGATAAATTTGTTAGTGAGTATGTTGAATTTCCAGGTGCTGAATGTAACCCAAGTTCCTCTCTAAGGCATTTCAAATAGTACGCCTTGCAAACGAAAGTAAAATTGTTTGCGGCTTTGTCAGCAGGAACAATGATATTTTTTCATGGAGGTCAGACAGTTCTTTGGCAACAACAGGCTAATGAAAAATTGACTCGTGTCTGTTGTTTACTGAATGCCGCAGGCACCCTATTCTTCTTTTTAGTAATTCTCCGATTGATTTCATCCATTCGGAGAGTGTGTCTAGTTCTACATCCTCCTGCCCACCGTCTGGCTTACTTCTCACATGCATCCATAATTATTCTAAAGTTTTCCTGCCATGTGAAGGAACGGGGCTCCCTGTACTTTGGACCTTTACTGAGAAGGTTCTTTAGTTTATTGTTACCGACGATATTAAAGTCACCAGTTACCAAATGACCACAGTGTTGGTAAACAAAATCAGAGGATGAACATGTGCATTGTATGGGGTTTTGTGCAAGGTGGTGTACATCTAGACATTTCAAATTTTGCTTATAATTAAATGTTATGGAAGCAACGGATTGTGTATATGTGTAGGAAATGCAAAGCGACTCCTGGTATTTAAAATAAGGAGGGATTTTACAGAGCTGTTAATTAGAATGTTGCTTAAACACAGAGCACCGATCCCCTTATTTGCAAATTTAATTTTGAAGGAAGGGACCATTTTCACTGCTAACAGGTATGTCAGATTTGAAGGCCTTAAAAAGTCTGTCTGACGATATGTCCAGAATTATGAGAATAATACTTTATATGCGATATTCTGCTGAACCCGTGTACTAAAATGTAAGATCATTGATGATTCGTACAAATCATGTAATTTCTTTAAAGAAAGAGAGTACAACTTCGCACGAATATAATAAAGACCTAACTGTTGGTTGACAAATGGCAAAAGACCGTCGAAAGATATATCATAAATATCTGGCTTGTTGTATTTTTATAACCATGATTTCGATGTCCTCCTGTTGTTTGATAAAACAACCGCAATACATTAATTGGATTGCATCCAGGACTCGTCAGATTTCTTATTTTGTCAATATGGCCGTTGCAACCATACGGGGCAGCTGTGCCCAATTGTCGAATCCGGTGATCTTTTCTTTTTCGTCTATACGGAGTACTGAGGTTCGGGTTGTTACTTGGATGATATATTTTTTCTAGGATATGGACCTTCAGAGACAAAATGGAGTGGTCGTGCAAGTTAAAATGTTTGTAAAGTAGCTGATTACCTTTATGATTTATTTGAAATCGATGCCCTGTCATCCTACTCCTCAGCTGTCCCTTGGTTTCATCAACTTATATCAACCCAATTAACGAAGAGTTAAAGAAGATCCTGATGATAATCTCAAAAGCACTCACAATAGAGCACAAAATTAAACATCGACGGACCCCAAGCAAGCTAGAGGTGGGACCAGGTGCCCGGGAGGAGTAAGCATCCTCTGTCAATGGCTAGCCGCATCCGCCGTCGATGTCCATGCATGAAAATAAAAACAATATACATGATATATAAAATACTTGCATTACACTGTCTGAGGTGATATCTATATAGAGAGTGCTATAGCGACCATGTCAGGGAAAATGTTCAAAACACTTACTGTCCAACCCCTCGCGGGAAACTTTTTTACGAGCTCCACACGGCAAAGGGCATAAGTGGGACACAAATGAGTTAAAGAAGATCCTGATGATTATCTCAACAGCACTCACAATAGAGCACAAAATTAAGCATCGACGGACCCCTAGCAAGCTAGAGGTGGATCAGGTGCCCGGGAGGAGTAAGCATCCCCTGTTGGCTAGCCGCACCCGCCGTCGATGTTCATGCACGAACACTCAATCCCGTAAATGAATGAATGGATGATGATGATGATGATGATGATGATGATGATGATGATGATGATGATGATGATGATCCCATAAATAATATTCGACGACCTACCAGATAGCTTATCGAAACTCTGGGTGGTAAAAGTACGTTTGGTAAAGTGTCTGTAATTAGAATAGGGCATGTTTTACAATTATTGTCCCCACATGTGGATATATTGCAGTCAGCGGGGACAAAATTGTGGTCTTTCAGAATGTCAACAACTTCAACTTGGCATGGGTAAGAATCTGTCAGCGTACTTATACCACATCTTGTGGTCGTCACTAACAATATATGTATATTTAGTTATGTCCCGAAGGACGACTCTTTCGGCACCTGTCTGTCCTACTGTATCCGTGCCCTGGAACACAGCACGTTGGCACCTTTAAATAGAGGGCGACGTGCCATTTTGATTCTATATCACATTAGTATCATGTTAGAGTATCCCTTTCACCCTTTTTTTTGTTTTGGGCTAGCACAAATGGATACCAAACGCCAAGGCTCGGGGATATGAAACTCACAACTCGTTTCATAATACATCGTATGAAATGAAAATTCATTTAAGATCCTATATATATTTTCTCTTTTGCAGCAGTTACCACGTTGAGATGGGGATTTTTTGAAGATAGTATTCAACTTGATCAAGTTCATTGGGCCGAGTTAGCGCAGTGGTAGCACGCTCGCTTCTTGATCACCTCTAAGGTCCCGGGTTCGAATCCCAGATTCGGCGAAGGGTCATATGTGGAAGGGTAGGTGGTCCCCGATCCATGCCTCTGCAAGGGGTTTTTCTCCGAGTACTCCGGTTTCCTTCTACTCCTTGAACTCCCTCACGCCAGCATCTGAGCCAACGCGAGACATTAATATAAGTTGTGTAACTTGTTTGTTAAACGTTGTAAAATGAATGAAGTTAAAAAAAACGTTCTTCGGGAAACAAAGAAAAATGGAGAGTGATCATGACCAAATGTCCACAGTTGTGTTTGAAGTCGGATAGTTAACACTGATTGATTTATGTGCAGACTTGTGGATTAATAAATGTTCAGTTATTTATTTTCTAATTTCAGATCACCAAAAGGACTACGACCAACTCAACCAACAAAAAGCCAACATTCAGCCATCATATCATTACAATGTTGGATTGACGTTGGTCCAACATTAAGCCGATAAATGTTAAACTGGGCCAACGTTGGGCCAACGTGTAAACATTCGAGGCCTGACATCGGCCCAACGTTGGCCCAACTTGTGGGGCCAACGTTGGGCAGATGAGCAACATTGCATTGGCCCAAAATTCATTGCCGACATTAGTCCAACGTAAATGTCACAGATGGCTTTAAGTTGGGCCAACATTAGCCTCCTATCTATGAATGAATTATTAGTGTTAATGAATGATACTTTAGCGTTATATTTTGGTGAGAATTTGTATATATATATTTTTTTCAATTTCAGCAAAATGTCGTAAGTTTTCCAAAATGGGACAGGCACAGGCACCTTCCCTAAAATGAATGAAAACCATGGGCTTGTGCATGAAATCACCCGCGGTGTCCGACTAATATTTAGAGATAAAAGGAGATTTGAATCTGTCTTCTCAAATGAAATTTGGACTTAGTTTTTTTGTTGAGTCCCGTCGTCACATATAATTGATGTTTTTTAACTTTTGTAGGTGTAATTCGAAGTTTCTTGGTACAACTACTGATGAACTCTTTAAAAATTGTAAATCTTTACTTAGAAACCTTTATCACTGTATCTCAGTGTTACGATAACACGAATGACCCGATAGCAATTGAACATGTTGACTTACAAAAACAAGAGTCCCAACTGCAATATCAGATAGCAGCATTATACTTCATATGATGGAACGTCTGCTGTGAAAGTAAACAAATTACTAAAAGAAACCCCTTTTAAGACGTTCAAAGGAACAACATATAAGAATATAAAAGTCATAAAAATGAGCCCCATTTAAACGACGTTTTTCCAAAAAAATTGGCAAAATATACCATATTTGACGTCCGAATTCTAAGAAACTGTGAAAGGAAATTAAAGATTATGCATCATTTCATACGTAGCCTACATTGTAGATCAAATATCGGTACAAATTCATTACTTCATGAAAATCCAAGATTTTGTCCTGAAAGGGGGCCACTTTCCTATACAAACCATACATAGTCCTTTCTAGTAATTTCTAAAATGTCGGTCCTGTAGCATCATTTCCCATCCATCCTGGTACATTTTTGGACATAATAACTTTCACACTCTTTATCCAGATTACATTGTTTAGGTTGAGGATCACTGACGAGGGTTAAGTACCCGAAACGTGCATGCCTGGTCCATGCTGCAAATTGATGCTGAATATTGAATTTGAAGACGTTTAACTTTTAAAGTTTTACAGAAATAAATGTTGACTTCTTTGTAATTGACATTGATGAAGTATGCCAGTTCGGTCTTTCGAAAGACAGAGTTACTTCCCATTTGTGTCGGTGTCTGACGCAATACGTATTGTGACGTCATCGAAATCTATGGAAACCAGCGTAAAATTCAAGGAAACAGTGTTAAATTAATATTACGTTTTCGAAGGATTTAATTATGCCATAATGCCTTTACGTCAGATACCTGCACAAATCGAGCAGAGGCACGAAAATCGAAAAGACATCATTGTTTATTCATGGTGTTTTTGAGTTGATAGTTGAAATCCTCTATCCGGTTTTTTTGTTTTTAATTTCCTCGGGCCAATTAACAAATATATTTTTTTCATGTTTGGTTGCACTTTTTTATCTTATCACATGCTCCGCCAAAGGGGCTGGGAAAAAATTGATTTATTTCAAAATTCAATATTTAACAATGACAGATTTGATTTAAATAAAGTGTATCGAATGTTTGATGACAAATATGGATAATGACCATATCCCTGTATACAGCACAAAATCGATAATTCAGAAAATCAGAAACCGAAGGCATACAAAATCAGGATTAAACAGGAACCAAAGCAAACAAACAAAAACCTCCACCATATGAAAAGAAGCGAGCTCCTGACATGGGAGTGAGACCAGGTGCCCAGGAAGAGTAAGCATCTCCTGCGTTGCAGCTGTAACTAATGTATGATGGCCATTGGAAGAAAAAGCCCTGCTTGATTGGTAACCTTCTTGAAAGTAAGAATTTGATTGCTATATTTAATTTGTTTGCTATATTTAATTTGATTGATGTATTGATTGATGTATAGATTGATTGATTGATTGATTGATTGATTGAATGATCGACCTCTCACAAAAACGAAATTCTTTCTTAGTTCTGAGTGTTATCATATTAAATGAATTTGCAAGGCGACTCGCAAACTCAAAATTTCACATTGAAACAAGGATACCCCCTCCAATCTATCAGAGGTAGTTGAAATTTTATTCGGTTCAAGTTCATGTTCAATTTATTCTATTGTTTTGGCAATAAAGACGTATGGTATAATTTCAGAATTATTTAAAGTCTGTCAAAGATGAAACATTCTTGTGATACAAGTTATTCCAAAATAGAAGACGGGCACTGTGAAATCTGAAGACTGTGAAGTCCTATCAAATGTTTGGCAAAGCAACGAACAATTTACATACAACGACGTACACACCGACAAACAGTACGTAGGTAAGATGGGTTGAAAAAACACCTACAAAAAATCACTCAAACATTTTACAAAGAATAGCAATTTAAGCGAATTCCAATGGAAATAAGATTAGGTGCCCGAGAAGAGTAAGCATCTCCTGTTTGTTTTGTTAGCAAAATTAGTCACTTATAGGCCTTGAAGACAAATACTAAACCAGTGTATGTGCCAGATTCGATGTTTTGGATGGTTCTATAGCCTAGAACACATAAAACAACTTCCAACATTGACATATCAGTGTTATATATTATAATGTTTCATATTTGCATTCTATCGTCCAAAAATGTTTGCAGTGACAAAATCAGTCACTAAACATAGCTTAAGTAGTTGAGTAGTTTTTCCGTTAGTGTCCTTGTCCTCTGAACGAATTCATTGCTAGGGGCCCGTCGATTCTGAATGTGATGCTCTATTGTGAGTGTTGTTGAGATTGTCGTCTGGATCTTCTTTATTCCATCTGTGTCACAACTATGCCCTTTGTAGTGTGGATCTCGTAAAAAAGTTCAGTGATTTAAATGTCTTTCCATGACATGGTCCCCGTAGCACTTTCTATTAAGACATAACGTCAGACAGCTCATGTTTCGTAGATATTGTTAAATTTCAGTTTCTTGCGTGAACATCGACAACGGGTGCGGCTTGCCAAACAGGGAATATTAATTTACTCCTCTAGGGCACCTGGCCCTACCATTAGCTTGCTAGGGGTCCGCCGATGCTCATTTCGGTGCTCTATTGTGAGCGCTGTTGATATTGTCGTCAGGATCTCCTTTGAGCTTGCTCTGGATATAAATGCACCATAAGCGGGAAACGAAGAAATATTATTACTTAGGAAAGGGAAATTTGAAGTCGTCGCGTACATATTTAACCTTCAAGAATCATGTATGTACAAAGACTGGGTACAGCTACAGATTTGCGTCGAAAAGATAAATGGTCAAGGTAAGAATTGGTTTACTTATGTCAGCTAGGAGACCATGAGTTTCATGCAACGCACGCAAAAACTATAGCACCCGGATGTGTATCCATTGTCCTTGTTGGACAGATCATGGGATTTTTAAAATAAATATTTAACCGTTTACATATATACGTATATTAGAATGTAGCGGAAATGCATTTTTCTTTTCTTTTTTATTGATTCTCAGTCAATCTCATTTAGTAGGCATTTTGTTGGTATAATGGATGAATGTAGAGGATATCTCGGCGAGACTACCTGCATTTATCACAGCGGAATACACCCCCAGGACGCAACGTACTTAAAAAAAACTTCAACAAATCTGGGTATGTGGGGGTTGCGCACACGTAATCTGGATGTACTCACCGTTCGACATGGATCTTTCGATCTCGCGGTTAAAGTACTGCCATTCATGTTTTGAACATATTTTCGGTGTGTTGTTTGTTCGGCGGTTCGGTGTGGGCGTTTGACATGTGGCCAGGCGCGTAGCCAGAGTCGAAATGATGTGTACTCAAATCAGTCTAGGCAGGGGGTACGGGGGCCGTGACCGGTCTTAGCTCGTGAAATATGGCAATTTGAAACACCCAATTTCCTATGTGAAATGACTTATATTCAAGTATAAAGCAAATTACGAAGTTCGATTCAATATATATCTATTTGTACATTTTTTAATGTTCATAACATGTTGACGTACCTAATTCTTCTATTTCCTCGCTGTTCAAATAATCTCGTTTTTGTGAGGTTCCATTTTTCCTTCTTTCTTTGTAATGTGATTATTTTCTTAACATTTCATTTTTATTTATTTATTTACTCATTTTTTATTTTGACAAAATGATATCATTAATCCATACGATCTGTTGCTTATAGAAGTTGTTTAAGGTGGGTCCCTACTCGAACCGTTATAGATTTTCCTAATACACAGCAGTCTGCGTATAATGTTTTTCAAAAATTGGTGGCGGAGGAGCCAGCACATTGAAAAACACAGACAAAAGGTATTGAATGCCAAAAGAAATAAAAGATTGGGCAATCTATCAATATCCATACCCATCATATAGTAGATATTCTTGGTTGAAAATGTGATGAATTTCAGAAATTACAAGGGGGTAATATGGAACCATATCTTGATCATTATAGAACTGTATATATGTATGTGATGTTTTCACCATCTATACACATTATCTCATGAAATGATGCAATATGAAGAAATTCCATCTGTTCTTCTTTGCAAATAATGGGATATACTATCTATTAATATGAATCAAGGCAAAGCCTTTTTGTGCGAGGCGGAGCGGAGAGAAAATAGATATGATTATATAAAATAAAAAAAAGATCTTTCTTTTTTATTTTGACTATGATGGCTTATCTTATCTTACAAAACTTTCTGTTTGATGATTGCCAAAAAAGGTGAGTGGAAATACGGAAGCATTTGTAAAATTGATCTAGACCAGCAGATGAACATTTTAAGGGGGGGGGGGGGGGGGGCTTAAAATATGGTTCTTTATAATTCATTTTAATTTCGTAAGAATAATGTTTAGGCTAGCTGAAAATAAATTACTTAAGAACAAAGAAAAAACAAACATATTCCGACTTCTGACAGTACGAAACCACCCGAGACGAGAAAAGCAATCAGAGCGAAACGTCTCGTTTAAAACCGGAAATGTCGGATTTCCCGTGGTTACGCCGCCTTGTTGATGCTTTATCGTTACCTGATTTACGAAAAATATTTTCAATAAATTCAACTTATAAACAAAAATTGAGTATAACATATACGTCTACTTGGAGTCGAAAAAAATTTTTAATGGCAATATCCAGCATCTCCGCAGCAACTCTGTCTGAGAGGGGACGAAAGTTTTTGAAAGCATATAGTAGTACATTCTCATTCTTTGATTCAGCATATTTTCTTAATAAGATATGTGTATACGCGTTACCATAAGGGCGAGCTCCGCTCGCTATTAGTCAAAAGTGTGATGAAATTATAAGGGGGTACCCTTATGTTTGGAGTTATATGTTGATCAATTATAAAACTGTATACTTTTCTGTGATTTTTCACAATCTATTTACATTATCTTATGAAATGATGCAATATGAAGAAATTCCATCTGTTCTTTTTTGCAAAAAATGGGATATACTATCCATTACTAGTCAAAAATGTGATGAAATTATAAGGGGGTACCCATATGTTTGGAGCCATATCTCGATCATTTATAAAACTGTATACCTGTATGCTATTTTTTCTTCATCTACATACATAATTTCGTGAAATATTACAAAACGAAAAAAATCATCTGTTTCTTTTTGCAAAAAGTTGGATTTAGTAGATAATATTGGCAAAAAATGTGATAAATCATAAGGGGGTACCCTTATGTTTGGAGAAATATCATACTTAGATTTATGTTAGAATATCATTTCATGTGTTATATTTATTCTGTATGACTTTTTATCATACAATAAAACAAAAATAAATAAACATATAATTCTTATGATTACTGAATTTGAAAGGTTCAAAAGCATATCTGTATATTTGATATTCCTCAGTTTTATTGCGCAAGGGTACCTTTCTATAATGTACTGAATCTTTGATGAAAAAGAAATTAAATATCTCTGTCTGTGTTTTATTTCTCATTTGGACCGTTTTGTTCAGGAAAAAAGCCTGAAATACAAATTTCATCTGTTAAATCCATGAGTAGGGACCCACCTTAATTTGATTTCCGTCGTCTGTTACAATCATGTGGGTATGCTGCGCTGCACGGTCATGGCAGTGACACTTGAACTTTTCTATGATGCTAGGGCAAGAATTCATATTTTTTTTTGGCAATGCAAATGTACATTTATAGACATGTATGTATGAGCTCTGGTCTCATTTTATATGTTCAAAACTTGACTTTATCATGTTTATGACACAATAATTATCAATCGCATGGATAGTGTACCGAATGCATGGATAATAATGATATTAATTAATGATTTAGAGTGAGCTTAGCGGAAGGAAATTATGTGATTTTCCATGTGATAATCAGCAGTTTGATATACATCACATTGCCGTAGAATATCCGAGGCTTTACGTGATAATGCATTTATAATTTTAAAAATAAACGCGTTACCAGTACATGTGCGCTATTTGGGAAAAGTGTCTTGAAATTAAGTGATGAATAATTATATTTTGAAGCATGTGTGTGAAGTTTATCGAATGACATTTGAACTATTGAAATTGCCGCGATTTTGCAATTTTCAACTATTCTAAAAATGTTTGAGTGGATGCATTTATTGTGATCATATATTGGAGAAATATATATATATATTAATATTTACTTTAACTTTTAAAACTGTTTTTAAAACATCAGACAGTTAGTTTAATCGACTTAATATATAACCATAGAACGCATGATATAAGCTTCATCTAAAACTTTATAATCAAATAAAACCTAGCTATAGACTTGTCTTTATATATTATATAAAAAATAACACCCCCCCCCCCCCCTCCCCTTTTAAAAATAACTTTCGAGGCAAAATCTAGATTTAGCGGATGGAACAGTTTTTTAAAGGGTTTACTTTCCCGTATGATGATACTTTTATTTCTAAATAGACAAATTTAGAAACAAACTTTTATATCAAAATTTGAAAAGACAAAATGCGCTATTTTAAGAATTTCTATTTATAGAAAAGTTGATGCGCAGTCGCAACGAGACTTCCGGAAATTGATCTTCAACACCCCGGAAATACAGACAACAAGGTACGACTGAGAAAATAGTCTATTTTATTGTAAAGGGACAAGTATCAGGCAAAGTATCCACATTTTCTTTTAATTTAATATTCATTTTAGAAGAAAACTCATACATTTTAAGCCTCGGGATTATACATACTGAATATAGGTCATCCAAACGTGCCTCTCCTAGTAAGTTGTCAAAGAAAATGGCGAACTTTCTCTGACTCTTTTTTTTTTCTGCCGATCCGGCTTTGGAATAACTGAGACTGAGGAGTTATCGTATCAGAAACTTATTACATTCTGTGAACTCACTCTCAATGCATGATCGATCCAGTCAATATCTGTTAATCTGAAAAAGACAAATGTTATTTGATTATTGACCTGAAAGTGATCTCTGGATTATTATATTCTGTTCCTTTTGTCTGTTTGTATAGAATCGTTGCCCTCTAGAACAATACTGGTTGGGAAGTAATTATCGCCGAGCAGTAATTATCGCCGTTTGACCATTATCTTTGATCATATTAATGGCAGAGACTTGATTCTTTCAGCACTAATACTTCTTATACTTATAAAACTGCAGATGAAATTGACCCATCCGAATGCGGGAAATTTTTGAGAAATTTCATGACGTCACAATGCAATTTCGATGTTTGACCGAGGTTCGAAGCCTGTTTGTCCAAGGTAAAAGCATTGTGACGTCACGAAAGTTTGCATTATTTTCCCGCAATTCGGAAGGGTAAATTTCAAATGAACCCATGTGATGTAAGTAAAGATTTTAGCAGCTGAATTTCATGAAAATGCGTTGTCACCCCCAGAGCTCTTTAGGGCTGAGCGGTTTTATTGCGGTACCGGTATATCGTTTTTGTTTTTGACGATATTATTTATCATCATATTTTTGGCCGGATTGCAAAGCAATTCCGGTCTATAGATTGACGATGTCCGTCTGTCTGTCCGTCTGCCATCAACATTTTTGATTAAAGTTTCTGGTTGAGGCAAAATCTAAGGAACTATATGCAGTAGAAACTTTATATTATACATGAAGGTTGCCCATGACAAGACCTTTCAATTTATGCCGTAACATTTGACCTCTTGACCTTGGACTTTGACCTAGTTAAAGATTTTGGTTATTAAAGTTCCTGGTTTAAGCAAAATCTATGGAACTGTATGCAGTAGAAACTTTATATTATACATGTATGTTGCCCATGACGAGATCTTTCAATTTATGCCGTAACATTTGACCTAGTGACCTTGACCTTGGACTTTGACCTAGTTAAAGATTTTGGTTAAAGTTCTTGGTTTAAGCAAAATCTTAGGAACTGTATGCAGTAGAAACCTTATATTATACATATAGGTTGCCCATGACAAGACCTTTCAATTTATGCCATAACATTGGACCTAGTGACCTTGACCTTGGACTTTGACCTAGTTAAAGATTTTGGTTAAAGTTTCTGGTTTAAGCAAAATCTAAGGAACTGTATGCAGTAGAAACCTTATATTATACATTTAGGTTGCCCATGACGAGACCTTTCAATTTATGCCGTAACATTGGACCTAGTGACCTTGACCTTGGACTTTGACCTAGTTAAAGACTTTGGTTAAAGTTCCTTGTTTAAGCAAAATCTAAGGAACAGTATACAGTAGAAACTTTATATTATACATGTAGGTTGCCTCTGACAAGACCTCTCAATGTATGCTGTAATATTTGACTTAATTACCTTGACCCAGTTGGTGACAAAAACTTACTTTGCAATCCGGCCATACCGTCTTTAGCGGTGTTTTATTATTTTGTTTCTTTGAAACTTATGGGCGAAAGCGATCAGTTCTGCAATTTTCTGACTAGCCACTTTTAAATATGACGAGGTGTCCGTTCTATGCTACACAGCAAAATAGATTTCAAGAAATAGGTAAAATAACGTTTCTTTGACCATGTTGACCTTTAGAAACGTTCAGCAATGCATTGCACATTGGTATACTAATTTGAAAGAAAGACTTTAAAATGTCTTTATCATGTTAGCTTGATTCTTATATTTTGTTTATAGTACATGTATATATTTAGTTTTGATTGTTGAAACGTACAACATAGTGGTGTCATTTTAAGTTTCCTAGTGACTTTTTGCACTGTCTGTCCGCGAGTGTCCGCCGTTGTCTCAGCAGAATTATCACATTAATTGCTTAAAATAACTGGATGAATATTATTTTATCAACCGGATATTCATGCATGTATGTATGATTGGTTAAATTTGTCTGCACTTGTGCATCCGTAATTATATCATGATGAAGACATTTTCAGATTTTAAAATAAAATTTTGAAAGAAAAATTGAGGTAGGAAAAAAATATAACCATAAGGACTCTTGATGTTACCGTATAAAAATATTGCAATATATCACAATATTTTTCCAAATATTGCAATACACATTTGACCTGCGATACTCAGCCCTAGAGCTCTTCGGGGTGATGGTTGTGCACCTTGCTGTCTTCTCTCTAAATCATGGAAGAAATTTCATACTATTTTCAATCATTTTTATTACAACTGATTAGAAAAAGAATAGAGGAATCTATTAAATGGTATGATTTTAGTTGGAATATTGTGTGAGAATTTATTGAACATTCATGGAAATATAGGCAAAGGGTTCTAGTTTGTGCTGTCCAAATTTCATGTGCAAGTCTTGAAAATTAAAGGAAATACAGCCAAAAAAAACCCCATTTACATCATCCACAAGTTTGGAGTGGAGTGGTGGTTATCAGATTGTTCTTGTCGGCAACATTTTATGACTGTCACTTAGTGTTGTAACGATTATCGCCGACATCGGCGACATCATCGCTAATACCCTTCGATTTCGATTAATCGATTATGTTTTCAAGAATCGATTATAATCGGAAATATACAACGTAGAAAAGAATGACATAGTTCTCGGTCGAATTCGCGTGCAACAAGTACAAACAAAACGAAAGTAGATCGACAATCGTTTCTAGAGTTAAAGTATCGGGCGTAGCGTAAATGATTTGAAAAGGATACACTCTCTAAGGCATACAATGAATGGAATAAGGATTCTCATTGAATTTAATAGTAATGACAAGTACTCTTACAGAAAACTTCAATGTCAGATGCGATACGGGCCTGCGATACGTCAATATCCACTCGTCTAGAAAAAAAAACCCTTTTTAGTTTTTATGCCGAACTCCTGAGCTTTGTAAGAAGGACAAGGTCAGTGAATCTCACAGTACTGTTAGCCTAAACTCCACGAAGATATTGCTTGATTCCTTGAATGAGCAAAATCTTCAGTTAACTCTTGGGTCGTATGGAACCCCCCCCCCCCCATCCCTGCATCTGCCGTATAAAGTTGTTGACTATTACAATCACATAGTTACTGCTGTGATCTTGATATTTCATTTACTAAACAGGATTTCATCATTCTATGGTTAGACTTCTTTCTAGACATTTTGCTATGTACATTAGCACAATATTTAGTGAAGTTTATTCATTACTTGTCATATTCCTTTCTGTAAAAACAAGACAAAATTATTTCCGATTAAATCGAAATAATCGATTAAAATCCTCTCCGATTATAAACCGATAATCGATTATGAAATTTTTCCGATTATACAACACTACTGTCACTTCGATATACAGATGCAAACTTAATGAATTTTGTTGGTCCGACAGTCAAAACCGACAGAAAATGGTTTGTCAGTGATAAAATCAATGTCCTTCACTGATTAAATGTCCGCCATTGGTTGTTGCTGTTTTGTCTGTGTTATTTTTCCACCATGTTCACATTGTAGTTTTATAACATGGTTTCTGTATGTAACCTATGCCTTTCTTTTTCTCGCATGGCATCAGTAGAATTATGATTCCAGCATTAAAATTCCTTGTCAAAATTCCACTTAAATTTCTCTGTCTGGTGCATTTCCATTAGATCTGGTGAAATATTGCTCTTCATCAGACCGAATGTCCTGTAGAAATATTTCTGACTTCGTGAGATCTGTTGTACATGTATGATGGAACCAAAGTGAACAGACTGAGACTGACCTAAAAATGTCATATCGAGCTAAATCTTATACATTTTAGTATACATAAGGGTTCCGTGGCCAAGTATACGTATACAGAGTTTACCAGAAAGAAGTGTTTTGTCACTATAGGCTTGTTTGAATGGAAAATATATGGATGCAGCAGCAGGACGCATCTGTACCTGTAGATGAGTCAGGGATGCACAATTCGGCAAATGCTGCATCACAAGCCTATTTTGGTTCGTCTATATATTAAATATTTTTACAAATTTGATAAAAGTATCTTCATATCTTTACAGATCATCACCATGCAGACAATCAAGTGTGTTGTGGTGGGTGACGGTGCTGTTGGTAAAACCTGCCTTCTCATATCATACACAACCAACAAATTTCCCTCCGAGTATGTCCCGACAGTGTTTGATAACTATGCAGTGACAGTAATGATAGGGGGAGAGCCTTATACGCTAGGATTATTCGACACAGCAGGACAGGAAGATTACGACAGGTTACGTCCCCTGAGTTACCCCCAGACAGACGTGTTTCTAGTCTGCTTCTCTGTAGTATCACCAGCCTCATTTGAAAATGTTAGAGAAAAAGTGAGTACATGTGTATCATTATACAGCTTGTTCATATACATATAAAGCTTACGCAGTTTAAAATATGATCTGAGAGTCATGTTGTGTCTGCCAAATTCGGTCTTTTCGAAGTAGAGGGTTACTTCCCATTTGTGCAGGTATCTGAAGTCAACACATTGTGACGTCATCAAATTCTATGGAAACCATCATGATATTCAGGGAAACAGGGTCACATAATATGTGAAACTTTGAAAATTTTACCTGGGGTTTCTAAGTGACATATAATGATATATGGTGTTTTCAAAGGAATTTAATGACATGACAATGCTTTTACGCCAGATACCTGCACAAATCGAACGTACCGGTATGACTGTAAAATCGTAAAGACGGAATTCATCAATTGGACTGTCAGAAACTTGGACCTGCTGGACTATGAAGTAGTTTTAGCTTAAAAGTTGTTTTTAGCATGATTGATAATTATGATTATTTTATCATGTTGATTCAATACTCATTGTACAGACATTTCATTGCTACCGGTATTGAGTACACTCCATACTGGGAAGAAGTAATTCAAGTATATATGCAGTCTTCATGAAAACTTTTTTTACCACTAGCCAGCCGGGCTAGTTGAGTGCCAAAATCTACTAGCCACTCAAATTTTTCACTAGCCATTAAAGAAAAATCAAAACGCTATAGAGACCCATCGTTTCCTCAGCTACATGTAGGTCTGTTGAATAGGCAAAAATTCACACATATATAGAGTATACACAAAAATCGAACGAAGTTAAACCACCACCCTATAATTTCTCTGGCGGATGTCAGCTACGTCATTATCAATAGACTCAATTTTACAATGAATGCATGATATTGTTTGTATAAATATAATTTCACATACGCATTTTGCCTGCAGAAAATGGACCGAGAAAGAAAAATATAAGAACTTATTTGAATCATACACGATAAAAGGCCGACCGTTGCTTGTGCCGCTTGGCCAATAGTTATAAAATTTTCGTAAGAATTTTCTCATTTCAGTGTTCAGTCCAGATTTTTGAAATTGTTAGACATTTAATTGAACATGTTATACTCGCATATTAGTTGGTACCGTAAAATAACCTGTCATGACGCGCAGAAAACAATGCACGGAAATATTTATCTTGTATCTTAGGACAATATTTTTTAATGAACAGATTTTACAGGAAAACATTATAATATTTCATTTTAAACATGTTCAATAAAATAAACATTTCATACTTAACCAGCGATAAAAGTTGAGACGTAACGTGTACTTTTTATGGAAAGAAGGCGGCGATTTTACCCCAAGTAAAAGACGAGAAATCACCAGCCACTGGACCTTAATGAGACCACTGCATTTCATTAAAAGTCATTAGCCAGTCGGGCTAGTTCAGCATCAAATTTTGGTAGCCCGAGGAAATAATTGGTAGCCAGGGCGGTCGGGCTAGTGAGTTTTCACGAAGACTGTATATGTACAGGTACTTAGGGACATTCAACTATGGTTCAGTAATCATGGTAATAGTGTCCCAAGGTTTCTTCCACTACCTTGGCGCAATAATTGACTATTTCCCAAGTAGCCATGAAATAACTGTTTTATCACTCACTTCTGTGTGTGATTATGTCAACATTACGGAGGGCAACACTTTATATTCGATACTGACAAAATAGATTGAACTGTAACCCGGTCACATGAAATGCATATATGGTCGAAACAGTCAAAAATATATATATGTACATGTATTAGTGATTTGTAAAGGAGATTGGAAAATGAAATAATATAAGAGTGTATCATTATGTTGAACATAAGCTAGATCAAGATCTAAATTTAAAATGGAGTCTGCCATTGCTTTTTAGTGACTGACTATCATCATTATAAAATTATTGTATGCTATATTTCAGTGGGTACCAGAAATCACACACCATTGTCAGAAGACGCCATTCTTACTGGTTGGAACTCAATTAGATTTACGTGACGATGCTACGACGATAGACAAACTCGCCAAGAACAAACAGAAACCAATCACAACTGAACAAGGAGAGAAATTAGCCAGAGAACTCAGAGCTGTCAAATTTGTAGAATGCTCTGCATTAACACAGGTTAGTGCTTCTATTCTCATGATGTTGTAATAATTACATTGCAGCAGAATCTTAACATCAAGTGCCTGTAAGTCAAAGGGATTCTGTGCCTACAGGTAGTTTCACATTTTTTTAGGAATTTTTGTAACTTTCGTCCTCTATTAAAACATGTAAAAGGTTAACATGTTTTCTAGTTAGATTATTTAGGGAATAACTAGCTTCTGATGCTATGTTTGCGGATGGTAAATGCTGATTTTACGGTCACAAACTGAGTTTTTCTGGCAACGCGTTAGCGAAGCCAGAAAAACGGATGTTTGCACCGTAAAATTGGCATTTATTGTCTGCAAATATATATCGTCAGTATCTACATTGTAGTTATTCCCACTCTAATGCAATCTATATTTTATTTTAATACCGGTATAAGGCAAAATGTGACGTTAGGAATGTCAAAGCCTAGTATGTTCTCGTTTTACTGCTGTAACTAATGAGCAAGCAACCAATGAAATTCGACGTTATAGCGACATTGCATTAGAATTCATATTTTCGAATATCATGCATTTCTACATACTAGATACATGTATAAGTTCTCAAATTTAAGTTTGTTAGTAGAACTGAGCAATCAAAAGTTAGGAAGTCTGATACTTAGTTCAAATGTATAAAAAGTAATGACTGTCTTACTTTGGGTGTTCATAGGTATATAATGCTGGTTGGACTTACGTAAATTTTCTGAGAATTTTTTCATTTCCCTATTCTCTCAAAGTTTTCACCTTTCCAACCAGAATTATACACCCATGAAAAAGCCAAGTATGTTCTCGTTTTACTGCCATAACTAAGGAGCAAACAGCCAATGAGATTCGACGTTAATTGTTATAGCGACATTGCATTAGAATTCCTCATACATGTATGTTTTGAGCAATGCTACAGCAGGGATTTTTTTAGGGGTTCTCCAGCGCCGAAATTTGACCCCATTCCCAATGCTGAAAAGCAGGCATTTTTCTCAATTTCTGAGCTTAAAACTCCAAATTTGACAAACATAAAATTACATTGTACAATAAACAATGTATAAAAACCCTTTGAAATTACTGAAAACATATTTATAATTATATCTGTTTTGCGATGTACACTATCTGAAATATAATATTCTTGGTACTACAGGTGTCTATCTTCATTAGTAGCAAATGTCAGAAGATCTTTTGGCTTGTTTTCTCAATTTATTTGTATAATTTTTTTCCCAAATTTCAACCAAATGTCGCTATTTTTCCCCAATTTTGAAGACCCGGGCCCCTGGAATCAAAGGGTAAAAAAATCCCTGTACAGTCCTCATGAAAACTTTTTTGAGCCACTGGCCGGTTGACAAATTCAACGCCATTTGTATAGTCATGTAGATTGTTAGACAACTGATTCTTGTACGGCAGAATTTCTGATATCTCCAAGCTTTAGGTTATCCAGTTTTAGTAAAGACTGTTGCTATGGTACCTTCTAAGTAATCGTTACAGCCCTAATGGCAAGTTATGTTATCTTTGAGAACTCTAGTATGTTTTCATAAGGCTCACAATAAGCATTATATAGATCACATTCGATGTAAGATTTCAAGTGTTCTCAGTTGAGCGATGTGGCCCCTGGGCCTCTTATCTGGACAATTTTTACTAGTCGGGCAGAATTTCTGATAGCTCAGACAATCCGAAAGTCACCAGACATACCAGACAAACCTGGTAAAATTTGCTTCGGTCTGGTAATATATTTCGACTTTTTCTTAATAAACATGTTTGAATTTCTACAAAAATTAAAAAATGTCTGGTTAGTTTTAAAAACTTTGGCGATGTCTGATAGCTCAAGGCAAGTTTTGATGAAGACTGCTGCTACCTTCTAAGAAGTCACTAATTCAAAGCACAGAGCAAATAAGTTTGAATTTTGTAATGTTCTGTTTTCAGAAAGGACTGAAGAATGTATTTGACGAAGCCATCCTAGCTGCCTTAGAGCCCCCAGAACCCCCCAGGAAGAAGAAGTGTGTTCTATTATAGAAAAAACCAATAACATATATAATTATGTGATGAGTCAGAACCTTATAAACTGTCTACAGACTATCATGGGCTTCAGTCGCACTAACTTAAAACGGAAAGCATGTGTATGTATGTGAGGTTCGAGATCTATGTTTTAGGGGAACTTGACTTGGCTCTCAGCCGATTCACTACATCAAGGCATCTTAAACTTTTTACATGCATGTGACTTAGTATGTTTATATTTACACATACAGAAAATGCTTACCGCATGCTAGCCTAATTAAGATTAAGGATATTGTGACCATGCATTTTCTGATTTAGGCGAAATGTTACTAATGAAGAAATTAGCATGATATTTATTTACTTTGAAATTTTTGGGAAAACTTCTGTCGTTGAGATTATTTTTGAAAGTACATGTCCACTTAGCTTAATGCATCCCCCTGACAACATGAAGATATTTCATTATTATCATCCTATATAACTGATTCCCCTTGTTGAAACAAGAGAACTTTGGGAACATTTAATGTTTGCGATTTATTTATGCAAATTTCAACACATAATGATGTGGATACTGTATGACTGAAGGTTTTCTGTCTTGTGTATTGTTTTTTATCAATCAAAGATGAAGTCAAAACGTCTGTAGACGATTCGCCTTTGTGGCGGGACCCTAGCGTAAGCTCAGCGTTATAAAAATAAATGGGGTTAGGAGGGGTGGAAACAAGCACCATTCTGAAAAAGGAAATGTTTAAGATTTAGGTACAAAATGTACACATACATGTATGTACCTTCACAGAGTTGTGTTTACAAATAACAGTTATATGAATGTATGACTCTAAACTTTTAACTTTTATCTTTGTGCTTGATATCATCACATACTATGTATTTACTTGAGTCAGCGACATATATTGTATAATATGCTTTGAAAATTGTCCAGTAAACATGGTAAACGTAAAATTTGACAGATTTAACACAACATGTATTTATTTGATACGCATAAGAGAAAAATAGAAAAAAAGAGATAAAAAGATTAAAATATTAATTTAAGTCTTTGTGAATATATTTTTTCATGCGATGATTCGTACATGAACATGTAAATTTTTTTTTCTTTGCTACTGAATGTGAACTTGTTTTAGGTCAAAAACAGACAAAAATGTGATAAATAATAATAAGCATTATCATAGGTTTATATACATGCTTAAATGTCTGCCATACATGTAACTGAGTACATCATGAATGAAACATGTTATTCACTATTCATGTAACTTCCGTAACTCGCCAAATTGCATGTGAGTACTTCATACAGAACATAGTCATTTGCTTTAATGTCATTTATTTTGGATTGACACGATATACTTCAGAGCAGAAGAAAGAAAAAAAAAAGTTTATTTTGTCAAAATATTCCAAAAACCAAAATCTATTAGAATTTTTTGCTTCACAAAATCATCTATGTCCGTGAAATTTTTCCTCAAGTTGAGACAGTATAAAGTTACAGAATGCTTGAAATTTCTTCTAAGTTTTTTTTTAACTGATGCTCAGAAACTTTGTACATAGGTCAAGGTCAGAAACCTCAAATCGAAGTGCCAAGTATGATTTAGTAGGAAGGCTTTGTTGTTACCATAGTAACTAGAATCATATATTCTAGTAGATCATTATTTCTGTGTTTATGCTTCTAATTTAGACTATCAGATGGATCTTGTATATAAATCAGCATTTTTACGATTATTAAATATAATTCACATTTTTTATGTTACTTAGAAGTATGTAACCTTTAGCTTTACCCATAAAAACTTTGTGTAATTCAGTGCTATTTTATTTTTCAATATGACAAAAACAAAAGACTATTTTGTCAAATGTTTTCAGCAAACAACAGGGAAAAAAAATCAGAAAAATGGAAATTATAGAGGGTTGATACATGTATTTTATATGCATATCACTTGTATTTCGAAGCATTATTATTATGTCAATGTTTAATGCATTTGATGCCATTTGTGCTTCCGACTGCACATTGTCAGTGAACATGCAAGTTGCACATTACATGACACCCTAATGAGAACATGTAAGAAAATGTCAACTTCTCTGTTATTTCATGAACGTGGACCTAAAAAGACAAGAAACTTTTAGATGGAAACTAACAAAAACAATCATATCATTAGCATTTTCATTAACTAAAGGTTTAAGAAAAAAAATGAAAAAAAGATGTTGACAATTATTTTCAAATCGTCTGTATAATGAAAAGTATTACTTTTATTATTTCAACATGTTCAATGGATGTAACCATTTTGATTTTAACCATGCTGTAAGCAACTCATCGTCATTACTTTGTCGAATTTCTTACCTCCCTTATTTAGTATTTAATTGTCTAAAAAGATCTGCATGCGCGTCCAGTGTGATAGAGTGGTAAACTTGTTTTTATTTGGTATACAACACAATACGTATTTTCTGTATTTGATTTATTATTCTGTCACGTCACTTGTATCGTAGTCACCGACATGTTGCGTCTTTTTCGCCTCTGTGTATCTGATCTTATAGGAATAAAAATACTTCAGAAGAATTCTCAGATTTCATGTTGTTTATTTATAAGGAAGTTGTAGTCTATTCTTTTACATGTAACCAAAAGTGACAGAATTGGATAACTTTATCCACTGCTTGTCTGTCTGTCTGTCCTGTGTTCACATTGTCACAGTATTGGACTATTGGCTGTAACTTACTTGATACATATAAATTTTCATCAATATTGCTGAAATGGTACTCCACTGTTTGTCTGTCTGTCATTTGCTCACATTGTCACAGTATTGGCTGTAACTTACTTGATACATATTTTCTAAAAATATTACAGAGATTGTACTCCACTGCTTGTCTGTCTGTCTGTCTTGTGTTCACATTGTCACAGTATTGGACTATTGGCTGTACCTGATACATATAAATTTCCATCAATATTGCAGAGATGGTACTCCACTGTTTGTCTGTCTGTCTGTCTGTCTGTCTGTCTGTCCGTCTGTCTGTCTGTCTGTCTGTCTTATGTTCACATTGTCACAGTATTGACTGTAACTTACTTGATACATACATGTACATGTATCAAACTTCCGTCAATATTTGCAAGGATGGCCAAGCATGTTGATCAAGACTCAACATACAATGAACAATGTCATGCTGAAAGTCAAATGTGTGACGAATGACATGTTCACGTATACCTGTTCGTGAACAGTCTAGTATTTTTGGCTTGGTCCTTTTGTAGAAATGTATCATACTTTTAGATGGAGAATACAGCTTGTCATTCAGAAAAATCGTGTTTTGGTTCTATTTTAATTTGTTAACACTTTATTTAGTCTTGATTATTGTTTGTTGGGCCATATCATTATCAGAGATAATCAGACACTGTATTTAATATGTGCAGTCCTTGTAACGAAACCTGCTTCTTTGAAATAGACACGTCTTTTATACATTGCCTGAAGGGCAAGGGGGCATATAGGAATTAATATTACAAACATCTGTCTGTCTGGTATTAACTGTTTGCCAATTTGCGGAAGAATTACATGGACCAACAATCATAAGATACATCAAATGAACAAGAGTGAAGTTAGAACCATCCAAAATACTGAAATTGACACACTTATTTGTTTTGACTTTCTCTGCACTGTGAAAGTGACCGGTGCTTCTAGAAAGCAGGAGATACTTACTCTACCCGGGCACCTTCAGGATCTCATTTGCATTAGGAATTCACTTTTGTTCCTTTGCTGAAGGATTCAGAACTTTGTTTTGTTATTTTGATACATCACCACGAATATATATGCAGAATCAGGCAATTGTGTCTTTGTTTGTGTGAGGTGTGATTGTGTTTGTGTGAGGTGTGATTGTGTGTGTGTCTGGATTCTTGTGATTCAGCATAGAAGACAAAGCAATCATCATAGAAACATCAAACTTTCCACAAATGTTCCCAATGAAGCAAGGATGAACCCTATTGATTTTCAAGGTCAAAGGTTAAGGTCACTGTGAACTTCGAATTCTTGCGAACGACATAGAAGACTAGGCGATCATCATAGAAACATTAAACCTTTCACAAATGTTCCCAATGAAGAAAGGATGAACCCTATTGATTTTCAAGGTCAAAAGTCAAGGTGACTGTGGACTTAAAATCCTTGTTAACAGCATAGAAGACAAAGCAATCATGATTATAGAAACATCAAATCTTTCACAAATGTTCCCAATGAAGCAAGGATGAACCCTATTGATTTTCAAGGTCAAAGGTTAAGGTCACTGTGGACTTCGAATTCTTGTGAACGGCATAGAAGACTAAGCGATCATCATAGAAACATTAAACCTTTCACAAATCCCAATGAAGAAAGGATGAACCCTATTGATTTTCAAGGTCAAAAGTCAAGGTGACTGTGGACTTAAAATCCTTGTTAACAGCATAGAAGACAAAGCAATCATGATTATAGAAACATCAAACCTTTCACAAATGTTCCCATTGAAGAAAGGATGAACCCTTTTGTTTTCAAGGTCAAAGGTCAAGGTCACTGTGGACTTCAAATTCTTGTGAACAGCATATAAGACTATAAGCAATCATCACAGAAACATAATTCAACCATTCCACAAATGTTCCAAATGTGAAGAGGATTAAACCTATTAATATCAAAAGTCACTGTGGATGTTAAATTGTGCATAGATGACAATTAACTATCCAAAGAGACAGGAGAATTTTTCCTAAAAACCAAGAATTTAGAAAAATTCTTGGAGCTGAGAAGAAAACGGTGTTAGTTGTTGACGCATGCGCACCATCGTTTCCAATGTCAACTGTAGGTCCATCTGCAATAAGAAAGCAGAATTTGAAAATCTTGTAGAAACTGTTTCCCCTGACATTATAGTGGGTACTGAATCCTGGTTGTCACCAGACGTGGCTGACAGTGAAGTGTTTCCAGTAGACTTAGGTTATACTGTATTTCGACGTGACAGAATTACAACCACTAGAGGTGGTGGTGTATTTATACTTGTCCGTAAACAATTTACAGTTTCAAGAGCCCCAGAACTGGAAACCGACTGTGAACTTCTCTGGGTAAAGATCGAACTGCTGGGAAGTAAACCATTATATGTCGGTGCATATTATAAACCTGAAGAATCTGATGAACATAGTCTAGCTGAGCTGAACTCGTCACTCTCACAGTTTGCTCAAAAAGGTAACCCCATATGGTTATTAGGAGACTTTAACATGCCAAAATATGACTGGCGTACAAATAGTATAGACACTTGTTGTAGAAATATAGCTCTATATGAGTCAAATGGTAGACTTCCCTACAAGAGGGGAAAATATTCTTGATCTGTACTTCACAAATCGCCCCACACTTGTATGTAAAGTAGCCCCACTCCCTGGTTTAAGTGACCACGATATTGTTTATGTAGAGTCTACCCTTAAACCTCAGGTAAGCAGGAGCAAACCCAGGGACATTCACCTTTTCAAAAAGACAGACTGGGATGGCTTCAGAGAGTTCATGGGCATATACAGGGATCATGTTCTGTCAAATACTTACACTGATGTAGAGTCCCTATGGGCTGAGTTCAAACAGAAAATTTCAGAAGGTACATCCTCTTTTGTTCCATCTAAGAGGATTAATGGCAAAAACAAACTGCCTTGGGTTAACGTCCACATTAAAAGATTAATAAGGAAACGTGACAAACTATATTATCGACAAAGAAAATCAAGAAAACAAGAGGACATTCAACGATATAAAGGTATCAAACACTTAGTACAAAAGAAAATGAGACAAGCACATGACTCCTACATAGAGAACATTCTTGGCATTATGGAGAGCCACACTGCTGAAAACGAGGTAAGCTCCACACAGACCTATGTTCCCAAAAAGTTATTTACCTTACTAAAGCATGCAAAGAGGGATTCATGTGGTGTTTCACCCTTGAAAGAGGATGGTAATCTCTTTTCGTTGCCTACTGAAAAGGCCAACATCCTGAACAGGCAATTTCAGTCTGTCTTCAGCCCTAAGTCACCCCTATCCCTCGAGCAGCTTTGCCAAATGAAGGTAAGTAACTCTGCTGAGCAGGTCAATCCAGCTGATAGTCCCTCGCCACCTGTGAGCATCATGCCAGAACTCCAGGTAAGAACAGAAGGCATAGACAAGCTGCTAAAGAACCTCCATACAGACAAGGCCGCCGGTCCAGACCGAATCCCACCCATTGTGCTGAAAGAACTCCACAATCAGGTTAGTCCCATCATACAAATTCTCTTCCAGCTGTCATACGATACTGGGACCCTACCAAAAGAGTGGTGCACAGCAAATGTAAGTCCTTTATTCAAAAAGGGGGATAGATCTAAACCGGCTAACTATCGGCCCATATCATTAACATGTATATTGTGTAAAACGATGGAACACATCATTGCTTCCAACCTGGTAAATCACTTCACAGTAAATAATATTTTGTATGATCTCCAGCACGGGTTCCGTGAGAAACGTAGCTGTGAGACCCAGTTACTGATGCTGGTCGATGAACTAGCCCGAAACATACAGCGTGGTAAGCAAATTAACCGACCTGATCCTGCTAGATTTCAGCAAAGCGTTTGACAAGGTGTCCCACAATAAATTGATATATAAGCTACATCAGCTCGGTGTTCGGGGCCGAAATCTAGCATGGATTAGGGGGTTCCTCAGTGATCGCTCCCAGAGGGTAGTTGTCGATGGTGAATTTTCATCCTCCATCCCAGTAACATCCGGGGTCCCTCAGGGCTCGGTGCTCGGGCCAATACTCTTCCTGGCGTATATTAACGACTTGCCTGAACAAGTGAAGTTGCAAGTCAGGCTGTTTGCGGACGATACTGTTGTCTATATCACTATGGACAAACAGGATAGTCCAACAGTTCTCCAGGAAGACCTGAAGCAGCTCGAGCTCTGGGAGACCCTATGGGATATGGAATTTAATCCAGGTAAGTGCCAGGTTATCCATGTAGCAACATCCAGATACCCCCTTAGGACAGAATATGTACTACACGGTCAGGTTCTAGAAACCACCACGTCAGCTAGGTATCTGGGTGTTGATATATCGGATAACCTGAACTGGGGTCAACACATAAATAGGGTGACAAGCAAAGCCAGCAGCTCTCTCGGCTTCCTACGGAGAAACATACCGACCCGACACCAGCAGCTTCGATCAGCAGCATATAAGGCTATGGTTCGTCCACAGCTTGAATATGCTGCCAGCGTCTGGGACCCTCACACTGTAGGTCATATTAACCAAATAGAGCGAGTCCAGCGCAGAGCTGCCCGTTGGGTTGTTGGGGACTTCTGTAGGACCTCGAGTGTCACCACCATGTTAAACTCTCTTGGGTGGAGAAACTTGGCACTAAGGAGAGCCGATTCCAGGCTAGTTCTTATGTACAAAATAGTACATGGGCTTGTTGCCATTCCTACTACACAGCTGGTACGCCCCTCTCGAACCTCTCGAAATTCCCACCCTTTTACCTTTCGACAAATACAAACGACCAAAAATGTATACAAGTACTCATTTTTCCCTCTCACAATAGTTCAGTGGAACAAACTGCCGAGCAGTGTTGCTTCACTTCCAAATGTTGAACAATTCAAAGTGGAAGTGAGCAAACTGAATCACCTCAGACCTTAGATATCTTGGCTTTTATCTTTTAATTGTGAATACTGTTCTTCAGAACTTTTACTTCTTCTAACACCTTAATCCTATCGAACTTTTCACGCCTTTGAAATTTTCAACTATCATTTTTACTTTTTATCTGTATTTTAATAGCAGCGCACCCTGTTCAGAGTACTCGAGAGAGGGCGAACAGTAACGAGAGATAGATAGATAGATTAAATCACACATCAACATTTCCTTAGCATGTTCCCCATGGTGAGAGAATGTACTCTATTGAATCATAAGGTCAAAGGTCAAGGTTACAATAGACTCAGACTGAAAATCATTATAGACATCATAGGATAACCAAACCCACCAGACTTGCCCCCCCCCCCCCCCCCCCGTATATTGATTTCAGGATTCAAAGGTCAAGGTTACAATAGACATAGGCTTAAAATCATAGAATTAGAAGACAGCATAGACCATCAAACCTTCAACAAATGTCCCCCCATTAATTTTCAAGGTCAAAGGTCAAGGCCACTTTGTTCAATCCATTGGTTAGTAGCATATAGATCATGCAGCTACACTTGAGTTGCCTTTATTATCCTCACATCCCTTTTACATAGATTTCATTGCATTGCTCAGTGATTTAGATTATTTTTTCTTTGTAAATCAAAGAAAATTGTAGAAAGTCGGGCACAGAAGACGTTCATTTGTGCGAAAGTGTGGGAAATGTGAAAACGAAAGTACAACGCACATGCCAACGACCTGACGAAAATCAGATGCAGATGGAGGGTAAAAAGAAGCAAAAACTTAGTTTAAAAAGGAAAGCTCCTCCTCTTGATTTCAGTGTTAAAAGAAGCAAACCCGATTGCGAAACTGGATCAAAGGAAACAGTGAGCAAGGAAGAACTTCAGATTTCCTCTGACGACGCAGAGACCGTGAAAACTGAGGGTGTCATCCACTTGTCCTCAGATTCAGATGTAGATTCTCATAGTAATGATGGCAAATCTGATGTTGTACTTGAAACAAACAATGGCAGGTAAAAAAAATCAGAATAAATGGAGCACTGATAGATATAATGTGACATTCATGATCTTTATAGGTGTTTCAGTGGCGGATTCATGGGGGTGCAGAAGGGGCGTTTGCCCCCCTGGCACTGACCAAAAATTTTCCAAATATCCCTATGTTTTTGTCCATTTGCAGTAAAAATCTGCAAAATTCGCCCCACGACCCCCTGGCAAAGGGGGCGCTGGATCCGCCATAATTTCAATGGAAACTGAGGAGCTTAAGAAGCTCCTTAGTTTCCATTGAAATTAGATCCGCCACTGTGTTTCTTTTCTTTCTGTTTGGGCACCTGGCAACCCTCTATTGGGTCAGTTGGCTATTGATGTTATATTGCAGGGAACTCTTTTGCCAACTGCCCGTTACAGAGTACTCTAGCCAGGCCATTCCCTTCTGGCGTGCCTCGGGGCGGAGTACTACCCCATTTCAATGCCCACCCTCCACTTGTGTATGTGGTGTATGCATGTATGCAGGAGGGTTGTATAATTATGTACTGCTTGGATGGTCCGTATTTCCAACGGCTTTTACAGGGGTCTAGAATTCCCATTTCCCATTGCCCGGGGCAAGTGAAAAGTTGGGTCGGGAAAGTGCAAAGCAGGTGTTCACTTGCCCGTGGGCAAGTAGATTAGGCCAAGCAAAAATATAAAGTTGGCTCTCAGGCTAATTTTTTTTTCAAATCATTTGCGGCAGGCCATTTTTTTTCATTAAACATTTTCAGAACAACTACAAATCGGAATGTGTTGACATCTTTTATGCTAGTAATTTGTTTCCTCAGAGTGTGATTGACATTTCTGTCCAGTTTTATTACTTCATTTTGTACCCATTGAATGACCGCTTGAAATGACATGAAAATTTTACGGACGGACGCAAACACATAGATAAGATGCAAGTGGACGTTAGAGATTTAAATCTCAGGCGCAGAACAAGAGAAAATCAATGAAATAGAACACTTTATTGAACCCTTCGGGTGATCTGAACATAAGATTTGCGCATCTGCCTGGCCACGTAAGAGGTCATTTACGCGTTGCTAGTAACATCACCTTCTCCTTCAACTCCTTGGATCTGCCACTGATGTTCGTGCTGAAGGTCTGGGTCTGTCTGATAATGCTATAAAATGTATACCTGTCTCGTCTGCATTGTAGATGTGATCGGAGAAACGTTAGCTATGTTTTCACCTTCCACGGAGTGCCTGCTCCTTCATGCATCGGGTTCCTTATTCCGTAAATTCTCTTGAATTCGATATGTTAGCCGGGGACTTCTATCTCTCTAGTCGGACGTTTGTTTTTGTTTTTTTCTTTTTTGTGTCGCCTGCGAAGCATAGCGACACTTAGGGATCACTTTGTCCGTTGTCCGTAGGTCCGTCTGTCCGTCCGTCTGTCTGTCACACTTTGGGTGTCACAGCCCATAACTTTTGATTGGTTAGTGATAGGGCTTTGATATTTCACATGTGTATTCCTTGTGACAAGACCTTCCTACACATACCATAATTTTTGACCTAGTGACCTTGACCTACATATTTGACCTACTTTTCTAAAAAATTAAGAATGGATATATCTTTTGATTGGTGGGTGATAGGGCTTTGATATTTCACATGTGCAATCCTTGTGGCAAGACCTTTCTACACATACCATAATTTTTGACCTTGTGACCTTGACCTAGATATTTGACCTACTTTTGAAAAAAGATAAGATTCGCTATATCTTTTGATCGGTAAGTGATAGGGCTTTGATATTTCACATATATATATGAATATATATACATATCACACGAATATGTGAAATATGTATTCCTTGTGACAAGACCTTTCTACACATACAATAATTTTTGACCTAGTGACCTTGACCTACATATTTGACCTACTTTTCAAAAAAAATTAAGAATGGATATATCTTTTTATTGGTGAGTGTTAGGACTTTGATATTTCACATGTGCAATCCTTGTGGCAGGACCTTTCTACACATACCATAATTTTTGACCTTGTGACCTTGACCTAGATATTTGACCTACTTTTAAAAAAAAGATAAGATTCGCTATATCTTTTGATTGGTAAGTGATAGGGCTTTGATATTTCACATCTGTATTCCTTGTGACAAGACCTTCCTACACATACAATAATTTTTGACCTAGTGACCTTGACCTACATATTTGACCTACTTTTCAAAAAAAAATTAAGAATGGATATATCTTTTTATTGGTAAGTGTTAGGACTTTGATATTTCACATGTGCAATCCTTGTGGCAAGACCTTTCTACACATACCATAATTTTTGACCTTGTGACCTTGACCTAGATATTTGACCTACTTTTGAAAAAAAAGATAAGATTCGCTATATCTTTCGATTGGTAAGTGATAGGGCTTCGATATTTCACATGTGTATTCCTTCTGACAAGACCTTTCTACACAGATCATTAATTTTGACCTTTTGACCTTGATCTAGATATTTGACCTATTTTTCAAGAAAAGTAACATTGGCTATATCTTTTGATTGGTAGGTGATAGGGCTTTGATCTTTCACATGTATTTTCCTTGTAACAATGCCATTCTACACATACCATTATTTTTTTTACCTTTTGACCTTGACCTACATATTTGACCTACTTTTCAAAAAAATTAAGAATGGATATATCTTTTGATTGGTAAGTGATAGGGCTTTGGTATTTCACATGTGTATTCCTTGTGACAAGACCTTTCTACGCAGACCATAAAATTTGACCTTTTGACCTTGATCTAGATATTTGACCTAGACCTACTTTTCAAGAATTTTGATCCACTTTCTAGAATAATAATCAAACCGCTTCGCAGGCGACACAAGCATTCCTTGGATTGCTATTTTTGTTTTTTGCAGTTTTTTTTTTTTGGTTTTTAAAATTGAAGGGGGGGGGGGGGGACCATGTATGCGACAGGGCCTGAGAACCAATTGTTTTTTTTTTCTTGGCCGTAGCTGAACATTTTTCCCTTTTCATTCAGATTTCTTTTTTTATCTATTTTTAGCTAGATACAGGTATGCCACATTTCAACATGGCCTTTAAAATAAGTTGCAGTATACCTTTCCTTCTCTACATGTAATTAAATTTTTTTTGATGGGCAAGTGATTTTATAGATTGGGCAAGTAATTTTTAAGTTATGAGTTGCCCATGGCAAGTAGGTTTTGAAAAAAATTATAGACCCCTGTTTTATAAGGTGCCACCACACCTGGATACCCTTGCTGCAGCATGAATGTGGGTACCCAACCGGGCCCTTTATAGTCCCCCCGGTCAGGAGACTCGGTAGGGTTGAACGAATGGATATGACTTTCAACTCTCATATGACCACACCGGGATTCGATCCCCGGTGGTTTGCGTGAGAATTGAACGCCTTATCCATGCTGCCTGGCATCTCTACCTGTGTTTGGATTGATATAACATGATTACAGACACAGGGACCTGAAGTTGTGTGATATTTTATCAGAATATTGAATAATTAAAAAAATCAACTGACAACGTATTTTTGTCTTTTTTCTTGCTGTGAGTTTCATTCAGCTTTTTGAGTGAAGCTGAATGAAACACACAGCAAGAGAAAAGACAAAAACTTGTCAGTTGATTTTTTTTCATTATTCAATATTCTGATAAAATATCACACAACTTCAGTTCCCTGTGATGACAGAAGTAATCCAGCCCTTTATGAAAATCTGGCACAGGCATTTCATTGTGCTGCCTTAGATCACAGGAATCTGTCATTTTATTAGAGAAAGTAAATTACTGTTCACTAACTCATGCCTCAGTGTTTTTCTTTCCAAAAGGATGAAAAACATTCGTCGATTATCATTCGGCCCCATTCCCCTCTCTCTGGAGTATATATATTTTTCCCCTCTTGTCACAGAAATTCCCCTCCCCATATATAGTTTATATATATATATGTTTTCCCTCACATATCCGCCCTGACCCCCTTCCGCCTAAAGTGAGAAAAAACTGTGCCTCAGACTGTGTTTATATTATCTAAAAAGTAAGGAAACAAAATAAGAAAATTCTTGACATAGATTTTCCCAACATAAATCCACCAATATATCGTCTTCATGGGATACGAGGGACAAATTGCAACTTCCAACACTTAAAATGATATACATCTTGTTATAAAGAGGTCTAGGAGAACCCCAGAAATGGCTTTAATAGCTATATATATGGCTATATATTTTCAGTACTAAAATTGAAAATTTTGATTTTAATGTCTAAAACTCACAATTGCACATCTGTATGACCTGGTGACCATTTGAACAATGTTTACAGAAGAGGTTGGCATTTTCAAGTTTTGATCAGCAGAAGCTCAAACATGTCAAAGGTTGTAAGATAACCTAAGAAAATCTGTCACTGGGTGTGATCATTTTTAAAGATTATAATCCGCAACCCTCAATTGTGTCCCTGATTGCGTTTTCTTATGTATCGATAAGCTTCTTGACATGTCACCAGCAAATCTTGGACACTTGGATTTGATTTCCAATGTCAAGGATCCCACCGGTGATCATCATAAGATTCTATTAGTCATTATTATACATGTACACATAGTACCGAGGATCGTTATTTTCTGCTGATTGGCCGTCCCTCTCCTTGTATATCAAATAAATCTGAATCATTGAAATAATTAATTCACGAAGCACTAAAAAAAAAGATATTGTGAATATGAACATGATGAATAACTTTGTTCCAGTCAACAAACATTATAATCTATAAATGACCTGTCCATTGATGGAATGGAAGAAAAAATAGAAATATTAATTTAGGACTTACAGAATGTTTTCTATTTTCAGCTGTGAGAAAGAGGAAACAGATCAGGCATTGTTGGAATTCAGACAGACCCTTACGAAATTAAGAAAGGGAGTTAGGAAGGCAGAACGAGTATTAAAATCCTTACCTTGTCATCCAAATATCACAAAGGTTAATTTTGCTTATTGAGTCTTTGCGGAATACAGAGTTTTTCCCCATACAGACGGTATCTGACATAAAACCATTGTGACGTCATGAATATGGTATGGTAACGTCAATTTTATACCGTCATTTCCCAGATTTTTAGGACTTTTTCCATAGGATTTGATGACGTCATAATCAGTCTACGTCAGATACCGTCTCAAGTGGGAATTACCTCTGGTTTTCGAAAATAGAGAATAAAACAAAAGTAAAGAATGTTGAGAAATAATTAAAATTTTTACTGCAACATGCCAAGCCAAGTGACTTCCTACCCAAATTTTATAGATAGCCATATACGAGGGCTGATTGATATGTTGTGAGCCTCAGTTTGCTGGGTTCCACATGTTACAGGAAAATTTTAAACTTAAGCGCTGCGGAAAGCTCACTACTGTCCACATGGCTCCCTTCGGAAACTGGATAAACGCGATTTTGATAACTTTGTCATGCCAAAAATAAGATAAAATCTATATCATTGAATAGATCTCTCTTGGTCGTAAATTTTGGTATATGTTACATAGTCAAGGGTTTATGCATTCAAATTATACAGATACAGACAATATAAATTTTAGATGGGGCGTTTTCAATGCTAAATTTCAGCGTGACGTTGTCGAGTTTAACATTGAGCCTATGGAGAGTGCACAATGTCACGGGAAAAATTCGCATGGGAAATGGCCCATCTAAAATTTGTTTTGTCTATTAATTTTGATTGCGTGCACTGACTATCATGTAACTACATTTTTGTAATACCAAAATTGACGACTAAGCGAGATCTACTGAATGGTATCAATTTTATTCAAAGTTCTGCATGATAAATCGTCAAAATCGCATTTATCCAGTTTCCGAAGTGAGCCGTGTGGACAGTAGTTAAAGGTGTGTTGTTCCATCAGGACAATGCTCCTCAGCTTGGTGTTTACAAGTCTGCCACTGCCATTTCTGCCATTCATGATTGTGGCTTTAATTTGATTGAGCATCCGCCTTATTCACCTGATCTCTATTGCTCCATCAGACTTTCATCTGTTCCCAAAACTGAAAGCAGCTATTTCTGGCACTCTTTGTCTCACTTTCAGTCTGATGATGATGTCATACTTGCAGTGGATGGCTTTCTGGCCAGTCAAGATATTAAGGAGTTCTTTAAAAGCGTTATTGAGGCCCTTAAACACTGGTGGCAAAAGTGATAGATACTGAAGGGGATTACATGTATGTAGAAAAATAATGCAAAATGTCTGATAATTCAAATTCTTCAATGCGAGTCTCACAACATCAGCCCTTGTATCTATACTTTTATTGCAAAAATCTTGAAGCAAACTAATACATGAAAATTTTAAAGATCAAATACATGTATTATAGTTCATATAAGCGTTCTCTAAAGATATGTATGGAGGATTATGCAAGTAAAATACTCACTTGAAATGACTTGTTCATGGGTGTATAATTCTGGTTCGTCACGTGCTATTTGCACGTGTCCAACCAGAATTATTTAATTTGCAAAAGATTGTATTTTAATTTTGTTTTGTTTTCTGACTTTGGGCTCAAACCTACCAGCATGAGGATGCAAAACAGAAAATGATGAAGAAATGGCCTTACCCAGTTTTTAGCTCACCTGAGCCATAGGCTCAAAGTGAGCTATTGTCATAGCGTGGCGTCCGTCGTCCGTCGTCGTCGTCCGTCGTCGTCCGTCGTAAACTTTTCACATTTTCAACTTCTTCTCCAGAACGGCTGAAGGGATTTTGATGAAACTTGGTAGGTATATAGTACTAATGGTCCCCTACAAGTGTTGTTGTTTTTCGTCCGGATCTGTCAACAGGTGGCGCCACCACAGCCAAAAGTAGGTCACGGGGGGTACCCTCCTTTGACAAACTTCTTCTTCAGAACCGAAGCATGTATCGACAAACCGAAAGCATCAGGATGATCTAGAGAGATGTCTTAAGAAGTGTTGTTATTTTTGGTTCCACTTCGAAGTCAAATTTTTGACGCGTTTTTGACGTCTTTTCGGACTTTGTAAGAAATGCACAGTTTTGCACTATTTCTTTAAATAACTCAATAAGTGTATGATTTTACACACTCATTTGCTACATATTTATCATATTTAACTTACTTAATGCTTTGATATGTATTTTATGCTTAAAATTTATTTTTTTGATTTTTTATGAATTTTTTTCTTATGTAAAAAGGAAAGGGGGGGGGGTTGATTTTCATACATTTTCTGCTTCTTTTCTATAACCACTCTTCAGATTGTCATGACAATTTGTAGGTATGAGGTACTCATGCATGGTACCCTACAAGTGAAAGAATTTTGTCAAGATATCTACTTTTGGATTTTTAAGGAATATTTTTTAAGATTGTACATAGGTATAATGTATGTTTTCCATGCCAAATGGACCCATGGGGAGTAGCTTCAAACCCCGGCGGGACCCCAACAATTTTTTTTTCCCTTTTTCAGTTTTTTTTCTCTTTTTATTAGCTCACCTGAGCCATAGGCTCAAAGTGAGCTATTGTCATAGCGTGGCGTCCGTCGTCCGTCGTCGTCGTCCGTCGTCGTCCGTCGTAAACATTTCACATTTTCAACTTCTTCTCCAGAACGGCTGAAGGGATTTTGATGAAACTTGGTAGGTATGAAGTACTAATGGTCCCCTACAAGTGTTGTTGTTTTTCGTCCGGATCTGTCAACAGGTGGCGCCACCACAGCCAAAAGTAGGTCACGGGGGGTACCCTCCTTTGACAAACTTCTTCTTCAGAACCGAAGCATGTATCGACAAACCGAAAGCATCAGGATGATCTAGAGAGATGTCTTAAGAAGTGTTGTTATTTTTGGTTCCACTTCGAAGTCAAATTTTTGACGCGTTTTTGACGTCTTTTCGGACTTTGTCAGAAATGCACAGTTTTGCACTATTTCTTTAAATAACTCAATAAGTGTATGATTTTACACACTCATTTGCTACATATTTATCATATTTAACTTACTTAATGCTTTGATATGTATTTTATGCTTAAAATTTTTTTTTTTGATTTTTTATGAATTTTTTTCTTATGTAAAAAGGAAGGGGGGGGGGGGGTGATTTTCATACATTTTCTGCTTCTTTTCTATAACCACTCTTCAGATTGTCATGACAATTTGTAGGTATGAGGTACTCATGCATTGTACCCTACAAGTGAAAGAATTTTGTCAAGATATCTACTTTTGGATTTTTAAGGAATATTTTTTAAGATTGTACATAGGTATAATGTATGTTTTCCATGCCAAATGCACCCATGGGGAGTAGCTTCAAACCCCGGCGGGACCCCAACAATTTTTTTTTCCCTTTTTCAGTTTTTTTTCTCTTTTTATTAGCTCACCTGAGCCATAGGCTCAAAGTGAGCTATTGTCATAGCGTGGCGTCCGTCGTCCGTCGTCGTCCGTCGTCGTCGTCCGTCGTCGTCCGTCGTAAACTTTTCACATTTTCAACTTCTTCTCCAGAACGGCTGAAGGGATTTTGATGAAACTTGGTAGGTATAAAGTACTAATGGTGCCCTACAAGTGTTGTTGTTTTTCGTCCGGATCTTTCAACAGGTGGCGCCACCACAGGCAAAAGTAGGTCACAGGGGGTACCCTCCTTTGACAAACTTCTTCTTCAGAACCGAAGCACGTATCGACAAACCGAAAGCATCAGGATGATCTAGAGAGATGTCTTAAGAAGTGTTGTTATTTTTGGTTCCACTCCGAACTCAAATTTTTGACGCTTTTTTGACGTCTCTTGGGACTTAGTCAGAAATGCACATTTTTGCACTATTTCTTTAAATAACTCAATAAGTGTATGATTTTACACACTCATTTACTGCATATTTATCATATCTAACTTACTTTTTTTCTTAGATTGTCATGAAACTTGGTAGGTATGAGGTACTCATGGTTCCCTACAAGTGAAAGAATTTTGTCAAGATATCCTCATTTGGATTTTTACGGAAAAACATTCATATATACAATGTAGGTTTTCCATGCCCAATGAACCCAAGAGTAGTGGTTCAAACCCCGGCAGGACCCCACTTTTGCAGTTTTTTTTCTCCTTTTTTTATATTTATCGTTAGAACAGAAAGTGTGAAAGAATTCTGTCAAAATATCAACTTTTAGATTTTTCATGATTTTTTAAACAGACAAGCTAGTTTGGCTTTGTGTACTTATTTTCGTACGTCGAAATAACTCAGGCACACATGCAATCAAATATATACTCTGAATTTATTTTTGAGATGTTGACTTTTTCCATATATGCATATTATATAACAATTTCCCTATATAATGATTATTTTCTCCGCTTTTTTTTTGTATCTATGGTAAACAAAGTCGCCATATATCTTGTGTTACAGATTTGATTGGTTAATTCCTCCACGCCCATTTAATAGTCACGGTGGGTAATCTCGCAATGCAGAACACTAGGTTTATCTAAAATTTCGTGTATTACAAATTATTTTTCACAAAAAGGGGAATGTGATGCAGTGTAAGGATGCCTTAGATACGAGTTTTATCGAAAGTAAGAGAGGTAATATCCTTTTATAAAGCCGAAAAACTATCGGCATGATTGGTGTAGATGAAAGTGAAAGTAGAACGCCGATATGGCCGATCGTGTTTGTGCATTATAAAAAGCTATAATACCCACCTTATTTTGGATACAACTCATAGTTAGGGCGTTGTTACACTGCATCACATTTCCCTTTTTGTAATAGATTATCTATTTTGCGCAAAAATATTGAAAAATAAATTGTTCTGCGTTGCGAGATTACCCACCGTGTTAGTACTGTACACGTGATACATTTCAGGAGATTAATAGATGATCTATCGTGCAAACAAAATAGTACTGCCGGTATTTAATAGATTTTATTTAATGTGCATATACTGGGAACACTTTCATGCTTGTTATTATTCATGTACTTGGAACAATTCCATACTTGTCATCATTTATAAACTTAGCTCGAATTTCCTTTGTCTTAGACTCTCTTAGATGAATTAATACGGACTGATTTCTTGAAGAAACATCTAATGAGTAATCCCTTCCCGAGGATTTTGAGAATGAATAGGACATTTGATATATCTGAAGTTCTTGAAAACAAATGAGTAATTTCTTCCCGAGGATTTTGAGAATGTATAGGACATTTGATATATCTGAAATTCTTGAAAACAAATAATTCAGTTCAGAGTTCTTGAAATCTTTCAATGAAATGTTGCACCACAGGAAGCTGTTGTTTTAAAAGAGGAAATAAATTATGATTCACAACCTTAAGCCACTGTGTTCGACATCTTGTATGTATACAACATTTCTAAAGACGAACACAAGAGGCTTTGAAGGTCGTGAATAATAAAACATTTTCTCTCATAAAACGACAGGTTCCTGTGGTCAGACATTTGGGAATTTTTATCTGTCCAAATAATAGATAGAACATGAGTTTTTATCGGACCAAATGATTTTTTATCAGCAAATCCGATGCAGCTGATACTTTTCATGAACTCTGTCAGCTAATAATTTGTCCATGTAACAGTCCTATCATGAGGCGAAACATTATTAGTTAACAGTAAATAACGATGTGGTAGGTCTGCTAGTTGGACAAGCTTTACAGTATCATGGGCCTATTAATTTGTTTCCCTAAAAGCAGCATACACCAGAGTATTAAGTTTATTTCATTGTTTTATTCTTTTTGTCTGTTTCTTCATCACTTGCTGCACATTAATGTGGAATTTTACAAAATGATTTTTTTGATGTTGAATAATTGAACTATACACTAGCTGGGCATATGACTTTGGATCACATTATCCGTCTATTCAAATCAGTAAAAAAGATAATGTTTTGAAATGTTACTATTTCTTCTTGTTTGTACTTTTAAAGGCTGTAAAAACAAAAATCTTGTCTGCATCCGGCAAAAATCTTTTTAGAAAGAATGTAGGCTCAAATCGTGATACTGGCACTATCAATTTTACGTCTTATTCAATGTCAGTATGTCAATTAGAGCACCCATGGGTATCAGGTGAGCGTTGTGCCCTCCTGGGGCTCTTGTTTTAACAGGATAGGATCAGTGAGCTTAAGGAGAAGATACCTAAATCATATCCCTCACAGTATTCACCTTTACCAACAGCATGCAAGTTCTGTAGGAGAGTACGTCCAGCTAGAGTTGTCTTTCCTGTACTGGGTGAAAAACAGGAAAATGAGGTAAAGTTCTGATGCTGATCTCAAATAATTTCATTATTTTTTGGATTCTTCTGAAGTAATATTCAAACATCAAAGGGGTAGGGTCACGAAACCCCTAAATCGGCCCTGTTTCTTAACATTTGAATTGATTAAATATTTTTTTGTGATTTGATACATTGTCAAATCCTTCACTAAATTATGTGTTGAGATTTTGTAAATAATGCATTTATCAGTAGCTTTAAGCCCTATGAAAACCCCGAAATTGGCAATTTTCCATGAAATTGCTGCAAAACCTACATGTTTCTTTAAAATTAGCATTGGCCACATGTATTGAGAAACATGAAAATTTTACAAATTAAAGATAATTATCATATCTTCTTGTCATAAAAGTTTTATGTTTCTCGACACATGTGGCCACATCGAAATTCTCAGCTAAAGACACATTCGAGCATTTTATACCATGATTTGTCAATTACGTCAAAATGACGTTATTTGGTGACGTCACAATACCTCCTACGATGCTTCAGTAGCTGATATGCTCCTTTCATTAAAAGTGGGTAACATTCATTAAATTTTATGTGATATATCAAGTATTTCTCATTAAGTTTAATTTTAAGGAAAATTGCAGGGCCGTTTAGGGGCTTCGTGGCCCTACCCCTTTTGAATCCTTTGTACAAAGTATATGTATAATTGAAATATATAAATGTATGCAAAACCAATGTAAATTCCCTGAGATGTAACTATTGAATGGAACGTGCTGCAGTTTGTATGTTAAGTTAACGCTCGTGATGTCACAATGGAAAAGGTCTAAAGAAACATGTCGCGACGGCTGTTCTTACCTACAAAGTGAACCCTCAGTGATATGAATTTTAATGTCACCCTTTTACCTAGAAGAATGAAACAGACAACTATTGTGCATATTTATTAGAATAAATGTCATAATTTGTGTTTTCTTACGTGTATGCAACACACAGCAAGTGCATTTATCACATGAAATGGGCTAGCACCCATTACATGTACAATAAATGCACTTGCTGTATGTTGCATACCCGTAACAAAACACAAATTAAGATAATTAAAGATACTTATTCTATATGTAAACTAATTCTCAAAATATGGTTGGAATTCTAGGTTAAACAAATCTACCCTTGTACACTGTACTGTCATTCATACTGTTTATTATGTGTAGAAACCAATCCATATGGGAAATAATACTGTTAAATATCTATTCTATATGAAAAATCTTCATTATATTTTCTTATTAGACACAAGCAATATCAAGCAAGTTGGAGATAAAGGCTGCACCAGTCACAAATCCCATGTATGAAGATCTGCCGTCCTGTTCAAAAATTACGACGGCAATCAAACCTCAAGCTAGCACAAGTAATACCTGTGAACTATCTGCAAGTAAAGAGGAAAATATGAAGAAATCAATGCAAGCCTCGTACAGTGCTGACTTCATTCCAGGTTCTCCTATTCCGAACAGAAAAAGGAGCTTGTTTGCAAAGAAATCTTTTTCTAGGAGTGGTATTGATAACTCAAAATCCAATTTTAGTATTAGATCATCTGCGGTTGCAAGTACAGCTCCCGCACATAGTTCGAAGGATGTGAAATTTAATCCCTTGAAACTGAACTTTTCAAGCGATAAAACAAAAACAGAAAATCAGATCTCAAATAAACAAGACAACAGAGATGCCGTTGTGCCTTTAGTGTCGGTGGATCTGCAAAAGGATGACAACTCTGTCAGCGACTGTCCTATGTGTGGGATGAAGTTTAAAGACAGGTTAGATTTCTTTTCTTATAAATTAAAAGCAGGAATAATTTTGGGCTGTGAATTGAGAGATTCTCTCAATAGTTTTGCAAATTCTTGATTTTGACAGATTTGTTGAAAATGTAAAATACACTCATCAAAGCTAACAGCCAGAACAGTCCCCGATTAAAGGTAGAATAAAAATTGTTCAAAATGTATAATCAATGTTACATATTAAAGAATAATTGTTACCAGTAAAATGTCTTTAACTTAATTTTAAGTTTTTTTTTCTAGAATCTGACTTTGTATAAATACGTGTAATTTTAAAACTTTAAAAGTTTAGCTAGCTTTTATAAGTAATGACTTTGTCTGTTCAATCACATTTTAGAGGTAGAACTTTGCTTATAATCATCACATCAAATCAGTTTATAATGAAAAGACAAATTTTTGACATTTGTTCTAAATGAGGTTTCAAAGTGCAACACTTGCAGTCTCTTGACTGTGAAAAAGATACTATAGAATAAGTACTGTACATACTGTAATACATATACATGTACATGTACATCAGAAGACACAATTAGAAAATGTTGTTTATATCAAAATTTATACTTACCAGCATCTAACTATTTGCAAAATACCCGGACTCCTACAGTCATATGTCCGAAAAAATCTTCGTACGAGATAACCTTGGTACGAGTTACCTTCCCTTAGTACACTCTCTAACACAGAGATCAGTTTATATTCGGACACCGCCATTGTTTGGCGGAATTTTTCTTTTGTGAAACATACGGTCATATTTTAGATTATATAACTATCTCGTGTGGATATATTTGCTCGCGGGATATTTAGTTTATCATGGCAGACAATTTTAAAACATGTTCAAAATGCTCAAAGGAAATGAACGTTCTCGACGAGCACGAAGACTGTTTCCGACATAGAGTATGCACGGAACAATTTTCATGTGACGTTTGCGAGAATTGGTCGAAAGATAGATGGAATTCTTATCGAAAGATGGTCGACAAAGCCATAGCTAGAAGTAACAAAGCGGCTACGGTGACAGGACCGACGTCTGAGACCAATCGAACCGCAGATTCGGACCGAATTTCCTCCACTGGAAACGCATGTAGTACAGAATCGTCACAAAGCCAAAGTTCCTGTATGGGAATCTATAGAAATACTCAAGTTTCCTCTATGGGAAATAATAATTCAAATCCACAAGTTTCCTTTATGGGAAGCAGTAACCCTCAACAAGTTTCCTTTATGGGAAACAGTAATCCTCAACAAGTTTCCTTTATGGGAAACAGTACTAGCACCCCACAAGTTTCCTTTATGGGAAATAATCCTTCACAAGTTTCCTTTATTTGAAATAATAGTAACTCGCAGCAAGCTTCCCTTATGGGAAATATACCAATGCAGGGTCAGATGATGGGATATAATTTCATGAACCCTACCCTTATGAGTGAACAATTCTTCAATGCACTTATAGATAAAAGAATCCAAGAAATGAACCAGACTAAAAGCCAAACATCAGAGGCTCCTAGTACAGAAAGTACATGTTTATCTAACACTGTCGTATCTGAATCTTCTAAGAATACAGATAATTCAAGTGCTAGGAAAAGGTTCAGTCGCTTTGAACGTTCATCACATTCTGGCAGTATCGGATGAAGAATCCAATGCAGATATATTGGATGTTGTAGACTCAAATAATAATGACTTTGAGTCCGAGACACAGTCTCTAATTGACACAAGGTCGGTTCGAGACCAAGATACTGTGTCCAATTTGTCCGCGGAAGAAGGTGTCACTTCATTAGAATGGCGGAATTTTGTTGGCAAGATGGCTAAGGAGCTTAATATTTCTTTAGAAAGTGAAAAGGATGAAGAGCCATTTGTCTCATATGTATCGGAAAGACTTATGTCTTCTAAGCCTCAAGAAAAACACAAATTGCCGCTTGATGGTTTTGCCATACAGTCCCTAAGGGGAGTAGATAAGGAATGGCAGAACAAGGGCCGGTTAAGAGCTTTTAAGGCTAATGACGATGCTAAGTATTCTATCACTGCGGATCACTTCTCAAAATTCTGCAAGACTCCTCATCTGGATGACAATATTGAAGAAGGCATAATGGGGCATGGGCAAAAAAGCTCATATAATGCTGAAAAGAACTTTAAGTTCAGAAATAAGCAAAATGTTTCCAGGAATCAGGAGCTGAGAAAAGTCGATATAGCGGCTAGACTCCTTCTAAGGGAAATCTCTTATGGATCTATGATAGCTTCATACCTAGATAAAGTTGTATCCGAGGAGGATAAAACAGAGGCTTTACAAGCACTCTTGCAAGTATTTCATTCTATGGCGGATGCTACATCCAGGATCATAGTAGGAGCTGTGGGAGCGAGGAGAAGTTTATATTTACAAGATATGGCTTTCAAAAATAAAGCTACGGAATCGAAGCTTCTCAACATGTCTACCCTAGGATCCGATATATTTCTGGGAAAATTCTTTGATGTTCTACACTCAAGTGCAGAGAATATGCGTGACGCGAAAGAAACGCAGCACTTACGTGCTAAACCTGCTAATTCGACTAATCTTAAAAGGAAAAATGTAGATCAGCGACAGGATGAGGCTTCAGCATCTGAAAGTATCCTAATAGAGGCATAGAGGATAAGACAAATCAGCGGAAGTCTAGGTCAAGGCCTAACAGAAGGGATAATAACACTTATGCTCAGAACAAGAGCAAGGAAACCCAGCAGTTGGGGTTTCGTCCCTCCAAGTAATTTGTCAAACAGATCAGAACTTGCCCCAGGTAGGAGGCAGGTTAGTCCATTTTGTTCAATCTTGGAAGGAGATTACAAAGGACAAATGGATTGTAAATATTGTACAGAAAGGATTACACCTCACGTTTTCAAAAAGTCCGCCAGAAAGCGGAGTGAAAGTTACAAAGACTGTAAATACTCAAGTCAGTATGTGTATATTAGAAGAAATTCAAAGCTTATTAGAAAAAAATGCAATAGAACGTGTACCTCGAGACCAAGAAGGTCTAGGATTTTACAGCACTTTCTTCATTGTTCCAAAGAAGGACGGTGGTCTACGTCCAATATTAAATCTCAGAAAGTTAAATTCTTATCTGGATGTACCACACTTCAAGATGGAAACTCTCAGGTCAATAATATGTGCACTAGAGCAGAACGATTGGGCTCTATCTCTGGACTTGAAGGACGCATACCTGCATGTAGCAGTTCAACAACAATACAGACAGTTTCTCCGATTTTGCGTTCAAGGTCATCATTATCAGTTCAGGGCAATGCCATTTGGTCTGGCAGTAGCACCCAGAATTTTCACGAAGCAGATAATACAGTTATTTATTGGTTGTAGGTGTGAGAACAGTCAGACTTGGTACTTATATACAGATGATACAGTTATTTATGGTCTGTAGGTGTGAGAACAGTCAGACTGGATACTTATATACAGATAATACAGTTATTTATGGTCTGTAGGTGTGAGAACAGTCAGACTGGATACTTATATACAGATAATACAGTTATTTATGGGCTGTAGCCGTGAGAACAGTCAGACTGGGTACTTATAAACAGATAATACAGTTATTTATGGTCTGTAGGTAAGAAAACAGTCAGACTGGGTACTTATATACAGATAATACAGTTATTTATGGGCTGTTGCCGTGAGAACAGTCAGACTGGGTACTTATAAACAGATAATACAGTTATTTATGGTCTGTAGCCGTGAGAACAGTCAGACTGGGTACTCATATACAGATAATACAGTTATTTATGGTCTATAGCCGTGAGAACAGTCAGACTAGATACTTATGTACAGATGATACAGTTATTTATGGTCTGTAGGTGTGAGAACAGTCAGACTGGGTACTTATGTACAGATAATACAGTTATTTATGGTCTGTAGGTGTGAGAACAGTCAGACTGGGTACTTATATACAGATAATTCAGTTATTTATGGTCTTTAGCCGTGAGAACAGTCAGACTGGGTACTGATATACAGATAATACAGTTATTTATGGTCTGTAGCCGTGAGAACAGTCAGACTGGGTACTTATATACAGATAATTCAGTTATTTATGGGTTGTAGCTGTGAGAACAGTCAGACTGGGTACTTATACACAGATAATACAGTTATTTATGGTCTATAGCCGTGAGAACAGTCAGACTGGGTACTTATATACAGATAATTCAGTTATTTATGGGCTGTAGCTGTGAGAACAGTCAGACTGGGTACCTATACACAGATAATACAGTTGTTTATGGGCTGTAGCCGTGAGAACAGTCAGACTGGGTACTGATATACAGATAATACAGTTATTTATTGGCTGTAGGTGTGAGAACAGTCAGACTGGGTACTTATATACAGATAATACAGTTATTTATGGTCTTTAGCTGTGAGAACAGTCAGACTGGGTACTTATATACAGATAATTCAGTTATTTATTGGCTGTAGGTGTGAGAACAGTCAGACTGGGTACTTAGATACAGATAATACAGTTATTTATGGGCTATAGTTGTGAGAACAGTCAGACTGGGTACTTATATACAGATAATACAGTTATTTATTGGCTGTAGGTGTGAGAACAGTCAGACTGGGTACTTATATACAGATAATACAGTTATTTATGGTCTTTAGCTGTGAGAACAGTCAGACTGGGTACTTATATACAGATAATTCAGTTATTTATTGGCTGTAGGTGTGAGAACAGTCAGACTGGGTACTTAGATACAGATAATACAGTTATTTATGGGCTATAGTTGTGAGAACAGTCAGACTGGGTACTTATATACAGATAATTCAGTTATTTATCGGCTGTAGGTGTGAGAACAGTCAGACTGGGTACTTATATACAGATAATACAGTTATTTATGGTCTATAGCCGTGAGAACAGTCAGACTTGGTACTTATATACAGATAATACAGTTATTTATGGTATGTAGGTGCGAGAACAGTCAGACTGGGTACTTATATACAGATAATATAGTTATTTATGGTCTTTAGCTGTGAGAACAGTCAGATTGGGTACTTATATACAGATAATACAGTTATTTATGGTCTGTAGCCTTGAGAACAGTCAGACTGGGTACTTATAAATAGATTTTTTTTATTATTATATTATTAAAGTAAATAATTTCATTCTAAAATACAGACGTGATACTGTTTTTGATTTGATTTATTTCAGGATTAAACCAAGTCTCAGGGCAATATAAAAATATATAAATAAAGCAAAGTAATGAGTATCAATAAAAATCCATGATGACAATTTGAATAAAACACAAAATATATATGTATAAGTTGATCTGTTTTGTTAAAATACACTAATGATATTAATTGAAATATTACTGTTTCCAATAATACTCTGTATTATTGTAACTAGTAATATTTCAATTCATAGTTTCCTGCATCACATGAAAAACAAGTTCAAAAGAAAGAATGAAAGAAAGAAAGAAAGAAAAAAAAGAAGTAAAGAAAGGAAGGAAGGAATATTGTATCAATTATTGAATAAAAATGATAAAAAAGGAAGTTAGAAAGAAAGAAAAAAAGAAGTAAAGAAAGAAAGAAAGAAAGATAAAAAGAAGTAAAGAAAGAAAGGTAAAAAGAAGTAAAGATAGAAAGAAAGAATGAAAGAAAGGAATATTGTATCAACTATTGAATAAGAATGATAAATAAAAAGGGAAAGGAAGGAATGTACTAATTGAATTAATGGAAAATAGAAAGTAGAAATGAAAAAAATAAATTGCAGGAATTAATGAAAAATGAAAATAAGGAAGAAATAATTATAAAAAGGAAAATAATGAGGAAAAAATGTAACATACAAAAGAAGGGAATTGTTGATGAAGCCAGTAGCAACTTTTATCTTTGTAATTTAATTATGCATGAAGTTAAAGAAGGTCAAAGTCTTATTAATTAGCCACTTTGGATCAATTAAGTAATTAGGTATGAAGCCATTTGACAGCGACTTTCATCCAATTAAACACCTGTACATATTGCAGTTTGATGTCTAGTCTCTGGATTAAAATTTGATTAAACTGTTTATTTAACAATTTGGCTAGTTAGTCATGAAGCCAAAAGTCAGCGACTTTCCATTAATTAAGCACCTGTTAATTTATGTTGTGCACCCGTGAGAAAGTTTTCAATTAATTAATTGTGTCAAATTCAATTTTCACATCATAAAAATTAAAGGAATTTTAGAAATATGCATCTAATATTAAAATGTTATTAAAATATTTAAAGTATCAATGGTACATTTATCTTATATCCATTTTATATGCTTTTTTTCTCATAAAATTATTTATACTTACATTATATGCTTTTTCTCATAAATTATTATTCTAACATGTAAGTGTATAAATATATAAAGCAATGTTCATTCTTCTAATCAGAATATATGAATGGAGGATAAAAACTTTGAAAAAAAATCCTTACATACTCTGATAATGTTTCACAATTCTAAATAGTTTGTTGAAAGTTGTCACATTTTATCAGAAATAAATCTTTAGGTCCCAATCTCAATTATTACAAAAAAGTTATATATTTATCACAGAAATGTGAGAATGAAAGAAAGTTCAATAGCCCATTCTAGGTAAAAAAAAAAACCCACTTTATCCTAAAAATGTATTGAAAAAATCAATCATTCAAATGTCAAAAAAAAATAAATAAATAAACTATATCTTTTATTGTTTCATCTTAAATTTTGTTATAAATATTAATTTGTATCTTACAATTTTGTTAGCTCGACTGCACTTTAGTGCAAAAGAGCTATTGCAATACCCCCGGCGTCGGCGTCCGCGTCGGCGTCGGCGTCGTCCGAACTAGATGATAAGGTAAATGTTAAGATTACACATTTACCTTTCCTATATTCATATTCTGTTGGTTTTTTTTGTTGCAAATGTTTAATTATACATCATTTAATATATCCAGATGAGGATATAGCCCCTGGGGTTGGGATTTTTAAAATTATTTCAAATGATAAGGCAAATGTTGAGATGATAAGGTAAATGTTAAGATAGCAATAAAGTCTTTAAAAGCCAATATTGAGCAAAGTATAAGTGCTACATGTACCAAACTTACATATTTGATGTATCTTTGATCAAACTTTCAAAAAATGACCTTGACCTACTTTTTTCCGCTTGAATGATTTTGCCTTTAAAAGCCAATATTGAGCAAAGTATAAGTGCTACATGTACCAAACTTGCATATTGGATGTATCTTTGATCAAACTTTCAAAAAATGACCTTGACCTACTTTTTTTCGCTTGAATGATTTTACCTTTAAAAGCCAATATTGAGCTAAGTATAAGTGCTACATGTACCAAACTTGCATATTGGATGTATCTTTGATCAAACTTTCATAAAATGACCTTGACCTACTTTTTCCGCTTGAATGATTTTACCTTTAAAAGCCAATATTGAGAAAAGAATAATTGCTACATGCACCAGACTTGCATATTGGATGCATGTTGGGTTAGACTATTGAAATATGACCTTGACCTACTTTTTCCGCTTCAGTGATTTTGCTTTAAATTGGCAATATTGAGCTAACTATAAGTGCTAAATGCACCAGACTTGCATATTGGATGCATCTTGGGTTTGACTATTGAAATCTGACCTTGACCTACTTTTTCTGCTTCAGTGATTTATGATGTGATATATGTTGTTGCCTGAGAAAGGGAGTTTAAATAAATTGGCTGTCATGAGAGATATTATGCTATGCAGTCGAGCATTAGGTGACTCTGGCAACTATTTTTATAATTATTGATTTGTATCTTATAATTTGATTTTAAAGATTGTTATCAATAAGATTTCCACTAATTACTTTATTATGAAATTTAAAAGATTAGACTTTAATCAAATTTCCACTTATCATTAATTATTTAATCCTTTATCATTAACGATTCTTACAAATTTACTTCCATTACAGATTCTTTAATTAGATTCATCTCTTTATTGACTTATTATTCAAATGACATTTTAAACATGATTATTTAATGTTAAGCATTAAACATTTTTATATTTTTTCATTTTTTTATTTTTTCATTTCTTCCTTTTTTATTTCCTAAATCTATTATATCTTAGAATCTCTTGATTATCTTCTGAAATTTGATTTACAAAGTTTTCCTTTAGAAATAACTAATATCATTTTCTGTACAAATTAAATAATATAAAATATACGTAAAATTTAAAAATTAAACAATAGAAAAATATACCTTTCACAAAGAACTTCTGTGCAGAACGCTTGTAGAAGGCTCTCTTGTTCAAGGCTGCATTGGTAGATGTATCTGCATGGCTAGGAGGGTAGATGGTAAGGTTAGAGTTGATAAAGCTCAAAAGGTTGTTGAATTCTGTGGCATCCATGGTGGAAATGAAGAATGATTGAAAAGATGAGATATATAAATTGATTATTCCATTGCTAAGTAGGGGTGTGAGGATGTTCAAATTAATGACCCGTCCATTAATTCAATTAGGGGTGTAGCACTGGCTTCCTAACAATAGACCATTGACACTTTGCTAAATCATTTATAAATTATAGATATTTTTATTTGGCACACATTTACATATTTCTCTAAAAAAATGAATGAATAAATGAATGAATGAATGAATGAAGAAAGGAATGATTGAATGAATGAATGAATGAATGAATGAATGGAAAGGGATGAATTGAAAGGAATGAATGAATGAATGAATGAATGAATGAATGAATGATGAGTGACAGTGGTAGGAATAAATGAGTAAGTGGAATGAATGAATGAATGAATGAATGAATAAAAAAGATAAATGAATGGATGAATTAAAAGGAATGAGTGGAATGAATGAATGAATGAATGAATGAATGAGTGGTACTAATGAATGAATAAATGAATGAACAGGAAGGAATAATGAATTGAAAGGAATGGATAATTGAATTAATGAAATAAAATGAATGAATGAATGAATGAATGGAAAGGGATGAATTGAAAGGAATAAATGAATGAATGAATTGAAAGGAATGAATGAATGAATGAATGAATGAATGAAGAGTCAGTGGTAGGAATAAATGAGTAAGTGGAATGAATGAATGAATGAATGAATGAATTGAAAGGGATGAATAAAAAAAGATAAATGAGTGGATGAATTAAAAGGATTGAGTGGAATGAATGAATGAATGAATGAATGAATGAGTGGTACTAATGAATGAATAAATGAATGAACTGGAAGGAATAATGAATTGAAAGGAATGAATAATTGAATTAATGAAGTAAAATGAATGAATGAATGAATGAACATAACTATATGTTTCCTCACAATAATTATGAATTATTATTATGTTGAGTTAAGGGATGTTGATTAAGGGATTGAATTTATGTGTCTTTTTGAAACTAATAATAAACCCTATAAATAGATAAGAAGATAAAAACAGGGTATACAGAAATTTTAAAGGCATCAATTAAGGCTGATACTAAACCTGCATACTACATAATACTGTGTTCCTGTAAAGCCATATTTCCTAAAAAAAATCCTAGGATTATCTCCCTTCTAAGATTACAACACTCAAATTTTATCAATCTCAGCTATGTAAAAATTGATCAATTCAAAAAAAATAAATTACACTGTATACATCGTCTTGATAAGAAGTACAAATTGTCTTGATAAGAAGTACAAACAACAAGTAATTTTTAAAGAATAGTCAGAAAATTCAAAAGTTGTAATCCAATATGGCGGTTAACTTGGAGGTATGGCATCATCATGGGAAAACGCTACATCTAAAAAATTCTGTAGATCCTCACTGAATTAAATATTTCATAGAATATTTTAACCCCCAAAAAGAGAATTAAAAATATTTTAAGAATCAGGCCCTTTTAATTTCCCAAATTCTAAAAAAAATTGGATATATCATGTACATTAAACACAGTATTAACTTATAAACTTTTTTGAATTAACAAAACATATGATTAACACAGAAAGAACTTGGATGTTTAAATGATCCCCCTTTATACAATGACAGGGAAATCCAAAGATTTACAGTTCATGACGAGGGTTACTGTAAACGGGTTTAATTTCGCGGTGTTAAAAGTTCGCGGTTTTCCGAATGTAGCCAATTGCGTTGGTTTTAATTTCACGGTATCGAAAGTTGCAGAAGAAAAAAAAAAGATACATGTATGAAGATTTCGTCGTACAAGCACACGTGTAATTTGATTGTTGTTTGTAATTTTTAAGCGTTTCACATGGTAATTAATGACAAACACGTAGTAATTAGGGATGATTACACAGAAACGATTGAATATCAGTTAAAGAGTACTGAAAAGTAGGTTGAAAATAATTAACTGTGTATGCTTTTCACTAGAAATCTTAAGCGTGCAATGCGTGTCATCTTCCTTTTTATAAAATATAGATGCATCGTAAGTTACCGTATATTGTCGAAACATTTTGCTGTACAAACTATCTAAATAACTTAAAGGAAAACCACGTTCAGAGAATTGAACGATTCAGCTGTACTTACACAATAGCTTTCATACATCTAATGCATATGAACATCTTTGCCTGTTAGTTGTTTTGTCTATTATACAAAATTATTGTGGGGGTTTAATGTTCGCGGAAAATGCAAAAACCCCGAACATAGCGAAAATAAAACCACCGCAATCATTTCCCCGTTTACAGTAATTGCCCAGTCAAGGATTTTGCAAATCTTTATTATGTTGAGGGTGGAATTTCCGTGTCCCTATACAACATGTACAAAAGGATGATTGATTATTAAATTGTCTCTCACCCATGATTTTCTTTTAAAAAGTTCTTCAGATAAATATTGCATTTATTTTTGAGTTTTAAAGATGAGTTTACTAAGCTGAACCACCTTAAATTATTTAAGCATGACATACGTCTAGTGATGAACCAATTGTCGCCGACAATCGATTGTCGATCGCTAAAACTCTTTCGATTCCGATTATTGATTTCATTTTCTTACAATCGATTGTCGCTGAAAGAAAGGTAATTTGTGTAAAGGTATTTAATTTCCTCTTTTCACATGTAACATAAACCGTTACTTGTTGTCTTGCATGTAAACAGGCAGACACTTTGAAATTGAATGCTTTATATTTTGTTTTCAGCAAAGTTTTCTTAATTTAATGCAGGAAAATACAATTTTTCTATCTTTTATGCTCCATTTTTCATGGACTTTTGTCTTCCGATTTAAATCGATAATCGATCGGTTTACTCTTTCCGATTATTTTCCGATAATCGATTCTTAAAAGTCTTCCGATGTACAACACTACATACGTCACATTGTGCAGGTTTCAATTAAGACAAACAATTCCAGGTGTTCAAGATCGACTGAACTTGTTTGGGGGCAGAGTAACATAAATAAACATCTTTGGTGCATTACTCATTAGTCAAAGTTGTCTCCAAAGTAATAGATAACAGAACTTACTAATTAGTTAGGTAATAGGTCAACTTGGACAATGGAGCACTCGGACCGTGTAACACTTATAGGTCCACTAGGCCCGTAAACATACTCGGTCCTACAAAATAGTTTGCATATCAATATAAAAAAAAACTCAAATACCTCTTGTTTCTAAAGTTATTTTTTTGAAAAAAAAATTATATGTTTTGAAATTAATGTTCATGAAATTCGACGAGAATTTTCATTCATATACAGGAATTCCGAACATTTAGACTGAATAATTTATCCAGTCTCTTGGCTGCCGTGTAACAGGATTATTCAGTCTAGTTAATAAGACATTTAAGGTTGATTGATTTTAGTTTTATATTTAACCCTAGATTGTCAATATGTTTACAGGCCAAGTGGACGTATATTTACGGGTCGAGTGGATCTACTACGGGCCGAGTGTTCCACGGGACGAGCATTCCACAGTCCAAGTTGCCCATGATCGATTTGCTAGTTACATACTGACACAACTTGATGACTAATGTGTTAGCTAGTCAAAAAAGATGCAGAAAACTAAAAAGTTGCACATAACTACACCATGTGAATAAGCTCCTACATCTCTAAACTAATTATTTCCTTCTACATAGTTAATGCTTTAATTTTGTTTTGTAATTTTCCTCACCAGTTCAGTTCAGAATATATACATCCTGTCTGTTCTTGGCATACCGTCCAAAGACGTAAGCTGTAAGCTGAGTTTTTGACCTGTACAATACACCCATCCGAAACAGTGAGGGTTCTTAAGTAACTTGCCTATGCCTATCCAAGACATGAGACCCCGGTTTATCATAATAGTCCCTTCCAAAAGACTAGGCTGGGGTTACTTGGTAATAATCAAGGTGTTAGCCCACAACGCAAGGCTATATTACTGATGGTACTCGTCCCTCCACATACCACTTGTTGGGTTCGAAGCTTATCAGTCACATGCATCATTGCCCACAACACCATAGACTGAGCGCACTAGATACCAAATGAGCTACGCCACCATAACTTAGTGTAAATTTCAATGAAAAGAATAAGCTGCTTACAGCTCATGACTAATAATAATAATAACAGCAAGATACTTACAAAAATAAATTGACAAGTCTCTATATGACAAAATAGATCATGATTAATCCAGTACTTTATTCATCTAATCCATCTTTCGGTACTTTGCACCCTTCATCAGCTGACATTTCTTTGTTCATATAGTTGGCTGACTCAGGATCTGCTCTTTCAATCTGCTTTAGCTCTGCCTCATCATAGTACATGAAATTGAAGATTCAAACTTATCTGACAAAAGGTTTCCCCTCAATTTTCATTTTAAAAAAATGTTGAACACGCGTACACGTGCGCGTGCACATCAGTGATTCACACACATTGCAACAGGTCTTAATCTTGCTAAGTTAAAACCGACCTCGCGATATCAATATCCAAAACATGTAAGAATCGGGTAATATATTATGAATTGTTCACTATTAATCATCAATAACAGGAGGAAAAATAATCAGCATGTCAATAAATAGGCAATAAATAGCGGGGTTCGTCCGAACCGAAAGCGAAAGTGAAAGTAAGAAATAGCGATTTTTGAACTCAAATATTGTGATAAATGAATACTGTCACGAGAAAATACCAATATGTTTCGATTTTTATTCATTCTTTATAATTTATGATGTAGAAAAGTGATAACTTACCTATCTTTTCACAGAAAATTGATCTGTCTGACTATTCTCACAGCTGGAGATCGCGTACTTTCGCGCATGCGCACTGACAATTCTCACGGGTCTTACAAATCTCACGCTACACCGCTGTCGGCAGCCATCTCAGATCCCGACAAATTCATGTTTACATGTATCTGGACGATTGGCTCATAAAACATCAAAACTTAGAACTCCTGATAAACCACAGGAGGGAAGTCTTGGCAACAGTAGAAAGCTTAGGCCTGATTGTAAATCACTCCAAATCTCAACTGGAACCCAAACAGATAATTCAGTATCTGGGGTCAGTATTCAACCTACAGAAGGGTATCCTTTATCCTTCTCAAGAGAGATGTGTGAAACTAATGGAAGAAATCAAGTCGATCATTGCACAATCACATCAACCTGCGCAGAGGTTTTTGCGGCTTCTAGGACTCATGACGTCCTGTATAGACCTTACACCATGGGCCCGTTTACATATGCGCCCTATCCAATATTATGTCCTGTCTTTTTGGAGACCTCACAAGGACAACCTTCTTCAACTGATTCCAATCAAGGAACTCCTAGTTCAACACCTCAATTGGTGGCTCAATCTGAACAATCTGTTGGAAGGGGTCCCGCTTTATCTCCCTCAATCAGTGACCCTATGGACAGATGCGTCCAAGACAGGATGGGGGGCTCACATGGAAATGCATCAGATCTCGGGCATTTGGAATGCACAGGAGAGATTAGAACATATCAATTGGCTAGAAATGAGAGCGGTACAACTTGCTCTTCATCATTTCCAACAGTTGGTAATAGGGAAAAGGGTTCTCCTGAGATGCGACAATTCAACAGTCGTAGCTTATATCAACAAGCAAGGGGGGACCAAATCTCTACATCTATGTCACCTGACGTGGGAAATTCTACAGTGGGCACGACTCAACAACATAGTAGTTCAAGCAGCACATATTCCAGGAAAGCGCAATATTCTTGCGGACGATCTTTCAAGAGGAAATGTGATAAAAATAACAGAGTGGAGTCTGGACCCCAACATTGTGAAAATGATATTTCAGAAGCTCACTCAACCAAACATAGATTTATTTGCAACGAAGGAGAACAAGAAGCTTCAAGTTTACTGTTCCCCCTATCCAGACCAAGAGGCATGGGCAACAGATGCCCTGAGTGTAGATTGGAAGGGGATTTATGCATATGCATACCCGCCACCAATATTGATACCTCAGGTCTTAAGGAAAATACGAATGGAACATCGCACCACTAGCAACAAGACAGTCCTGGTATCCGAATCTTCTCTCTCTAGTAGTAGACTTTCCAAGAAGATTACCAGTGACTCAAAAAATGCTCACTCAAAAAAGAGGACAAGTAGTTCACAAAAATCCAGGAAGTCTCAATCTGGTAGTTTGGAAGGTATCCAACAGAATAGAACTTCATCAGGACTTTCTGAAAAAGCTGAAGGTTACATCAAACAGGCAAGAAGAATTTCTACTAGAAAACTGTATGATGCTAGATTATCAATATACAGAAATTGGTGTGACCAACAATCTATCAATCCCTCTTTTGCCACTGTAAATGATCTTACATCATTTTTTATCTATCTTCATGAGAAACGCAATTGTAAGGCGACAACTATATCAGGATATAGGTCAGCAATTGCATCAGTCCACAAAGGATTGCCTGGAGGAGGTTGTATCAGTCAGGATAGAACTTTATCAAGTCTAATCAAGGGAATTTTCAATAGCAGTCCAAATATTAGACCTCTGATTCCTAATTGGGACTTGCCGGCTGTTTTAAGGGCCTTAGTACAGTCTCCGTTTGAACCTTTGGCTACCTGTGATATGAAATTCTTGACATGGAAAACTGTGTTTTTACTTGCATTAGCACCAGCTTCTCGAGTTTGTGAACTACATGCCTTATCAGTAAATACAGAAAACTTGAGACTTGAGAATACCGGAATTCGTTTATTGCCAAATTTACAATTTCTCGCAAAAACTCAACGCATAGGAAAGGCTTGGAAGCCATATTTTATTCCGAAATTTGACACTTTTGCAACAGACCCAGAGGATATTTTACTATGTCCTTGTAGAGCTTTGAAGATTTACTTGGAGAGGACTAAGGGACTTCGCTCTCAAATTCTCAACTTATTTATCACTTACCAAAAAGGTAATTGCAAGGCGGCAGCAAAATCATCTATTTCTAGATGGATTGTGTCTCTTATTCAATATGTGTACCAAAATTTACCACAAACACTTACAAGTGTTAGAGCACATGATACCAGGAGATTATCATCTTCATGGGCATTGTTTAATGGAGCATCAATTCAGGAAATATTGCAAGCTGCTCATTGGGCCTCAGAAACGACATTTACCTCTTTTTATATGAAGGATGTTTCATGGAATGAGGACATATTCGCCAGAGCCTCCCTACTGGAGACTGCAAACTGGGCAAGAAGGAAATCAAGGTGTCAAGATAGAAGACATTAGATGGGGTGAGTGTTACTTTATTTCATTATTTAGTACATTACCCTCCTCCTTCTTAAGCTGCAAATTCTGTTTTTTGCAAATAGTTAGATGCTGGTAAGTATAAATTTTGATATAAACTGGAGGTTTTTTAATGTAAAACCCCTGTTTATGAGAAATTTATACTTACCAGCATAATCCCTTCCCGCCTCCCCGATGATGCTTTCATTATGTGTTAAGGAGGTTATGTGCCCTCATATAAACTGATCTCTGTGTTAGAGAGTGTACTAAGGGAAGGTAACTCGTACGAAGGTTATCTCGTACGAAGATTTTTTCGGACATATGACTGTAGGAGTCCGGGTATTTTGCAAATAGTTAGATGCTGGTAAGTATAAATTTCTCATAAACAGGGGTTTTACATTAAAAAACCTCCATTCTTGAATAAAGTTTGCAACACAAAACATAAAAAAAATCACAATAAAAGAAAATTGTACATCTGTATGTGTCATTCCTTACCATGATATGTTTTCTATTTACAGTATGACGTCCTTGGAGAGAGATGGTCACATTGCGAGTTGTCTATCTGCGGCTGATGACGATGTCATGTGGTGAGAATGAGACAAACTGCAAAATGACCGATTTAATTGTGTGTTGTTGATGACCGTTAATTTTATAAGTGTAATTTTGTTTTGTTTATTGTTTTTGTTGTTGTTTTTGTTTTTTTTTCAGTTAAGAAAATGTTAGTAAAAGTATTGCTCTCAAACTGAACACTAGATTGTTTTCTTTTTTTCAGAAGAAATACATGACCTGATGATTTACATTGTAAAAGCACTGAAGTTATAGTGTCAGAAGTTTCTGGACCTCTTAAGTCATTTTATAGGCTAGATGCTTAGAAAAATTTGATCTATGAAATGAATATATCTTTCCCTTTGTGTGTCTGCCTATCTGTCCATCTGTGTCAATGATTTGGTTTATCTGTGTCATTTAGGCCATGTAAAATAGAATCTACAATGTATGTTTCTCAGACAACGGCGCACGCTATAATTTGCCGCCGACTAGACCTTTTTATTGCAACTTCAGAAAAATAGATATCTGCAATGTCTCATCCTTGATCGTCAATTAAAAACAAAATATCCATTAATTTCACTGCACGTGTTTAGAAGAAATAAAATTTCCCGTAAAATTGTCCAATTGGTACCTGATAAATACTTTAAAAAGTGTAATCATGACACGTTCCATTCTACTGTTACGGGTAACCTGATTACTTTAGCCACGCGCGTTGTAAATATTTTCTTTAAAAAGAAAATTGTATAGATATTACATAGATCGAGCTATGCCGATACGTGTCGCAAACACTTGGACGGTCTACTCACGTGTTTAATACATCAGGTATTAAAAGTTTGTAAACTTTTCTTTATCGATCTCTACAGTATTTGTAAATGTTTATGACTCCGAACAATATGTAATATATTTCCTAGTCTTTTGATAATGACGTTCACGATGTAAAAAGTATAAGCACAGACCGTCGACGAACGCAAGAGAAATGTTGTTAAATCCTTACATCTATAGATAAAAGAATGTCCATTGTACCCTTGTACATAATTTTATCAGATAGAGGTTAATGTTAAACAATTTGATATGAACACTTGTTCGATTTCTAATGATGAATTGACTTCCAAAGTTATACGCTATCGGTCGAAGTTTTGACCTTATCAATGAAGTTAAGGGTCATATAGCGTGCATACGCCAATTGAAACACGATGATTTAATTTGAACTCGGGGCTTAAACAAGGTGTGAGCAAGTAATAATACATAAGCCCAGTTACGTCTCCCCGTTCTCAAAAGAATTCGGCAATGTTATTAAAAATCAAAAGGAGAAAGCCTTACATTTCAATATCCATGTATCATTATTTTGATGGACATTTCAAAGATGGTTTTCTATAAGGAAAAACGAGGGGGGGGGGGGGTGGTGTATTACTGGGCAAACGATAATTTTTGCTTTACATAAATTAAATAAGAGTATTCTTGATGAAAAAAAAACAAAAATAAAAAATAAAAACCCTACCTACCGTGCCACTTTTTTTAGACCCAATTATCTGAGAAACATACAATTTATTTTACATGGCCTTGGATTATTTGAAAATAACTTTATCAAAGGTGACTGTGTAAATTGAACATTTGTATGGAGATGTTGCATGGTGAGACGATCTGAACATTAATATTGCTTTTGACCTTGAGTTTGATTTAAATATGTTAATGTCCAACATTGAGTCAGTGCCATAGTCTAGTGGTAAGGGTGTCGGCCCAGTAACTGAAAGGTTGTTGGTTCGAACCTCACTTGTACCGCGGGTCAGCAAACATATACATACTATATGTTATGTGTTATATACAAAATGTCCTTGTATGTGTTTGTGGTGTTTGAAAAAAAAACAGTCTGACACTGACCTTGACCTTGAAAGATTTTAGGTACAGGCTGAAGTGTTTGACCTTCACCGTGAGAACTTAATTTTAATTCTACTGTAAATGTCATTGTCAGACTTGGTATGGAGATTAACATCTCTAAGTGAAGGTACTCCCATAGGCCTTATTACCTTGAACCTAAGCACACACCAGAAAATGAAGTCTGGACCCCCCACCGCCCTCTGGATCCGTGCTGATATGTAATCAGTGTTTTTAAAAATCCTGTTTCGTAAAAAGCAGCTACTGAAAAGTTGTCTTATTCTGATACCTTAACGACTGTTGAGTTATGGTTGTTTACAAGACTTTTATGATCTTCAATTTTATTGGTCTTCTACATTTTGAGAAACAAGTGCAGTGTTTCAGCATTAAACCGGAGTGGACTAAATGTTTCTGCTCTGTCTGTCCATACGTCCCTCCCTCTGTATATGATGCTTACATTTTTCCAGACTTTTCTGTGTCATCCTTACAGATATAATTAAAACTTGATGTCGAGCTTCACAGCTCAAGCTTGAGTATTGTTGTAGTTGACCGACCATTATAGGAGCTATTGCCCTTTGAAGAAAATTGGTTTGTGAACATTACAGATATTGGAATGATGCTTGGTAAGTAGCTTCTGAGTGATGAGCTACCAAATCAAGTTGAACTATGCTCAGGTATTGTTGCTGTTGACCTACATTTGCAAGAGTGATTGTCGTTTAAAGGAAATATATTTTCTGGACTTTTGTCTGTTACCATTACATGTATAGATATTTGCATGAAACTTTGTGCAGAGCTTCAGAGTGATGACTTAGTGTCAAATTAAGTTTTACTTTGGTTGCTGTTGACCTTCTTTAATAAGAGTTATTCCCCTTTGAAGAAAATATGTATTGCTTACTTTTCTCTGTTTCTGTTACAAATGTATGATTGAAATTTGATGTGGTCAACTTCAGAGTGATGAGTTATAGATCAAGTTGAAAGAAACTGACCGAAGAGAAATACTGGAGTTTTTATTCTGGTTGGGAAGTTTGCAACAGGAAGGCAACATGAGTGCTCTGACTTGAATCTCCCTATTGACACAAAGAATGAGGTGGACTTTTCTGGAACATGCCTATCTGTCTTCATTCTTCATATTTGTTAAAATATCTGAACATGACACGTGTTCCTCAGATTATTAATCCAACAATTTATAAAACCCTTTTCTTCTGTGGTGAGGATGTAAAATGATAAGTCGGCTGAAGAAACTGTCTTAAAGAAAGTATAGCTTCGAGTGAAAAGAATAATTTGTTTGGTAACACCTGGCCTTTGAATGGTTTCAATTCAAGTTTTTGTAATTTTTTCATGCTGAAGTACAAGTCTAAGATCAATGGTAATAGATTCATTTTCAACTTTTTTTCTTGTATTTTTGATATGAAGTTGACAGGTGCAGTTATGAATTTATCAACTTACAACAAATTATAATTTCTTCTGTTCATTTCTTTAAATTCATCAGAAAAAAGTTGGATAAGATATTGCTTGTTATAATGAAATTACATGCAAGTATTAATATCCTGTAACACGTTAAACAGAAAGTTTTCTTATTTGATTTTAGCAAAATTTGTGTATTATAATGTAAATGAGAAATGTTCATATTAAGTTGATTTACTATCTAGAACATTAATTTACTATGGTATTGATTTATCTTTTAATAAAAGTTTAAAGTTGGTTTACTATCATAACTTTATGAAACATTGCCAAAATAGCCCCTCCTTAGTCATAAGGGAAATGTTGTACATACAGATTACATATGCATACTATAGTCAATTTTTGTCTTATGCAGAATTTAATACCTCTAGAATTGAAGATCAAGATCTGCAGCCAGTTTCACAAAAATACTCAAGAAAATCATTACTTTTGATCTCTTAATTCTTCTTATCAACAAAAGTCACGATGTTTTGTTTCTAGATTTATATTTAGTATCGTAGAGAATCAGATCGGATGACATCAAAACCATGATACAGTACAATCTAAATTGAAAAAAAAACCTGTTTGAGCCTTTTATTGATTGACCAAAGTTGTAAAAATTCCTGAACATTTTCAATCATTATTCTTAGTTATCATGTACAGAAAATAAGTACTTGTTACAAGTATGCAACACACAACAAGACTTAGTGCATTTATCGTACATGTTATGTACGCTAGGGCATTTCATGTGAAAAATGCACTTGCTGTGTGTGGCATAACCGTACCAAAACACAAATTATAACATCTATATATATGCACCACAGTTGTTTGTTTCATTTTTGTTGCCTGAAAATGAGTTTTTTTCTAGGTAAAATTATGACGTTAAAATTCAGGTCACTGCGGCTTCAATTTGCAGGTCATAACAGCCGTTTTGACATGCTTCTTTAGATCTTATGCAGTGTGGTGTCACGAGCGTTTAAATGCGAAGTGCAAAACGTTCCTGTCAGTAATTTCATCTCAGCCACACACTCTCTGTAAAAAAAATGCAATTTAAATTCTAAAATTAAAACCAGAGGGCGCTACTGAAATGAATTTATGCTTCTTTTCAAAATCACTTTGGCTGGAAGCATCACTGATATGGATTTAAAATCCGAAACACGTGTATATATGGTGCATGAAAATTGGTTTGGAAATTTTCTTCAAGAAGGTATAGAGTTGGAACACTTCCGTATTATTAATAGAAAAACTTTTTTGAGATACTTCCATTCAGGAAATATCGTACTGTTATGGTAATTGCTTCAAAGTGTGCAAATGGAGATACTGCCGCTTTGCAACTCAATATATAGTGCTGTGTCTTGTTCAGGAATTTGCTGTCTACCACGTGCAAATGCAAGAACAAGAATAGTCTCCATCTTCAAAAAAGTTTCAATTTCTACAGAATAAATGCACCACACAATATCAACTATAATTCTTCTATTTACAGCACAATGGTGGCGTAGTAATATACTACTTTGTTTTGACAAATAGGAAAGATAACTCAAAAATTGCATTGAATGTTCATAACGTCTTCAAATTCATTAGCATCATTTTAGAGGAGATAAATTTACAGCATGGACCAGACATGCACGTTTCGGTTATTTTACCCTCGTCAGTGATCCTCAATCTGAACAATGTGATGTGACCAAATCTGAAAATTATGTCCTAAATATACCGAAACACGTAGCAAAATGACTGGGATATGATGCTACAGGACCCAGGTTTTAGAAATTTTAGAAAATTTTAAAACAAGAAATTTTAAAATGCGTTTGAAGAAACAACCAACCGAAATTGATCGAGTTTGGCCACATATGCCCTCGGGGACTCTTAGTCCACCAGCAGTGACACTCACCATGCAAGTGTCACAAATGTTTAACGTCTTCAAATTCATTAGCATCATTTTAGTGCAGATAAATTAACAGCATGGACCAGACATGCACGTTTCGGTTATTTAACCCTCGTCAGTGATCCTCAATCTAAACAATGTGATGTGACCAAATCTGAAAATTATGTCCTAAAAATACCGAAACACGTAGCAAAATGACTGGGATATGATGCAACAGGACCCCGGTTTTAGAAATTTTAGAAAATTTTACAAAACAGAAATTTTAAAATGCGTTTGAAGAAACAACCAACCGAAATTGATCGAGTTTGGCCACATGTGCCCTCGGGGACTCTTGGTCCACCAGCCCATGTTTAAAAAGTTATAGAGTTGTCTTTCTTATATCAACATTGAGGTGAGATAAACATAGTTTGCGTTGTTTCTAGAGATATTAAAAGCTTCACATATGCATCCTGTGTTAAAAGATATACTTATCATTGCCTTACGATAAAATTATTCAACAGTTTTAATATCAGCTGACAATAAATTTTGCGTAGATCTAGAAGTATCTTTCAGGACCTTCAGTCCTTTGATTTCTTCTGCAGTGTGGAGCAGTTAAAATTATTCCCTGTGACTTGAGATTTGTTTAATGTATTAAATACTTCTTTAAAGCTCTGTCGCCTGAAGGAAGCTTTGTTTTGGCACTTAATTTATTTGACGTCAAATATTATTTGGCTATTTTGGAAACTTCTCATTTCATGCAAAGATATTATCGAAATTAAAGGAGGTTAACATCTTAGCACTATCCCACCAATACTACATGTATTTTGAACATAGATTTTATTTGGACATGCTACTGAATCCGCCCTACAGGAAATTTAGAGGTGCTCACTCTCTGTAAAGTAAATGCCATTTACATTCTTATAATAAAACCAGAGGGCGCTACTGAAATGAATTTATGCGGCTTATGAAAAGCACTTTGGCTGGAAGCATCACTGATGAGGATTTGATACCGAAACACGTGTATAGTGCATGAAAATTGTTTTGGAAATTTTCGTCAAGAAGGTAAAGATTTGGAACACTTCCGCATTATTCGTGGTGAAAGAAAGAGAGACAACACACCAAAGGGGAGGAGACCTATATGTATCCAGTGATGTCTTTCGACGGCCATCCACTATATTTATACGTAGAAAATGATCTGGTTCTCCAGATTACGTGCACACAAACCTCCTACTTATCCGATCTCCCAAGACACACAATTTGTTGCAAAACAAAAAGCCTTCAATCTGAAGACGAAACAACACACAAGACAGTAAAGTAGAAATTCATTCTTATGGGTCGCCTGCTTGTAAATCTCCCAAGCTTGAGGTTACTTTTTATGAGTTGTAAACCGGAATTGCAAAGTGCATTGTTTAGTTCCGCGTTCAATACCTAGAATCAAACTGACACTAAGTCTTGTCTGGGAAAGTTCTCCTTAAACCAAGACAACGAGGAAATTATTTCTCAGTTTACATCGTTTATTGAAAACAAGTGCATGTACGTAAAAGTCAAGGTCAAGGAAACATGGAAATTCTAATATCATACAAATAAATTATTTTTTTATTCAGTGAAAACAATGCACTAATTAGCAGATATAAAACGTTTTGATTATTGCGTTGTTCAGGGGACAGACGGCAGAAAAACATTCTCGGCTCTCTCTCTCCCCTTGCCTCCCACTTCCCATGGCCTTTCACTCACTCACTCACTTCCTAGCTGCCCCTTTCTATCTCATTCCCCTTACCTTGTCCGCCCCCTTATTGCTTTAAAACAGCATTAAACTTTGACAGAGTCCAGTTATCGGCTGACAGTGTACGTCTATACACTGGACAACAAATGACGACCGACGAATGGAAATGGAGTCGTCTGGGACCAAACCTTTTTCTTGTTGCTGGTAGCGTAGTTGTTAGCGCGATGGACTATGAACCCATAGGTCGTGGGATCGAATCTCACCGTCGCTGGTCATTGCAAAACCATTGTAACCTCGGTGCAAGTTACTTTTACACTACGTTGCAATCTCTCTACCCAGGAGTAAACCGGGTACCTGGCACATGAGAAGGTTTGGCAATGTGAATGAAAAGCATTAGCGTCTGAACGGCAGCTCTGCTTGTATACTCCCAAGGGAGTTGAGAATGCAATGGATTGTACGGGTCTCACCAGGGAGGTAACTGTAGAAGTCGCGTGAGGCTAAAGCAAACTAGATTATAAACCCCCTACCTTTACCTTTTTCTGTTTAAAAAAGCCTATATCTTAAAAAAATTCATGTATGTAATCTTTAATACTAGTATTTCCTTTATCCTAAAATTTGATCCCAAAAGCAGGAAATTCTTTTACTTTGACTAGCTCAAAGTATTGAAAAGTACGATAAAATTATTCAACAGTTTTAATATCAGCTGACAATAAATTTTGCGTAGATCTAGAAGTATCTTTCAGGACCTTCAGTCCTTTGATTTCTTCTTGCAGTGTGGAGCAGTTAAAGTTATATCCTGTGACTTGAGGTTTGTTTAATGTATTAATTACTTCTTTAAAGCTCTGTCGCCTGAAGGAAGCTTTGTTTTAGCACTTAATTTATTTGACGTCAAATATTATTTGGCTATTTTGGAAACTTCTCATTTCATGCAAAGATATTATCGAAATTAAAGGAGGTTAACATCTTAGCACTATCCCACCAATACTACATGTATTTTGAACATAGATTTTATTTGGACATGCTAATGAATCCGCCCTACAGGAAATTTAGAGGTGCTCACTCTCTGTAAAGTAAATGTCATTTACATTCTAATAATAAAACCAGAGGGCGCTACTGAAATGAATTTATGCGGCTTATGAAAAGCACTTTGGCTGGAAGCATCACTGATAAGGATTTGATATCCGAAACACGTGTATAGTGCATGAAAATTGTTTTGGAAATTTTCGTCAAGAAGGTAAAGATTTGGAACACTTCCGCATTATTCGTAGTGAAAGAAAGAGACAACACACCAAAGGGGAGGAGACCTATATGTATCCAGTGATGTCTTTCGACGGCCATCCACTATATTTATACGTAGAAAATGATCTGGTTCTCCAGATTACGTGCACACAAACCTCCTACTTATCCGATCTCCCAAGACACACAATTTGTTGCAAAACAAAAAGCCTTCAATCTGAAGACGAAACAACACACAAGACAGTAAAGTAGAAATTCATTCTTATGGGTCGCCTGCTTGTAAATCTCCCAAGCTTGAGGTTACTTTTTATGAGTTGTAAACCGGAATTGCAAAGTGCATTGTTTAGTTCCGCGTTCAATACCTAGAATCAAACTGACACTAAGTCTTGTCTGGGAAAGTTCTCCTTAAACCAAGACAACGAGGAAATTATTTCTCAGTTTACATCGTTTATTGAAAACAAGTGCATGTACGTAAAAGTCAAGGTCAAGGAAACATGGAAATTCTAATATCATACATATAAATTATTTTTTTATTCAATGAAAACAATGCACTAATTAGCAGATATAAAACGTTTTGATTATTGCGTTGTTCAGGGGACAGACGGCAGAAAAACATTCTCGGCTCTCTCTCTGCCCTTGCCTCCCACTTCCCATGGCCTTTCACTCACTCACTCACTCACTTCCCTGCCCCTTTCTATCTCCTTCCCCTTACCTTGTCCGCCCCCTTATTGCTTTAAAACAGCATTAAACTTTGACAGAGTCCAGTTATCGGCTGACAGTGTATGTCTATACACTGGACAAGAAATGACGACCGACGAATGGAAATGGAGTCGTCTGGGACGAAACCTTTTCCTGTTGCTGGTAGCGTAGTTGTTAGCGCGATGGACTACGAACCCATAGGTCGTGGGATCGAATCTCACCGTCGCTGGTCATTGCAAAACCATTGTAACCTTGGTGCAAGTTACTTTTACACTACGTTGCAATCTCTCTACCTTAGGAGTAAACCGGGTACCTGGCACATGAGAAGGTTTGGCAATGTGAATGAAAAGCATTAGCCTAGCGTCTGAACGGCAGCTCTGCTTGTATACTCCCAAGGGAGTTGAGAATGCAATGGATTGTACGGGTCTCACCAGGGAGGTAACTGTAGAAGTCGCGTGAGGCTAAAGCGAACTAGATTATAAACCCCTACCTTTACCTTTTTCTGTTTAAAAAAGCCTATATCTTCAAAAAAAAAATAATGTATGTAATCTTTAATACAAGTATTTCCTTTATCCTAAAATTTGATCCCAAAAGCAGGAAATTTATTTACTTTGACTAGCTCAAAGTATTGAAAAGTACCTTGTGCATTTAAATTGAAAAAAAGGTTCTAAACATTGTTTCCGATTTTAAAGTAATTCTCGATCAAATTATTGAATATATTAAGTACCTCGAAGTATCGTTATATATAATTTCTTAAGGGTTTTTTAAAACATCTCAAAGAGTAGACAAACTTTCCTTTTCCTCAAGAATGAATGGATAATGACCATATCCCAATACATAGTGCAGAATCGATAATTCAGAAAATGATAAACCGAAGGCATTAAAAATCAGGATAAAACAAGAACCAAAGCAAACAAAGGAAAACCACCATATGAAAAGAAGCGAACTCCCGATATGGGAGTGAGACCAGGTGCCCAGGAAGAGTCAGCACCTCCTGCTTGCATGCAACACCCGTCACTCCAATTCGGTAGAATTGTCACATCCGGTTACTTCCATTTCGGAAGATACAAGTATATTCGGTGGTTGGATGGTTCAAATGGTCTATGACAGAATATCATCATTCTGGAGAGTGGGACATCATAGTGTATGACGAGTTCCCCATATCGAATGTAGAACTTCCTCAGTAACGAGATTAGTCGGTCGTATCCCTGACTGAGAAGCTTATCTGAAAGACGCCTAGCTCTCGGAACAAAATCTGTATATTTGATACTTGCTCTGGCATAGCGTATCAACTGAGATATGAACACGCCATAAGCAGGCGATGAAGGGATGTTGCTGCTGGGAAAAGTAGTTTGTAATGTTGAAATTCAAGTCGTCGCGTTTGTCATAGAGTGATGTGTTCATGTGACCATCAGTGTCGTAGGACAACAATATGTTCAGATAGGATGCTGAATTATTAGTTTCATTGACTTCAAGCTCCGAAGGATAGATTCTACTGAGGTAATCCGCAAATTCTGGATTATTGATGGACAGCATATCGTCTATATATCTGTAATAGAAGTTAAAGTTAAAAGCAACGTATCTGTTTCCTTCAGAGAGCAAAGATTGAATGAATTCAGCTTCGTCAGAGTAAAGGAAAATGCCGGCAAGAAATGGGGCACAATTGGTTCCCATTGGAATTCCGACAATTTGCTGGAGGACCTTTCCTCCAAACACCACAAAAATGTTGTAGATCAGGAAGTTTAACATCTGAATAATATCTGCTTCAGTGTATACTGTAAATGTTTTTGTTCAGAGTTCGGAAAAAAGTAACAATGATCGCCAAGGCCCACTGTGATATAAGAACACAGTGGATACCCAGATAGCATGACTACGTTGGGCCAATGTTGGTAATATGTTGTATGGTTGGCCGGTGGTTGGCGTTGGCATGTCAACGTTGGACCAACATTGGGCCAACATTGTATTTGTCGGACATACCAATGAATCATCGCTGTTGTTGGACTGGGGTTGGCCCAATGTTGGTCCAACATCGTATGTTCAAAATAAAAGCACCGATCGAATTACATAATTTTATAAATGAGATTTAAAATACACACCATCATTGAAAAAGATCAAAATTTTGTTTCAAAATAATAACACGAAGCCATAAGAGTCAAAAGAATAATAATCTAATTGACGACGTTGGTTCAATGTTGGGCCAACGTTGGTCCAAATTAAAGAAAAAATGTAAAGATTCAAATGAAATCTAATTTAATAAAAAGTCAATCTGACTTTATTAACTGAATTTATTCCTCTTTAACATTTTTTCATTATTTGCAATAATGGTATGAATGGGTTGACGTTGGGCCTACGTTGGACCTACGTATGTTATACCAAGATTAATTTTCAAAATATCGTTTATTTTTCATTTCCGAAAAGTCTTGAACTATGGAGTTTTCAAAATTTTCAAATACTTAACAAGTCTTTAGATAAGAAATGTGTGTCCGTCAAAAAAGAACATACTTTTTGCGGTACTGTAAGACGTTGGGTCAACGTTGGACCAACGTAAACATTGGGTAAAGAAAACATTAAAAAATAAACAACAATTTTTCATAAAAATATTAGATCATGTCTATAATGTGCATAGTTATTTCACATTGATACATACATGTATGATATGTCAGTAATTCAAGGTTCCTGTATTACTTTATAAAATTCAACTTATCATAAAATTAACTACCAAAGTAACTGCAGAGATAAGATCTAGGTCAGTGCTTGGCCGGTCAAGTCATAATTAACACCAGATGTCTGACCAATTTCTAAGGCAACGGAGCTAGATTGCACAATCTGATACCGGACGTTTCTTATCTGGGACGCAAACTACAAGGTTTTAAGTAAAGATAAATTTGAAATAGAGCGAGAGCGGTCAGTGGACGCTGAAGTTTTGTAAAGTGTAGGCAGTAAAAGTAAGTACATTATGATATTTATTATTATTCATGATTGTTGGCAATTCGTATGTATTATTTTATTTATTTTTGTTCATATTGCATTTGTAGAGATCAAATTAACTAGTATCATTAATCATGTTAATTTATCTAAATATCTTATACTTTTGTATCTTTTCTCTTTTGCAGTAATATTGAATTTAAAGACGTTAAACATACCACGTTGAAATGGAGATCGGTTGATCGAATGATTTGGAGATAGTATTCGACTTGATGAGAAAGAAAGGAAAAGTGGAGATACCAAAGGACCAGAGTTGTGTTTGAAGTCGGATAGTTAACATTGAGTGATTTATGTTCAGATTTGTGGATCAATAAATATGAGGATATTTATTTTCTACTTTCAGATCACCGAAGGATCTACGGCCAACGTTACCAACAAAAAGCCAACGTTCAGCCAACATATCATAACAACGTTGGATTGACGTTGGACCAACATAAATCCGATCTATGTTAAACTTGGCCAACGTTGGGCCAACGTGTAAACATCCGAGGTCTTACATCGGCCCAACAGCGACCCAACTTGTGGGGCCAACGTTGGGCCGATGAGCAACATTGCATTGGCCCAACATTCACTGCCGATATTGGCCCAACGTAAATGTCACCGATGGACTTGCGTTGGGCCAACATCAGCATGCTATCTGGGTAAGAATACAAAGGCACATACACAACAGCAGAGCACACAAATTGAGGGTAAAATTAGCGACCAAGAAAGCCTACATTATCAAATTTATTGTGGTTTATACGGCAGCTATCTCAACTGGAATTTTATATTTTGATATGCTGTTACCTATGTACGTCTTTAAGTGCATGCTAATGGAAAAATGTTGTTCACAATCCCGCTCAATGTTATCTCAATGAAAATAATCAAGAATTATGCTATTTTTCATGAAAAATTGACAAAATCGCTGGTTTTCAGTGATATTTATGCAATATGTGCGATGTCTTAGAAAGCGAGGAGCAGTTTTTATAACTATATTTCTCAAAATATAGATATTTAACTCTATAAGAATGACAACAAAATTTATATTAGGAAAAGTCGATTTTAGGGGGCCTCTTTACTATGTAATGTTAAACGTCTTCAAATTCAATAGCATCATTTGAGAACAGGTAAATTTTCAGCATGGACCAGATGCACGTTTCGGATACTAAACCCTCGTCAGTGATACTCAAACTAAATAAAGTAATATGGCAAAAGAGTGTGAAATTTATTATGTCAAAAAATGTACAGAAAGACGTAGCAGGAAAGCTGGGATATGATGCTACAGGACTCATGTTTTAGAAAGTTCAAGAAATTTTGATAATAGAAATTCTTGAAAGCGAAGAAACGACCAACAGAAGTTGATCGAACTTGGCTACATGTGCCTTCGGGGACTCCTGGTCCAGCAGCACTGACACTCACCAAGTGGTACAAATGTTAATTGTCTACAAATTCAATAGCATCATATATACTCCTTTCCATAAAAAACCTAAAGGTTCCGCCTATCGTTTACCTACAGCATGAACAAGCTTATGTAACCCTACAAGCAGGAGATGCTTACTCTTCCTGGGCACTTGGTCTCACTCCCACATCGGGAGTTCGCTTCTTTTCATGTGGTGGAGGTTTTTGTTTGTTTGCTTTGGTTCCTGTTTTGTCCTAATTTTGTATGCCTTCGGTTTCTGATTTTCTGAATTATCGATTTTATGCTGTATACAGGGATATGGTCAATATCCATATTTGTCATTTCAACTAAATTGCATATATATGAAACTCGTATTACATGAAACGAAAGAACATGCCTTCTTCTTTAAGAATTCAACATTTCAAAACATTTTGTCCGAAAGTAGATTTTTCATGAATTTATATATAAATATCAAGATCAATGTACTTGGCAAATCTGAAGTTCCAGGCTCTCTATCTTGTTTACAAGACCTACCTGCAGCATAAACACATGTGGGCATGTAAACCCCCATCCTCTCACGTATACTCTCTCAAATAGATAGCAAAACCCTTTACATATGTGAAAGATCATGCCTTTTCCTACGAATATACAAAATTTCTTACCATTTTTACCAGAAATAGATTTTAAAATATCTTTCACCAAACAACTATTTCTAGCCCCAAAATGACATGACCTTTGACCCCTGACCTTGAAAATGAATAGACATATTTTGTTTACTAAACCCAATCTTCATGGCAAATTTGAAGTTCCTAGATAAAAAGGTTTGGTTCTATCTTGTTTACAAGACCTTCATCATTAATAGATATGGGGATGTAAACCCATTTCTTACACAGTCGTAATCGTTTTAAATATGAGATTTAAGCTAGGGGAGTGACAAATATGGATAATGACCATATCCCTGTATACTGCACAAAATCGATAATTCAGAAAATCAGAAACCGAAGGCATACAAAATCAGGATAAAACAGGAACCAAAGCAAACAAACTAAAACCTCCACCATATGAAAAGAAGCGAACTCCCGATATGGGAGTGAGACCAGGTGCCCAGGAAGAGTAAGCATCTCCTGCTTGCATGCAACACCCGCCGCTTCAATTCGGTAAAACTGTCACATCCGGTTACTTCCATTTCGGAAGACATATAGTACAATCTTTGGTTGGATGGTTCAAATGGTCTATGGCAGAATATCATCCACCATTCTGGAAAGTGGGACATCATAGTGTATGACGAGTTCCCCATATCGACCGTAGAACTTCCTCAGTGACGATGTTAGTCGGTCACAAACAAATCGATGACTGAGAAGCTTATCTGAAAGACGCCTAGCTCTCAGAACAAAATCCGTATATTTAGTACTTGCTCTGGCATAGCGTATCAACTGAGAAATGAACACGCCATATGCCTGTGATGAAGGGATGTTGCTACTCACAAAAGGAAAGTTTGTAATGCTTAAATTGAAGTCGTCACGTTTGTCATAGAGTGAGGTGTTCATGTGACCATCAGTGTCGTAGGTCAACATTATGTCCAAATAGGATGCTGAATTATTTGTCTTTGTAGTATCTTTGACTTGAAGATTTGAATGATAGATACTGCTCAGGTAACCCGTGAATTTTGGATTATTGATGGACAACACATCGTCTATGTATCTGTAAGTGAAGTCAGAAGTTGAAGTCAGAAGGCAGAAGTTTAAGTCAGAAGTTTAAGTCAGAAGAAAAACCTATATTAGCCCCAGATGACCTTGGCATTTAATCCTTAACCTTGAGAATATATAAGGCTCTTTTATTTGTTAAAATAAATCTGATTGGCATATTTGGAGTTCTTAGCTCAAATAGTTTAGTCTCTATCTTGTTTACAAGACATATATTAGCAGATGTGAACATATGTAACCCCCTTCCCTTTAAGCATACTTTCTCAAATACGAGAAAAAAATATAGAATTCCGTAGCATATGTGGGAGATCATGCATACAAAGTTTCAAAACACTTTTACAAAAAATAGATATGTCCCTGACCTTGGAAATCAATAGAATTATTCTGTTTGCTAAATCTAATCTATACATGGCAATTTTGATTGTCTCTATCGTGCTTACTAGGGTACAGACGGACAGATGGAAGGACGGACTGACATCGCCATACCATAATACGTCCCGTTTAAAGACGGGCGTATAAAAACTAAAATAGTTCTTAATAAATGACAATACTTTTATTTACAAAATTATACTAGTACATGTATTTGTAGGACATTAGGTTTTAGATGGTGATTGTGAGAGTATACAAAATCCAAGCGATTCAAACATGAGATTTGAAACAAACATTCTAGTATGATTTTCCTTTGAAAGAAGAAAATTTATTTCTCTGGATGAATTTTTCGCCTTCAAATTCTCCTTCAGTATCCCGTATGTCATTATAAACACTGGGATCACTAACGATTTGTTCTTCCCTATAAGCCATGTCATATCCGTTATTCTGTCCTTGCTGATCATAGTCCATCGGAGCATTGACTGCTGACGATTCAAGTATGAAATAAGCATTTGTATCCATAGCTGTATTATCTTGCTGTATGTCTGCCATGGATCCAGCGCTCGGAGGGTCAGGGAAAGAGTCATTTGACTGATTCTCACCATAATCTTTCCTGAAGTGCTCGTTGTATGTGTCTGTCATAAAGCGGCTTATTCGATTTCCAAGTTGTTTTAGAGGCTCCATACTCAACCTTTTCCTCCTTGTATTGCCTGTTGCAGCCGATACATGTACATCCACATTGTTGCGCAAGCCACATCGATCGTATCCCACGACACAATTTCTGATTTGCCGTGTCATGCTATCATACCGTTCCTCTCCAAAAGCGGAAGCTGCACTTGCAGTACTCAGCATAGGCTTTAAACATGTTTTTCTGCTATTCATATCCGGTTCCGCATATGCTGATTCAGGCATGTCAGATTCGCCAAATGATGTTGATGGTCCTGGAGAGAATCTGTTCTCGGTGAACTGGGGCTCTGGCTGATATTCATTGCCATAAGAAAAGTCCTGTAAAGCATATTGATTTCTGTTTCTCTCGTCTTGACCTTGCTGTCGAGAAAGGGTACCATTTTCGGCTATTCTTGTCAGCATGTCTGAAAAGGAAAATTGAACACAATAGTGGGTCCCTGTAAAGTGCGAAACGAAACAAAAACGAAACGAAACGAAACGAAACAAATCGAAACGAAACGAAACAAATCGAAACGAAACGAAACAAATCGAAACGAAACGAAACAGATCGAAACGAAACGAAACGAAACAGATCGAAACGAAACGAAACAGACCGAAACGAAACGAAACAAAACATAAAACTTTAAGAAAATGAGAAAAAGAGGAAAAATCGCCGAAAACGAATATTTCAAGACAAGATCAGCATGTAATATTGCCTTAATCCAAGAGTTCTACATTTATAACTAGTGCTGAGAGGGTTTCTTGAAAGAGTCAAAATGACAATTAACAAAAGTAAATGCCAAATGCCATTCATGCATTTAAGAGGAATAAAAGGGAGGGGATAGAAAACCACGCTATGACACTGTAATGAGATCATAAAACGGGGTGGGGGCACATTTCAGGAAAAAAAATCTTATCCTTTTTCAAACGAAATGTGCCCCCCAGTTTTTAATTGCTCTCATTTTTTTTTTATAAAATTTTCAAATACACATAACGGAACAGTTCCATTTCCTCTGCGCTAGACTCCTCCCTGCTGAATAATATTTTTCCGTCTATGACGAGGTTATTCATCCCATTCACTCTCCTTTAAAATACAATTGTGCTATATACCGTACATATTATGTTTTAATCGTCAACTTTGATTCTTTAAAAAACCCTCCAGCCACAAGAATTAACGGTTGAAGGCAATAATGAGGGGGTGGACAGCATGTGGAGAAATGATGCCACTTCTCTCAGTCAGGTGACGAAGTTCGGCGAAACTCCCTTTAAATCAGTTAGTAGCTTTCTTCATAAAACCTTTGTATTATTTAATTTTTGTTATTCATACTATTTTCAATTTGTTATGTAACGATGATTCATGACCTAATTTCAATTCTATAAGAAAACATAATGATTTTATACTAGAAAATAGAGGAAATTTTGTAGAAAAAAGGAATTTTTAAAATATGTGGGAACCGCCAAAATCAGTTATCCGAAAAAACGACGATACATGACTTCATGTATTTGTTATAAACTTTCAATCGCGATGCCCGGAACACGAATTATTAAACTAGAAACCTAAGAAAACGGACATTGAAGTTGCCAAAACTCGCCAAATCATGCTGTCTTCCTATGAAATTACCGTACAGCCTATGGACAGAATCTTACTAATTTTCATCTCATGTGGGAACCGCTAATTTAAAACGGAAAATAAAGTTTTTTTTACATCAACTTCTCCAGAAAATAGCGGAGTATCATATCCAATGCCCGGAAGCCGTTTAACAATCTTAGTTACAGTGATGCCCATATACGACAATAGTAATTTCAAATCTGGCTGCGAGCCATGACGCGATGTCAGAGTGGCATTATTTCTCCGTATGGGGACAAAGGGAGGGGAGAGAAAGGGGGCGGGAGGAGAGGAAAGGGGGCGAGAGGAGGGACAGATGATTGGGAGGGTAACAGTAACCCAAAAAAACTAGGAAATTACTTTTAATATAAACAATCTTGCTCTTATGCGTTCATGTACATAATCTCAATTTTAGAATTACCACGAAATTCATCTACATGTATATATACCTTAAAAAATTTTCCCGATCGCTTCGCTCGCCGCAATTTTCAATTCATTTTTCAAATCCTTCAGGCTCGCTTCGCTCACCTTAGTTTTTTTTCATCTAAACAGGTCTATTTCTTTTTTCAAGGTTTAAAAAAGGAAATATCCCAAATAACTTCACTATTGCACCAATTTACACTTTTAAGTTTAAACATTTGTCTTGACCGCCCAAGACCCTCTCCCCCCACGGGGAGGGGGAGACGGCAGGAGGAGAGTGGTAACCCCTGACCCTTCAATAAGATCTCGTCTTGAAATATTCGTTTTCGGCGATTTTTCTTCTTTTTTTCTCATTTTCTTTAAGTTTAATGTTTTGTTTCGTTTCGTTTCGATTTGTTTCGTTTCGTTTCGATCTGTTTCGTTTCGTTTTGTTTCGTTTCGTTTCGATCTGTTTCGTTTCGTTTCGATTTGTTTCGTTTCGTTTCGATTTGTTTCGTTTCGTTTCGATTTGTTTCGTTTCGTTTCGTTTCGTTTTTGTTTCGTTTCGCACTTTACAGGTACCCCACAATAGTAACCATTTAACCATTCATTGGTCAGTGCAGGGAATCATGCTATCTAGAGATATTTTCGATATTTTCCATAAATTTGGTTTTTTTTGTATAATAATACGGAAATGTTCCAACGCTTTACCTTCTTGACGAAAATCATATTTCAACCCTTTTCATTATACAATTATTGACTTTTGATAGGGTCTACTCGTGACTATACAGACCTGGTCAGGTATTGGTTGACCGAGGCCGAAGGCTGGTACCGCACACGCTAATCCCGAATATACCGCTTTGGAGCGTTAGCGGTCAACTCACTCTGAGGTACACTCTATCAAACAGCTTCTCCATCAATCAGAAATAAGCAAAATCGGCAATAATTCCTGATCATTTAATAAGAATATTTGTAGACTTCAAGGAAACAATCATTTATGGCAGTTGAACTCAACCCTATTTCTAATCACATGGAAAACTGCTTCAGTTTGCTTAGTTGTCCATTTTGTGTGGTTTTGCGTCCTTTCATCGTCGAAAACCCACACTCGGTCACGCAAGCTCACCTCCCATGGGTCATTACGGCAGAATTTTCGCTGGATAGCATTACAAAAAACTATTGCGAGTACTCGTCAGTGAAAATGTTATCGATAGCAAAAGTATGATCTATTTTATATATTTATCAACAAAAGAAGCCCTAATTAATGTTGATGCTAATTTTAGGAGTTACTAAACAATACTACTTCTATATTGGCTTTAAATAGCTGACAAGTACTCGCATTAGATTTTTGTAATGCTATCCAGCGGAAATTCTGCCAATTTGACCCACGGGAGGTGAGCTTGCGTGACCATTCGTGGGTTTCCGACGATGGCGTTTTTCGGTCTTTCAATTTTGGAAAAAAGGATGTTGTCCTTAATGATATTTTTAATCCAGATAGTGAATACTTTAAACCTCTTTGGAGTATGTTTTAATGTTATCTCATAATCGTCGACTTACTCACCCACAATTTGAGTTGGTTTATACTCTTCTTTCTTACAGCTTCAAATAAAAAAGGAACATGTTTAATTTTTTCTTTTCTGCTGAATATATAACCATGTCTAAAAATGGACTTCTGTTGAGAAGATAAGCCAGAGTCATTAAATGTATTCTCTTATCTAGAAATGATTTTTCTGGAAAAGGTTTGTTTTTCTGTCACTATATTTCACCATGTCACATTTACAGTACTGATCTTTGGACCTTTATATAAAATAATGAAATAATACGCAGGTAAAATTTCATATTTTTTCGCTCATAGAATACACTGGTTTCCAGATTTACTGTTCTTCAAATTTGCGTGTTGACGTTACTTTATATTCGAAACATATGAATTATGTTATTTATATCCTTTACTTACATGTTTTGACCTAGACATACACAGCATGTAAATATCAGTACAAGGGTGATAAATCCTAATAAAACCATGCTGATGATAAACCACTGGTTGATGTTAAAACCCCATATCTTATCTTCCTTACACAAGGAACTGCACACCTCTTCTGGCTCTGTATCTGAAAATAAGAATTTGTGTTCGGGTCCTTGTAAAGTGCGAAACGAACCAAAACGATACGAAAGAAATCGAAACGAAACGAAACAGATCGAAACGAAACGAAACGAAAAAGATCGAAACAAAACGAAACAAAACATTAAACTTAAATAATATGAGAAAAAGAGGTAAAATCGCCGAGAATATTTAAAGACAAGATCAGCATTTAATTTTGTCTTAATCCAAGAGATCTACATTTGTAACTAAGGCCGAGAGAGTTTCTTGAAAGAGTCAAAGCTGACAACTAAAAAAGTAAATGTCAAATGCCATTTATGTAATAAAGGGGAGGGGATAGAAAACCACGCTATGACACCGAAATAAGATCATAAAACTGTGGGGGGGGGGGGGGGGGGGGGGCCACATTCAGGAAAAAAAATCTGATCCTTTTTCAAACGAAATGTGCCCCCCCCCCCAGTATTTTATTTTCATTTTTTCTGATAAAGTTTTCAAATACACTTCAAGGGCGTCGGAGAAGGGGGTGGGGGTGCAGCGGGGGCAAAAGGCCCCCACTTTGAAAAACGGGAGGGGGGGGGCACAACCATGTTTGTGCCCCCCAACTTTTCAATCACAAAATTTTATGGTGCATTAACATTGTTTATAATAGCAACATTTTGTACCATAAATCTACAATTTTTCTGTCAATTTTCAAAATTTTTCTTTGGCTCGCTACCGCTTGCCAGTTCTTTATAGATTTCTGAATAATTTAGCTATTCTTTTCCATCCTTTACACATATTACTTTATCAATGAGCATGAAGACATTTAACTCAAACTATATAGAATAAAATTACATGTACTTGTTAATGATAGAGGGTATAGAAAGTATTTTCAGATACGTCAATATTTTGCTAAGGAAATTTCCTGGCTCGCTACCACCAGACATCTATTCATGTACAAAAAATTCAGAATTGCACCAGAAATGTTAAAATTTGTGCCTACAGAACATAAAACCCCCATATAATTTTTAATGTCTTTTTTTTTGCTTGTAAGAAATTTTGGGATGTTGTGCCCCTCAACTTTTTCTGGCAGAGCTACGCCGTTGTCTGTACTAGACTCCTCCCTGCTAAATAATATTTTTCCGCATATGACGAGGTTATTCATTCCGTTCACTCTCCTTTAATCCTTTAAAATCCAATTGTGCTATATACCGTATATATTATGTTTTAATCGTCAACTTTGACCCTTTAAAGACCCTCCAGCCACAAGAACTAATAGTAGAAGGCAATGATATATGCAGATATTGACATCCGTTTTAGTTCTCTGCATTTACATAAATTTTTCTCAAGTTCTTTAAGATTTATGTTTTGTTTCGTTTTGTTTCGATCTGTTTCGTTTCGTTTCGTTTCGATCTGTTTCGTTTTATTTCGTTTCGTTTTGATCTGTTTCGTTTCGTTTCGTTTTTGTTTCGTTTCGCACCTTACAGGAATTCCCAGTGTTCACATCGCTCATCTGAGATCACTGGAAATGCTAAACGTCTTCAAATTCAATAGAATCATTTAAGAACTGATGAATTTACAGCATGGACCAGACATGCACGTGTTGGGCACTTAACCCTCATCAGTGATCCTAAATATTAATTATGTAATATGACCAAAGAGTGTTAAAAATGATAAGTTAAAATTTATCGAAAGAGGTAGCAGGATGGGTGGGATATGATGCTATATGACCAAGAAGTTGATCGAACTTGGCTACATATGAGCTCTTGGGGACTCCTGGTATACCAGCAGTGACACTCACCAAGTGGAACAAATATTAAACATCTTCAACTGGTGAATATACAACATGGACCAAACATGCACGATTCGGGTACGTTGATCCTCAATCTAAGAAATGTAATATGATCAAAGAGTGTGAAAGTTATATCATGTTAAAAATGTATCGAAAGACATTATTAAGGAAGATAGATGGGATATGATGCTACAGGACCCATGTTTTAGAAATTGCAAGACATTTTGATAACAGAAATTTTCGAATGCGTTAAAGAAACGATCAACTGAAGTTGATCGAACTTGGCTACATGTGCCCTCGAGAACTCCCGGTCCACCAGCAACGACACTCACACTCAATCATACAGTAATGTGATTCATAAAATTTTGAAATAATCAGTACACAAACTATCTTTTAAAAGAGTTAATGAGAAAAATATTGGAAAACTGAAAAATTGGACCTTTTTAACCAAGAGCAGGCCATGTAGAAAAAACAACAACTGAAGACTAATAATTTTAAATGTACCTCTTCTAGAAAAAATACTGAAAATAAGATACCCCTTTCCCTATTTGAGGGGGTGAAAAGGGAGTATGAAGAAGGGGGTGGGAGGTATGAGAATAGGTAGAAGAAGGGTTGGGAAAAGGAAAGGATGTGGATGAAGGGATAAAGGAGAGAGAGAAAGGATGGAGGGAGGAGAGAAGAAGGGGCGGGAATTGGGAGAGGAAGGCGGGAGGGGGAGAGGGGAATCAGAAAAAAGGTAAAAAATGGAGTTGAAGGCACAATGTTTGGGTTCATTTGCACATGAAACATAACGTACAGTTTAATATATTTAATATCAAAAGATGATATTCATGCACAGTTACATTCCTAACAATGCATATAATGAAATTTAATGAGCAATGTCAGGTGCGAGAAGTTGAAAATGTTCATATCGGCCATCTCCCCTTCCATTTTCGCAGTCTTAAAAATGAAACCCAAAATCAAATGTTTTATCACATTTCCTTCACATAAGTATTTCTCTACTATATAAGTCTTAAATGATCAGTGTTTGGGCAGCATTATTCAGAACAAAGGAGGGGATCTTCAACAGACGTGCATTCAAATAAAGCACTTTCAAAGAATTATTCTTTGATTTGAAAATAAAGTTTGAAAATGGGTGTGGTCATTTTCTCCTATATAACTCTATGTAATCTTGTGCTTGCAACTCCTCTGACACTATAAATGACGGAGACTTTTTTTTGCAATATGATGGGTCTGTGGTCTAGTTGTACACCTCATATTTTGTTTAAGCACCTGACCCCCAGGATTGAGTACAATGATATGATAAATATCGAAGAAGTACACATTAGTTACTCATTCTCAAATCCGGGAAGGTAAGGCAAAGCCATTTGAATTTCCATCGGAAGAGCCGCGAAAACCTGAGCAAACAATTTTCATAAATGAGACCAAGTGCCCGGGGAGAGTCAGCGTCTCTTGTTTGCATGCAACATCCTCCGCGGCAATAGTTTCATGAAAACTTGTGAAATAAGGTAATTACCTCGTTGTACATATTAATGCACACATTCATAATATTGCAAAAGATGTCTTGTTTGGTGATGTTGAAAACATTCAATCGCAATCAAGAGTGTCACTTATAATTCTGGAAAGAGGAATCTTATATGCTTTTATAAGATCCCTGAAGCGACTGAAGAATTTCCTCAATGGTGATCACAGCCGTTGTATATTTAGTTATTTATATCCCCGAACGAGTAACTTACTTGCAAACAGTCGGACTCTATCGATGAAATCGTCTTTCGGTACATTTTTGAATATAAAAACTTCCACAATCCTTGACCATATTACTGTTTCGATATTGTTTAGATTGAGGAGGATCACTGACAAGGCTAAAATACCCGAAACGTGCATGTCTGGTCTATGCTGCAAATTTATCTGTTCTTGAATGTGAAGACGTTTAAAATTAAATCATGCCTAGACATACCGAATAGGTAAGAAACATAAATGCCACAAGAAGGAGATGACGGAATATTGCTACTCATAAAAGGGACCTTAGTTATGTTCAAGGTGAAGTGTTCATATGGCCATTTGCATCCAAAGACGGAAGTATAACCAAGAACTAAGCGGATCTGTCGCTCTTGGTTGTTTCCTTAATCTCTAGTTCATGAGGATAGACTTCATGTAGGTGATGCTTAAGTTTGGATCATTGATGGACACTACGTCATCTATGTATTTATTGGTAAATCTGAACTGCGATACGAGATGCAATAAACACCTGTCAGATTCATTAAACTTACTATTACTGAAGGTGCCATTCACTGTCAAATATCCACACCCCAAAACTGGATGGCAAAACTGGTCCTCAAAGCAGGAACAACTTGAAGTACATTCTGAACCATAATATCCATAAGGACACGTGAATGTGCAGTTTGGTCCAATTAACCCACCTGGACAAGCTGTCAAAGAAATACAACTGTTACAGGCTCTTTTATTTTATTTCCTTTGGTGTTGAGAAGTAGGGTTATTTGTTTTGTAGTAAAAAATGAAGATTCAAATTGTCGTGATTTTGACAATTGTTATAATGGTCAAAGTTACTTTATTTTTTATCTAAACTAAAGATCGACATTGAAATCATCTAAAATGTATGAAATATTTGCATGGTACAACTAGCTTATCTTGAAGGTCTGATACTTGAACAACGCCAGGCACTTTTAGTGCAAAATCCTAGTTTGCCCAATATATCATATCCAAGGAAATCTGAATAAAATGAATATTAGGTATCCACCTGTCTCAATGATGAGGCTAGTTTAATAATTGCGAACACACAGAATTAGCTGTAGAAGACACCATAACTGTAACATTTTAGAAATATCAACGAAACTGAAATAGAAAATTAAAGGGCTAACATTTGATTATGAAATATGTCAGAGACTATATTCATACGTTCTTTAATAAAACATCATTTAAAACAATGGTGAAACAAATTATAAGTATACAAACCTTTAAGAAGTTTCGACCATACTTTTTAAGGCTATTGCAAATTTCGATACAAATATTTTACATTTTTACTCAGAAATGAGCGAAAAAAACTGTGTCAAACCAAAAAATATCTGAAAATTTAAGGGTTTATCATTCAAACATGATTAAATATTTGTTAGACATACTTTTATCAAAATCTACAAACAATTTAGGCAACACTACGCAATGATAACATATCTTTGAAATAGGTGATGACGTCAAACGATACCCAAACCACCTTAAATTGGAAGTTGTTGTCCGTTGCAGCGACCGATGATGCATATTGGTCCATACGATTATTAAATTAGAAAACAATTCGAGGGATTTTAATTTCATTTTTCTGATGAAAGTTGAATAGGGAAATTGATTTATATCACAAGCTTTTTTTTCATAGGTATTTTCTTATCTTACCTTTACATTCTGCATTATGAAGAATCCTATTGTTAAATCTGCAAGATGTGAAAAAAAATAGTTTCAAGAATTATCAGAATAGGTTATCATTAATTACAATAAACACCGAAAATATTGGATAATTCCCCAGCAACACAATCTGTAAGGCACATAGTAAAACACAGCAGCAAAATGCAACAAACAACGAATATTTAATTTAATAATTTAAAAACAGTTTCAACAAACAAAAGAAGACATGTGGCAACACACCCAGCAATCAAACCGAACGGTCAATCGAACTATCAATGTAGGAACATCGAAATCATGAAAATATCAGGGAGGGGGGGGGGGGGCTAAATACTAATGAAGAATTCGTAAACGAGGATTTTAATACTTCCAAAATGTTAAAAATGGATACAAAAATATTACATTTTCTTCAATATCTCCCTTAATTTTCATCATTTGTCTTAATTTGATATCCCATTCGCTAATACGTTCTAATCGAACTCTCGCAAGCATACTATGATGTCCTGTATTAGTGTAATTCAACCTACAAAGCTGCAGAAGTACCGAGTTCAATCTCAAGACAGCGTACGACAGTATGATACATTTATTTACATATTCTTTTCTTTATCGTCAAATACTTTATACTATTGAGAAAAGTTAAAATAGGAGGATATTAATGAGAAATGTTTTGACAAGGAATAATTCATGAGAGCAGAATTTTGTCCCCCACTTTCGCGAAAGCGCGGTGACATTAAATCCGGTTCGTCCGTCCGTCTGTCCGTCAGTCACAAAAACTTTAACTTTGTGCATAACTTTTGACTGGTAATTGATAGGGCATTGATATTTCAAATGTGTATTCCTTGTAACAAGACCCTTCCATGGATACCAATTTTTTTTACCTTGACCTTGGACTTTGACCTACTTATTATTAAAATCTTTAATCTTGTCCATAACTTTTGAATGGAAAATGATAGGGCTTTCATATTACACATGTGTATTCCTTGTGAAAGACCTTTCCAGGGATACCAAAATTTTTGACCCGCTTACCTTGACCTTGGGCTTTGACCTACTTATCAAAAACCTTTACCTTGTCCATAACTTTTTAATGGAAAGAGATAGGGCTTTGATATTTCACATGTGTATTCCTTGTGAAAATATCTTTCCATGGATACCAACATTTTTGACCTTGTGACCTTGACCTTTGAGCTTGACGTACTTTTCAAAAACTTGAACCTCGACCATAACTATTGAACGGAAAGTGATAAGGCTTTCATATTTTACATGTGTATTCCTTGTGACAAAAGCTGTCTGTTGGTAACAACATTCTGACCATGCGACTTCATCCATGGAGGACGACCCACATTTAAAAACTTCAACCTCGACCATAACTTTTTGGATGGTAATTTAAATGATAGGATTTAAATATTTCACATGTGCATACCGATTACAAAACATAATGGAGCAATTTTCTTGGAGTTAATGAGATATATTATGAAAACTTAAGGATGGGGGGGGGGGGGGTTCTGTAAGCATTTCTTTAAAGACAAACACCCAAAAGCGGGGACCACAATTCCTTGGATTTGATTTTTTCTTCTTGTCGGACATATTTTGTTTAGAGTCCTGATCGTCCGGACTAGATAAGGAGGAGATCACCAAAATGAAAACGATGCAGTGATTACGTACAGAGAGATATACATGAGAAAAGAAGAATAACCAGAAGGACATTACGCAGACAATAACATCACATTATGAAAACATATGACAGCACAATATATATGAACGCGTGAATAATTATAGGTGGCGCAAATCAGTTGAATGAATGCGGCGCTGCAAAACTTTAAGGAAATTTGAATCTCTATTTTATTTGTCAATTTGACATGTTGGAGGGAGATTTAAAGCTCAGTGGAAGTGAAATATAAGTATATAATATCTAATGGGGTTTTCACATCATGGTAATGAAGTAAGAAAACCACGAAAATATGCCAAAATGGAGCACTGCAGAGCTATGTTTGAACAAATGTCCAGGAATGCAACACATTAACACAAAAACCACGATTTAAGTAAATTTGTCAGATAAGAGGGGATCTCTAACACGCTCGATTGTAGCTACCACAGCAAAACACCCCATGCAAAGGCACAGAGAGTACAGAAAGAGACGCAAAGGGGGCTGGTAACACCAAATCACATAGAAACGTCAAACACAAAAGACTACACATAAACAAATGAGACCGATGGGCAATCTGTCATCCAAGTAGCAGATGGTATTGTTATCCGGATTATGTGCGCACAACCCTTCCACTTTTCCGATTGCCTAGAGGTCTCAAAGAATACAGTGGTGGTGTAAAATAACATCCTCACTGTAAGATGACCAAACAAACAGACAACATTAAGACGTCAAACGCAATGTAAATGTATATAAAAATCAGAATGCGTATGAAATTCAATCCGTGCTCTAGCGGCTGTAGCAAGCTCATGCATGCTATCACCCCGAGGAAGCCGACCAAAAATTCGAAGAGAACAGGTTGTTGGGGCTCTGTCAGCTCTAAAAGAGGTTTGGATAGGGCACATATCTGAGTCCTATCGTCACAGTCAGTCAGAGAGCAATTCTTCAGAAAGCGCTGTTACAATACTTAAGATTGGTCAAGTACCAAGGCAAGAGTCATTCTGGTTACACCCTTAACAAATCGCCTTTATTAAGATCCTATCTTACCATTTTTTATTTATTACCATTTTTCTCGATGAGATGGATATTTCAATACTAAAAAGACAAAGTTTCTCATTTTTTGTCATGATAGGACGTCCAATGTCATTGAAAATAATCTAAATAGGCCAAAATATATTTCAATTTTTAAATTCACTAATGTAGACTGCATGGAACAAGCCATGTATTTCACGAAAATTTTGGAAATTCCAAATCCAAATTCAAAATAAAAAATTGAACATATGTTGAAGGTTTTAACACTAACAATTATGTGAATAAGAAGCCATAATGATGAATAATTCATACAAAAATTAAAGCTACGCACATTTTGCAGTTTTCCTTATAGATCTTATAGAAGATGTAATACATTAACTCCATTTCTTAAATTTTTACGAAATACAAATCTAATCACCATAAAGGAAGTTGCCGTTTTAAGAGTGAAACACATTTCAAATCATTTGATATTTTACTTTAACTCCTCGGAATATGTAATATTCAAGTAATCGAAAAATACAAGAAGCTTCCTTTTTGTCGTTGGAATAATTCATTGCACTTAGACTATTTACGTAGGGAAAGGAGTTAAAAAGAAACATTCTCTACTATAATACTATACAACAAGTTAAATGAAATCTTATCATCCTCATTAAGTAATACTCACACCCCCTTTTTACAGTCGTCGTCTTCCTGTGACACCGCGCTATTAAGCAGTAACAATATATTGAAAAGTATAACGTCTTTCGCCATTGCACTCTTCTTTCAAGGATGAAAAACGTTTTGTTCAAGGAAGAAATAGTTCAGATCAAATCAAATGATATCCTCATTTGACGCTTCCTTCATCACTTGTATGAATTTCAAATGTAAAGGATATACTATCTAAACGTGAAGTGAATTGATAAAGGAAATGAATTTATTTGTTTCCTATGCAACATTTAGTATACATTTTAATGGCTTATCAACTGGAAATGTCTAGTAAATAATACCGATATTTGAAATACATCTATATTTATAACTTGTGCTTCTTTGAAAAAGTAATAAGAGTCATCGCAAATCATTTGAGTTCATACCTGTTAAAAAGACAGGATTCAAACAACCTGTATTTAATGAATGTCGGTCAGAATCCTCGGGCGATTTCATGCGTCAGATGCACTCGAGCCGGAATCGTATGCCATTTTTATTTATATGTATATTTACATATCTATCAATCTGTTGCTTCGGCCGCTGCTTTTTAGCGTATTGCAATTGTTCGTGTGGTCATCTAACAGTGAGAAGGTGATTATACACAAAAATTGTGCGTTCTTCTGTGTAAAAAGGGAGTGTTGCGCGCACGTAATTCAGATAGTCACACCATTTGCTATTTACGTGACAGGTTGCCATCTAAAATCGGCATCGATTGACAATTGGTTTATGTATAGTCTTTTGTGTTTGGTGTTTTGATGCCGTATTTGTTGTTCCACTGGTGTTGCATACAAGCAGGAGAAGCTTACTTTTTCTGTGCACCTGGTCTCACTCCCATATTGGGAATTCGCTTCTTTTCATGTGGTGGGGGTTTTTGTTTATTGTCCCCTGCTTTCGCGAAAGCGCGGGGACATTAAAACCGGTTCGTCCGTCCGTCTGTCCGTCCGTCTCTCCGTCCGTCTGTCCGTCTGTCCGTCAGTCACAAAAACTTTAACCTTGTGCATGGTAAGTGATAGGGCTTTGATATTTCATATGTGTATTCCTTGTGACAATACCTTTCCATGGATACCAAAATTTTTGACCTTGTGACCTTGACCTTGGACTTTGACCTACTTATTAAAAACTTTAACCTTGACCATAACTTTTGAATGGAAAGTGATAGGGCTTTGATATTTCACATGTGTATTCCTTGTGACAAGACCTTACCATGGATACCAAAATTTTTGACCTTGTGACCTTGACCTTGGACTTTGACCTACTTATTAAAAACTTTAACCTTGACCATAACTTTTGAATGGAAAGTGATAGGGCTTTGATATTTCACATGTGTATTCCTTGTGACAAGACCTTTGCATGGATACCAAAATTTTCGACCTTGACCTTTGAGTTCGACCTACTTTTCAAAAAACTATAACCTTGTCCATAACTTTTTAATGGAAAATGATAGGGCTTTCACATTTCACATGTGTATTCCTTGTGATGAGACTTTTCTGTTGGTAATAACATTCTGACCTTGTGACCTTGTCCATGGAGGTTGACCCACATTTAAATACTTCAACCTCGTCCATAAGTTTTTGATGGTAATTTAAATCATAGGTCTTAAATATTTCACATGTGCATACCTTTTCATAAGCCCTGTCCCTTGGAAACAAAACACAAGTTTGGACCTTTTGACCTTTTCTTGGAGTTAATCTTTCATATTTAGAATGTTGATAATATATGAGATATATTATTAAAACTTAAGAATGGGGGGATGTCTGTAAGCATTTCTTTAAAGACAAACACCCAAAAGCGGGGGACCACAATTCCTTGAATTTGATTTTTTGCTTTGGTTCCTGTTCTATCCTGATTTTGTACATGTATGCCTTCGGTTTCTGATTTTCTGAATTATCGATTTTGTGCTGTTTACAGGGATATGGTCATTATCCATATTTGTCATCTTCTTTTTGTGTCCCCTGATGAGCACATCTACTCCGTGCATGCTTTGCATGGGGATGTTTCGGTGTGTTGATGTTAGTGCATGTTTTGCATGGGGATGTTTCGGTGTGTTGATGTTAGTGCATGTTTTGCATGGGGATGTTTCGGTGTGTTGATGTTAGTGCATGCTTTGCATGGGGATGTTTCGGTGTGTTGATTTTAGTGCATGTTTTGAGATCCCCTCCTTTCTTTGAAACAGTAGGGCACTTGCTAGTAGATATATTATCGATGGACATACTTAGCTTTTAAAATTATGTTCCTTCAACTGTGCAGTCCTAAAGATGCTCAATTCTCAAAGTTTTATTTTTTCCTCCCGATAGGGGAGTGAGACCAGGTGCCCAGAAAGAGTAAGCATCTCCTGCTTGCATGCTACGTCCGCCGCTTCAATTAGGTAGAATTGTCATATCCGGTTACTTCCATTTCGGAAGACGTCGAGTACAATCTTTGGTTGGATGGTTCAAGTGGTCTATGACAGAATATCATCCATCATTCATGAGAATGGGACATCATAGTGTATGATGAGTTCCCAATATCAACTGTAGAACTTCCTCAGTGACTATGTTACTCGGTCACAAACATATCTGACTGAGAAGCTTATGTGAAAGACGTCTAGCTCTCAGAACAAAATCCGTATATTTGGTACTTGCTCTGGCATAGCGTATCAAATGAGATATGAACACGTCATAAGCAGGCAATGAAGGAATGTTGCTACTCAGAAAAGGAAAGTTTGTAATGCTGAAATTGAAGTCGTCACGTTTGTCATAGAGTGAGGTGTTTGTGTTACCGTCAGTGGCGTGTGACAACATTATGTCCAAATAGGATGCTGAATTATTTGTCTCTGTAGTTTCTCTGACTTCAAGCGCCGAATGATCGATTTAGTAGAGTCCATTCGATCAAAGCCTTTGATTTTTCGACACTTTACACTACAATTCCACATTCTAAATTGAAAGAGAGACTCGTAAAATTATAAGTAATGCGTTTACAAGTAAGAACGGTAATCGGAAATACAAATTTATTGTTGTTAACTATGACAAAACCTACTTTGTTAAAGAAAAGTCCGATTCTGAAAATAAGTACACTGAAACAGATATTATTCAGATGTTAAACTTTCTGATCGACAACATTTTTGTGGTGTTTGGAGGAAAGGTCTACCAGCAAATTGTCGGAATTCCAATGGGGACGAATTGTGCCCCACTCCTTGCCGACATTTTCCTTTACTCGTACGAAGCTGAATTCATTCAATCTTCGGTCTCTGAAGGGAAAAGATACTTAGCTTCTGACTTCAACTTCACTTACAGATACATAGACGATGTGTTGTCCATCAATAATATAAAATTCGCGCATTACCTGAGCAGTATCTATCCTTCGGAGCTTGAAGTCAAAGAAACTACAGAGACAAATAAATCAGCATCCTATTTGGACATAATGTTGTCCTACGACACTGATGGTAACACAAACACCTCACTCTATGACAAACGTGACGACTTCAATTTCAGCATTACAAACTTTCCTTTTCTGAGTAGCAACATTCCTTCATCGCCTGCTTATGGCGTGTTCATATCTCAGTTGATACGCTATGCCAGAGCAAGTACCAAATATACAGATTTTGTTCTGAGAGCTAGGCGTCTTTCAAATAGCTTCTCAGTCAGGGATATGTTTGTGACCGACTAACATCGTCACTAAGAAAGTTCTACGGTCGATATGGGGAACTCGTCATACACTATGATGTCCCACTCTCCAGAATGGTGGATGATATTCTGTCATAGACCATTTGAACCATCCAAGCAAATGTGACAGTTCTACCGAATTGAAGCGGCGGGTGTTGCATGCAAGCAGGAGATGCTTACTCTTCCTGGGCACCTGGTCTCACTCCCATATCGGGAGTTCGCTTCTTTTCATGTGGTGGAGGTTTTTGTTTATTTGCTTTGGTTCCTGTTTCATCCTGATTTTTTATGCCTTCGGTTTCTGATTTTCTGAATTGTCGATTTTGTGCTGTATACAGGGATATGGTCATTATCCATATTTGTCATACTCTGTCATCCTGATGATTCCCGATTATGAAATCATCGGCGTTGGTCGAAAAATTATGAAATTGTGCATTAATCTTAACCGGAAGGGTTCTCTTAAGGTGCGGGAACCTTAAACAGTTTTATAATCGTAATAATCGGCTTAGTGTTCACTATGCCGAAATAGTAATCAGTGCTCTGGAATGCAGTGCACAACCCGAAATGGAGTGTACTATATGTATGTCCCATAAAACTATTTAGGCATAGTAAGCACTTAATGTAACATTTTTGTTGTTATTATGCAGTCTCTTATTTGGTACTGGATACCTACTGATTCCCCCTGAATACCTACAGAAGAACAGATGTTTCTAGAATTATGTTTGAAATAATTGTGTACAGCTACTCAATAGTTTAGTTTCTTTAGATTTTTGTATTTTACTGATTTAATATTACAAAAATAATAATAATTGATTTTTGCTTCATTCGATGTTAGAAATATTTTATTATGTCATTGATTCTAAGAAATACATTGCAACTCACTTTGAAAATTTTGCATACAAGCAACGTTCGTAAGAGTTATCTTTCCTTGAGCGTAACGACCATCTATTTGGATGGTTTAGTATGGATCTTATTTGAAATTTGAAACGTAGTAACATTATTAGGAAAGACCGACGTACACCTATTTCTAATTTGTAGATAAAAATGTCAAAGTATGCAACAAATTAGTATCTTTCACGACATAGAGAAGTCTCTATTCATACTTCTCAGTGATGACATTTAATTTAAGTAATTCTGCAGATAGAGAGGGGATGTACTATTAGGTAATGAAAGCACTGACCAGGCTACTAGTTCAAGCACAGGAAACAGCGTACATTCTAGTTTAGTTTTATCAGTCGAATCTATTAAAGAAAGCATAATAGGTTTAGATATGAACATCACCCTAAAGTAAATTGTCTTTTATATAATACCATCATCTCATTATCTAAATGATCTCCAGAATGGTTAGCTTGAAGACGTACTCATTCTCGATACACAGGATCTAGCCGATGATGCATTACGTAGTTGAACACAGCTTTACCACTCGCAACTTACTACAAGTTACTATTTATGTACAGAATATGGTGTCCCCGTAAAGTGCGAAACGAAAAAAAAAAAAAAAAAAAAAAGAAGAAGAAGCGAATAAATGACGTTTTGCTACGTCTTTCGGTATATTTAGGACATACTTTTCACATATTTAGACCATAATACATTGTTTAAATTGAGGATCACTGACGAGGGTTAAATGCCCGAAACGTGCATGTCTGATCCATGCTGTAAATTTACCTGCTCTAAAATGATGCTAATGAATTTGAAGACGTTAAACATTTGTACGACTTGGTGAATGTCACTGCTGGTAGACCGGGAGTCTCCGAGGGCACATGTAGCCAAGTTCGATCAAATTCGGTTGGTCTTTTCTTCAAACACATTTGAAAATTTCTGTTTGCAAAATGTTCTCAAACTAAAACCTGGGTCCTGTAGCATCATATCCCAGCCAACTTGCTACGTCTTTCGGTATATTTCGGACATAATTTTCACAAATTTAGACCATAAGACATTGTTTAGTTTGAGGATCACTGACGAGGGTTAAATACCCGAAACATGCATGTCTGGTCCATGTTGTAAATTTATCTGCTCTGAAATGATGTTGATGAATTTAAAGACGTCAAACATAGAAACGATATGAAACAAAACATCATACTTAAAGAACATAAGAAAAGATAACATTTAGAGTAAAATATAGAGAAGAATGTGAAGACATGATCTGAATATATTATTGCTTTCATCCATCAGTTCTTTTGCCTAGAGTATTTTGATCTGTTTCCTTTCGGTACGATCCATCTCGTTTCGATTTATTTTTTTCGTTTCGTTTTTGTTTCATTTCGCACATTACAGGGACCCCAGAATAGGACCTCTTATTTTGTTGCGCGGAACTACAATATATTTAGACATATTTTAGACGCTATATTAGGCACGGTCCATTTGATATTCTTGGGGGGGGGGGGGCTTGGGGTTTTTTTCGAAAAAAATAATTTTGCTCTGAGTTTTGATGAAAAAAATAAATTTGCTTATTGTGTGACAGAAAAAAATAATCTTGCTCTTACAAATAATCTGAATTTGAAGAATTACCATAAAATTTTGCTAAAATTCTTGAAATTTTTCCGGCTCGCTTCGCTCGCCGCAGTTTTCAGTCTATCCAAAAATTTTAGGCTCGCTTCGCTCGCCATTGTTTTCTATCAATCATTACTTGCTAATGTCAATGTTCATATATTTAAGAAATAAAAAATGACAAGCCGGGCTCTATTGTCTCATAATGCCCTAGCGTCCTCAGCCAATCACATTTATTACCGAGCCGCGTTAGCGGCGAGGTGATAAATGTGATTGGCTGAGGACGCAAATAATTTTGCCACGGTCCGAGACGAAAAAAATAATCTTGCTCCGACAAAAATCCCAAGCCCCCCCCCACCCAGAATATCAAATGGACCGTGCCTTAACGCTAGCCGTTCAAGGAAGACGGAAACCGATAAAAGTATCCAATTTGATGTTTTACAATGTTTATTTCCTTAAATATATTTCACCATCGTGGATACAAAATGCTATAGTGTTTCATGATTTTATTGTATCGTGCTAAATATATTTGCAATGTTTTAACAATTCATTCAGTCACAAGAAAGAAGGGGATCTCCAGCAAGACCCAATTGCAGACCAACAGGAAAACATCAAAACACCCCAAGTGAACACACAGGGAAGACATACACAGCAAGAGACATAAAAGGAACAAAGAACACAAGAGACAAGGGACACAGCAAGAGACACAAGAGGGACAAGGAGCAGCAAACACGACATCGAAACACCACACATTTTGGCTTTTTTGCTGTTCACAAGTATGTTAAGCATAAGTCGACTGTATCCTTTGCCTTCGACCCTTGACCTTGGAAATTGATATGATTCTTTCTCTTCCTATGGAGAAGATTTGTGGAAAGTTTGATGTTTCTTTGTTGATTCATTAAATAGCTCAATGCTATTCACAAGAAAATATGGACACACACACACCAACGCACCCTCACCCTCGCTGGCGCACGGAAGCTATATGCCATATTCCGAGTTGCAAGGGGTTAATAACCTCTAGTGCAAACTTTCATTATTTCAACCCGAAAGGATTTTTCATTGAGAGCAACCCATTCATGTTTCCATATAATGTAAAAGTGAATAGAAGTGTCATAAGCTTTTTAATAAGGAAATAAAGCAGACTTGTTGCACACACAAATACCCTCACACACTATCTGTCACATTGCCTTCATCAGTCATATACAATGATGCATGTATTGATTCAATCGCGCATTCAAACATATTCCCTAAAAGATCAGTATCTTGTCGTAATACATGTATTCCGATTTTTCTTTCAAATATATGTATCAACTTTTTGGGTTGATTTTTAACATTTCTAAGTGCTTCAAACTCAGATTTTAATCCGTATCCTGATATATGCACGCTGCACTGCGTAGATTGTTTATCGTTTTGCAAAAGAGCACAGATTACAACTAAGGATGCAAAGTATGATAAAGTTGATGGCAGAGGATGCCGTGATAGAATATATCCACGGTGAAAAGTCCTCACTCTGTTCAACACATTGTTCTTCTTTCAGTGCAGTTTCCATATCAGTTGAATCTAAAGACAGAGGTGACACAAATTAAGAAAACAAATAATTTGTTAAAAGGCTGACCTTATCTTAAACCATATTTAAAAAAAAAATCTATCTATCTATATTTAGTTTATGACAAAAGAGAATTTGGGATTCAACATGGTAAATTTTCTGACTTGAAGGGGATGTTCCCAGCTACCATCATACTTGATTTATAAATCTCCGCCCATCCGTTTTGCTAGAAACATGTACAAACATTGCTTTTCTTTGGATTTTTACAGTAGAAATTTAGATATTATCAAGGAACGTTTAGGTAAAGATTTCCACTTTCATAAACTAGTGTATTTCTCGAAGTTTTGCAAAATTACTCTCATCGTCTTTTGAAATTCGCACCTATTACGTTGGAGTTTCACAATCTGCCTCCTTTGGTGACAGATTAGACAAGATTGTGAAGGATCAAGGATGGGCAGGCTTTCCATAGAAAATGCGTCAGAACTATCAAACGCTTTGGTACTTTGGATATTATTCTGCCGTCATGGACGGACGCTCGACATGGTACGTGACAAGTCTACAGCTTTTTATCATCGCAATCTTGAGAACTTGAGAATCGCACTCGCATTTACCTTGACGACGGGGCTCCATGGTTTGACCTGTCTAAACCTCGTTAGAGAAGAAAGGGCCAAATTCACATGTACTCTAAGGATATTGGTCATACTCTTCGGGTTATTTCATGCATGAAATGCACTCGAGTCTGCATTAATTTTATTTCCTTATCCATTTATATATTCCTCTGTCTGTTGCTTAGGCCGCTGCTTCATGACGCATTGTTTGTTTCGCCATTTTACAGTTAGGAGGTTATTGCACTTTGACTGGATGTTACGACGGGACCCCATGTTGGGCTCTGATCAAACTTTGTTACAGAGGGCAGGGCCCCGACAACCTGTCCTCTCTTCAAGACGTTTGGATAGCTAGAAAAGTTGGAGGATTTTACGTTATCCGGATAACTACAGGATAAAACCGTCCCATCGACTTACAATTGGTCTCGTTGTTTATGAATATTCTTTTGTGGTCTATATTTTGATCCTGTATGTAGTGTTTTGTCCCTATTTCGTCTCCTGCTGTGTTATCTACTATGTTTACGTATGGGGATGTCAAGAGGTGGGCGCTACAGCTGAGACTTGTTTGAGTGTGGCTAAACCATCCAACAAAATATTGTACTTTATGTCTTCCGAAATGGAAGTAACCGGATGTGACAGTTCTACCGAATTGAGGCGACAGGTGTTGCATGCAAGCAGGAGATGCTTACTCTTCCTGGGCACCTAGTCCCACTCCCATATCGGGAGTTCGCTTCTTTTCATATGGTGGAGGTTTTTGTTTTTGTTTTTTGCTTTGGTTCCTGTTTTATCCTGCTTTTGTATGCCTTTGGTTTCTGATTATCTGAATTATCGATGTTGCGCTGTTTATAGGGATATGGTCAGTACATGTATCCATATTTGTCTCTTTAAGGTATATTAGTACCTTTTACATTAATATCACTACATTTGAAGCATATTTCGTTTCGCAGACGGAATAATCAATGACTAATTACTAAGAAAGATAATATTTGTGATATGTTTTTATTTTCCTGTTTCATCGAACTTACTATCACTGAAGCCTCCATTTACTGACAAATATCCGCATCCCAAAGCAAAATGGCAAAACTGGTCTTCAGAGCATTTACAATTTGATGTGCATTCTGAACCATGATATCCATAAGGACAAGTGAATGTGCAGTTTGGTCCAATTAGCCCAGCAGGACAAGCTGTGAAAGAAAGATATCTCTTTTCACGCATCGCATTTTGTACGTGTTAGTGTCTATTTAATTTCTTACTTGTGTTTAGAAAAGGGATTTTTTTTCATTAAAGCGGAGAGTAGAAAAAGAAATATGAGATTATGTTAATTTAAACTATATTTATTTTGGAAGCAGTTGTCGTTTGTCGCGAGTGAAGATCCACTTTTGTCTCTACGGTTACATTAGACAAATTCGAGAGATTTCATTTTATATTCCTTGAGAATGTTGAATGAGGAAAAGGAAAGAATTGAAACTGATTCATACATTAGAATTCGTCCATTGCTAGAATTTTACCTTTACATTCTCCATCATGGAGGATCCTGTTGTTAAATCTACAAGAAGTGAACAAAATGATTTCAGTATCAAAGATTATCACAATCGGTTATTATTATTTACACATGAAATATGGACCCCCAGCAAGTCAATCTTTGCAGCACACAATGGAAACATCAGACAAAAATAGCTTCAACATACAACAAGGGGCAACAATGTTTAACGTCTTCAAATTCATTAGCATCATTTTAGAGCAGATAAATTTACAGCATGGACCAGACATGCACGTTTCGGGTAATAAACCCTCGTCAGTGATTCACAATCTAAACAATGTAATATGACCAAAATCTGTGAAAGTATGTCCTAAATATACCGAAAGACGTAGAAGACACATTACACCCAAGCCGAATGGTCCAGCAAACAATCAAAATAGACACAACAGAATATGAACACGAATAGCAATGTATCGGTCGAGGAAAAGCTTTAGACGGCCATGTTTATAAACGAATATTTTGTGTTTATGAACGGCGCCGTGGTCTGGTGGTTAGGGTGTCGGGTCAGTAACCGAAAGGTTGCTGGTTCGAGCCTCACCAGGACCACAGGCGGCCGACAAATCCTCATCTATGTTCTGTATTATATACTAAAATGCCCTTGTCTGTGTAATGTTTACATGCCTGTGGTGTTTTTCCGAATTACGTGGCACCACTCTCTAGCAATATGTAGATATTCTTTATTTTTGCCTCGAGCATCACTATTAGACATTTTTCACCGTGACGAACTTCGCATTTCGAACTTCGTACTTCGCACTTCGAACATTGAAGAAAAGTGGCGTAGCTGCCGTTCGCGTATAAACTCATATGCGGAGTCATCTACATTTTGATTAGTATACTCAATGGAATGGTATATTGGACTTCCTGTACAACTGGCGCGCTTTTTTCAGCAACAAACTTATGAAATTAAAGTGCGAAGTTGAAAGTGCGAAGTGCGAAGTTCATCACGGCGAAAAAAGTCTAATAAGATATAACTTGTTGAAATTTTGATTGGATACACTGATATCATTACGATAGGAAACTTATTTTAATCTGGATATGTTCACTAATGGATAATACGTGAAATAGTCGTATAGTTTTGAATTTGGAGATGAAATTGAGAATGAAAAATTGCACACTCATATCTAGGGTTTTTAAAAACACTAACTATATCGTGTCGATGAAACACCAAAAAATGAATACTTCATAAAAAAATTAAAGCTACGCGCATGGTGCAGTCTTCCTAAAAGAGGACCTATGTAATACATATTCTCCTTTTCTTGAATTTTTACAAAATATCTTGCACAACAATGGGAATAGTCGTTTAAGGTGGGTTAATTCCTACTCGAACCGTTAAAGATTTTTCCTTATATGCAGCAGTCTGCGTATAACGTTTTACAATGGCTAGTGACATTCGAGCCAGCGTATTGAACAAAACAGACAAAAGGTCTTAAATGACAAAAGAAACAAAAGACATGACAATCTAGCAATGTACATACCCATCATTTAGTGTGAATTCTTAGTTGAAATTATGGTGAAAGGCGGTACCCTTATGTTTGTAGCCATATCTTGATCATTTCTAAAACTGTATACCTGTATGTGATTATTTCAACGTTTATATACATTATCCGATACAATGATGCAATATGAAGAAATTCCATCTGTTGTTTTCTTTTTTGCAAAAAGTGGGATATACTAAACATTATTTCTTGAAAATATGATAGAAATTATGAGGGGGTGCCCTTATGTTTCGAGCTATATCTTCATCATCTATAAAACTGTGCATTTTTTCTTCATCTACATAAATAATCTTATGAAATATTACAAAATGAAAAAAAAAAATCATCTGTTTTTTATGCAAAAAGTTGGATTTAATATATATTATTGGTAAAAAAAATGTGATGAAATTATAAGGGGTACCCTTATGTTTGGAGACATATCATACTTAGATTTAGGTTAGAATATCATTTTATGTGTTATATCTATTCTATATGACTTGTTATCATGAAATAAAACAAAGAAGATAAACATATCAATATCATGACTGAATTTGGAGGGTTCAAAAGCATATGCTGAATATTTGATATCCCTAAATCTTAATGTGCAAGGGTACCTTCCTATAATGATCTGTATCTTTGGGATAAAGAATAAATATCTATGACTGTGTTTAATTTCTTATTTAGCCAATTGTGTTTTGAAAAAAAAAAACTCTTAAATACAAATTTCATCTGTTACATGTGTGAGTAGGGACCCACCTTAAGAGTGAAACATAGTTCAAATGAAATAAAACATTTTCTCAAACTCCTCCGAATATGTAGCATTCTAGTAATCGAGAATAACAAGACTCTTCATTTCTATACATGGTATATAAAACTGAATTCGACGTGTTTTTGCGTACGGAAAGAAGTTAAAAAGTTAATTCTGTACTAAAAATATAACATTAGTCACATGAGATCTTATCATTCTCATGAAGAAATACTCACACCCCCTTTCTACAGTCGTCTTCTTCCCATGACACTGCACTATTAAGCAATAAAAGTATATTGAAAAGTATTACGTCTTTTGCCATTTCACTCTTCTTTTTAGGAAATGAAAGGAAAAAGCTTTGTTCAAGGAAGAAAATGTTCAAATAAAATCAAATAACATCCTTATATGTCGCTTCCTCCTTCACTTAACTTGTGTGAACTTAAAATGTAAAGGATATACTGTCATGATCAAAAGTCGAAGTGAATTGATGAAGGAAATAGATTTATTTGTTTTCCACGCAACATTAAGTATAAAGGTTCAATGGCTAATCAGCTGGAAAGGCCGAGTAAATAGTACTGATCGATATTTTGCACATACATGTAATTGTAAACTCCTTTCGTCAGTTAGCGGACTAAACACGAAGAGGATATGTAAAACTAACCGCAAAAGATTACCTTTTTCCATCGAAACAAACTGTGAACCATTGCCGACTTGGGACAACCATCTGTCACTTTAGTGGGTAATGATGTTTTTTAATCGATTTACGCACGTACAACCCTCCCCTAGCAATCACGAAGAACACACACTTGGTGTGTATAATGATCTCCTCATTATACGAAGACGACACAAATGAGATAACAAAACTGAGGGCACAAAGTAACACACAGAGGTATATGGAAATGGGTTAACGGAAGGACTCTTATTTATTTTTCATTGGATAGGGATATACCCGGTACCACGAGAGAAAAAAGACGGAAAACTGTATGATTATCCACAAAGCGCAACAAAAAAACAAATTTTACTTAAATATTAAATATGCTCTAGCTTTCATGTTATCCGACCTTGAACCATGCTTTACTTCTATTTTTGCATAAATATGTTGTCTGTGTTTATGTCAAAAGAGCGAAAACGCGGGACAATTTTTGGTCAACCTGTGTGTGAAGAATGAGGTTAGCAAACTGGATATGCTTACTCTCACGGGTTCCTGATCTCGTCTCCATTTGGTATTCACTTTTATACTGTACAGAATGTTTTCAGTTGATTATATTTTTTTGTGAAAATGTATTCTGTGTTTCTTGCTCTTTTTATGTGATGGTCTTCAGCGTAAGCCGGGTTTCTATTTTGAAATAGCACATTCCACTATTTACCTATTAATGCCCGTTTGTGTGGGTACTCTTCTCTCATAGTGTTGCTTTTGGAAGGAATAGTGCCCGAGCGTCAGCGAGGTCACTATTTGCCTTTTAAAAGCAACACTATGAGAGATTATTATGCTTCCAGTGAGTTTCTTCTGTGATAGGTTCTACTCTACCATATTGTGACAGAGAACGGTTCAGGTGTACACTATCACCTTTCTAAGTGTGCACTATCACCCTAATAGTGCACCCCTGTCTTTCCACAGTAGTGTTCTTAACATAAATGATGCTGACCTGTTTATATATACAGACATGTCGTTTTCATACAAGATATTTAATTAAATTTGTTTGCATACCCAAGCAAATGTTCCTAGATATTTATTTTTTCCTTTAAAATTAATGCCAAATTTATGTTGCTATATTTTTCTTGTTAAATAATGCCTGTACTTATCGACCAGACTATAGATCTTTTACAGTCAGAGAGGGGTAAATCCAGAATATGCACAAGATTTTTTGAAAGAGAGGTAACTCGTACAATCAATATTCATAACATATATCTTGAAAAGGAGTACACTATCAAAAACAAATGTTCCTAGATAGTTATTTTTTCCTTTAAAATTAATGCCAAATTTATGTTGCTATATTTCTTCTTGTTAAATCATGCCTATACTAGACGACCCCACTATAGATCTTTTACAGTCAAATAGGGGTAAATCCAGAATATGTTTGTCTGTAACACAGGGTTTTTGAAAGAGAGGCAACTCGTGCAATCAATGTTCATAACATATATCTTGAAGACATTTTCTATGAAGGGAACAGTCAGCATAATAATAACAATAGTGTTAGGTTTAGTGTTCACTATGCCGAAATAGTAGTCAGGGTTCTGGCACATAGTGCACTCCCCTTCGGGTCGTGCACTATGTGCCAGAACCCTGACTACTATTTCGGCATAGTGAACACTAAACCTAACACTATTATATAAATAGTACCCACACAAACGGGCATTAATGGGTTTAGTGCATCACATGACTGTAGTATTAACTAATAAATGAATTAATTGCAATTTACTTGAGATATATCTAAAGCTTCATTGATCTCCCCCTTTTATTGCTATTAACATTCATGCATTGTTCATTACGTCATAATACTTGCTGAGGGACGTAACTCTGTAAAGCAAAAAGCAATTGTGCCCGGGTGCTGGGCACTATTCTCTCATAGTCCCCGCGTGTTTAAGCAATGAAATTCCGAGGATTTATCATGTGATGCACTATTAATCATTATTTTGCAGGCTTTTGGATAAATGGAAAAACTTTTTTTAATCATTGTGTACATCTGGTTTCGTCATTACATTTATTCAAAGGAGCGTCACTTACGATGAATTTGTGGTAATTTCTATATTCTAAATTTTGAAACCGGGGCCGATGAGAGAAACCCTCCTTGTTATTATATGATACTGTGTGAGAAATTATATAATTTAGCTTTGAGCTTTTCTTGGTCCTGTTTAGAAAACATAGATACTATTACTTGCATTACATATATATAACATGAGTCATGCGATTTACGAAAAAATTTTAACTGTAATAATTAGCACGATGCGCCTTTAAGTACGTCACCTCCAATACATTCCGTACTTGCACTGGACCGGATATTGTTCATTAGATTTGTTGTTCTTCGTGTTTCAATGATGCTATGTCATTGTTTCCGTCTGTTTGTCTGTTTTTTTTCCTTTCTGGTTGAAGAGTTCTGTTTAGTTTTTTTTATGAATTGGAAAACCTTCTAATTGTGATTTTTGGAATCTTATATCGGGTTTTGTAATTGAGTTTCATTTACTGATTGCTTCCATTAGATTTACACTTAAATATTTTGCAAATTTGATTTTTTAGAATTGGAATTGTAAAGCAACATCGCAGACAAAATATTATTTAGCATATTTGATTTCACCTCTCTGAAATGCTTAAAAGCCTTGCAGAATCTGCAAAATTGGTAAACATAAACTTCCACTTGCGTTTGTCTTCCGAAATGGAATATAACGTCTAGAAAGGAGGGGATCTCACCAAGACTCGGTTGCAGCCCAAACAGCAAAAAGCCAAGTGAAAACACTTAGTATATTATTTTAAGCATTTCATAACCTGCCATTTATGGTGACACAATAAATAAAATAAGGAGGTTCAAAGGTAGACAGAATTTCCATAGAAAATGTTTCAAATTCATCAAACGCCTTTTACACCGTGGATAAGATCCGGCTGTCACCAGACTGTACCAGCGCATTCTTTAAAAGATTTGTACTCTTATTCGTTTTGTCAACGGAATTCGATGACAGGCCCCTGTCCTACTCGTTAGAAAGGAAACGACCCAAGCCACCTGTATTCTTTGAATGTCGTCGGGCTCCTCGGATGTTTTGATGCAGGAAATGCTCTCGAGCTGGCAACGTATGACCTTTTTATTTCTATCATGTCGAAGTGTTCCAACTGTATATCTTCTTGAAGAAAATTCCAAACCAATTTCCATGCACCAGACACGTGTTTCGAACATTAAATTCCATCAGTGATGCTTCTAGCGGAGCCACTAAAAATCCTTTGAATAGCGCCGTCTGTTTGTCTGTTTTTTCCTTTCTGGTTGAAGAGTTCTGTTTAGTTCTTTTTATGAATTGGAAAACCTTCTAATTGTGATTTTTGGAATCTTATATCGGGTTTTGTAATTGAGTTTCATTTACTGATTGCTTCCATTAGATTTACACTTAAATATTTTGCAAATTTGATTTTTTAGAATTGGAATTGTAAAGCAACATCGCAGACAAAATATTATTTAGCATATTTGATTTCACCTCTCTGAAATGCTTAAAAGCCTTGCAGAATCTGCAAAATTGGTAAACATAAACTTCCACTTGCGTTTGTCTTCCGAAATGGAATATAACGTCTAGAAAGGAGGGGATCTCACCAAGACTCGGTTGCAGCCCAAACAGCAAAAAGCCAAGTGAAAACACTTAGTATATTATTTTAAGCATTTCATAACCTGCCATTTATGGTGACACAATAAATAAAATAAGGAGGTTCAAAGGTAGACAGAATTTCCATAGAAAATGTTTCAAATTCATCAAACGCCTTTTACACCGTGGATAAGATCCGGCTGTCACCAGACTGTACCAGCGCATTCTTTAAAAGATTTGTACTCTTATTCGTTTTGTCAACGGAATTCGATGACAGGCCCCTGTCCTACTCGTTAGAAAGGAAACGACCCAAGCCACCTGTATTCTTTGAATGTCGTCGGGCTCCTCGGATGTTTTGATGCAGGAAATGCTCTCGAGCTGGCAACGTATGACCTTTTTATTTCTATCATGTCGAAGTGTTCCAACTGTATATCTTCTTGAAGAAAATTCCAAACCAATTTCCATGCACCAGACACGTGTTTCGAACATTAAATTCCATCAGTGATGCTTCTAGCGGAGCCACCAAAAATCCTTTGAATAGCGCTCTCTTTAATTTTTTGAATTTAGATTTGTACATTTACATTACAGAGAGTGCGCGGCTCCAAATTTATTGTAGAGTCGAATCAGTATCATATCCAAATAAAATCTATGTCCAAAATAGCATTGGAGGGATGGTGCTAAGATGTTAAACTACTCTAATTTCGATGATATTCTGTGTCCATTTACATATCTATCTGCTTTTTGCCTTTTGAAGATTTGCTTGTGTGCTCATCTAACCGGTAGGAGGTATAAATACACAACAGTTGTGCGTTCTTCGCGAAAACGGGAGTGTTTTGCGCACGTAATCCAGATAACTACAACATTTGCTACTTACGTGGTAGATGGCCATTGTAAATCAGCACCGATTTCCTATTGGTCTCTTTAGTTTATAAATAGTATTTTGTGTTTGTTGTTTTAATTCCGTATCTGGTTCCGTAAAATTCAAATTCAGGTAGCTGTGTACACATTAGTATAGCCCTTTCAGAACATAGTACAGTTAAGTATATCGAAACTCAAAGAAAGCATAATAGCATTGATATGTGCATAAAACTTAAAATAGAGTGCCTCAAATGTTATCCTCGACTTTTTATCGTAATTATCTTTAGTTCTTTTGGATTAAGACCTACTTATTCTCGATACACAGGATCTCTCCGTTGGCGTTTTATGTACTATAACGCGCACTTTACTACATGTACCAACTACTTCATATTCATTGACAGAATACGTCCTCTTAACTGGTTCCGCACAGAAAGAAGTTCTATTATCAATATTCAATTGGGTGTTTAACCATGTTTCTTTCCTAATTGAAAATATATTTCAACATTGTAATTAAAGAAATGTGATAGTATTTCATAATTTCATTCTATCGTTAAAATTCTCACTCACTCACAAAATATATAACACCTTTGGCCGAGTAGTTTCTAGATACGTCGCCTTGACTTCACAACGAAAAGGGAAAATTGCTACTATGGAATTGGAAATTTCAAATATTGAAGTTGAAGTATACACGTTTGTCTTATATTATGTAATAAGGTAATACATTTACTGTCAAATATTCAGTTTGCGTTTTGTTGAAGTTTTTTTTGTGTTTGTCTGACTGAATTAAAATATTTCCTTGAACTTTAAAGTCAGTTTTCTTTCCAAGCTCTCTTATACTCACAATGCACTGCGTAGATTGTTTATCGTTTTGCAACAAAGCACAGATTACAACTAAGGATGCAAAGTATGATAAAGTTGATGGTGGAGGATGCCGTGATAGAATATATCCACGGGGAAAAGTCCTCACTCTGTCCAACACATTGTTCTTCTTTCAGTGCTGTTTCCTTAGTGATTGTAGTTGTACATGAAGACAGAAATGAAAAAAGAGGATTAAAGAGAACGAATGATTAATTAGATTTCTGGCATTATCGTAAGCCATACTGGGTTTTAATGATATTTATCAAACCAAGGAAAAAAAAAAAAACAAAAAATGAATCGACCAAAATGCATTTTCCAGAAAGAAAGTTAATTTCAGGACACGAGTCTATTGTTCTCCTATTAGAACCTTAAGTTGTTTTGTTAAAGGATGCTACTAAATACATCTAGCTAATTGACATTTAAGTATGACTGAAGAGATGTGTTTCGTCGAGGATGGTTTGAAGTTTTCTTCAAAAAGGTAAAGAGTTGGAACACTTCGTTGACATCAAAGAAGTACCTATCAGTTATTCAGTCTCAAAGTCGAGAAGGCAAGGCAAAATCGTGAGAATTCCCTTCGGAACGGCTGCGAACCCAAGAATGAACAACATTCCGAAGTGAGACCAGGTGCCCGGGGAGAGTCAGCGTCTCCCGATTGAATGCAACACCCGTCGCAACAGCTCCATGGAAACCTGTCAATTTCGATGATTGTCTCGATGTACATTTTGATGTACGGATCAGGTAAAGTATGTCTTGTTTGGTGATGACTACAGCCGATTATTATCGAGAAAAGTACTCCACCAAGAATTATATTTTTCGTGTGACTGACCTTAACACTGCAGAAAAAGACATATAAAAAGGCATATAGACATTTTTTAAGTTAATGTACTTCAGACTTCTTACTCCGAACTTCGTACCTGAGGGATTATATAAATGAAATCAGGTATCCTTAGAACAGTAAAATCTGAGCACTAGATGGACAAAATGATACTGGAGATCTGAAAATAAGAATTAACGTATACAGTGTTAAAATTATCTCGGAAATCTTCGGCAGTGTCTCGATGGTTTCCGTGGATTGAGCGAAGGTTGGTCCTTTGATGATAGAAACCATTTTTTATGTTGTATAAGTCATATTTTGGTAAAAATATTCATTGATTCTAACCATATTTATACACTTGATATTTATTTGTACAACGGATACCTTAAAGGCCCAGTGTCACAGCGCTCACCTGAGATAACTGGAAATGCTTAACGTCTTCAAATTCAATAGAATCAATTAAGAACTGATGAATTTATAGCATGGTCCAGACATGCACGTTTCGGGTACTTAACCCTCTACAGTGATCCTCGAGCTAAACAATGTAATATGACCAAAGAGTGTGAAAGTTTATATTATGTTGAGAATTTATTGTAAGACGTTGCAGGATGGGTGGGATATGATGCTATAGGACCAACGCGTTAGAAAATTCAAGAAATTTTGATAACAGAAATTTTCGAATGCGTTGAAGAAATGATCAACCAAAGTTGATATAACTTGGCTACATATGTGCTTTTGGGGACTCTTGGTCTACCTGCAGTGACACCCTGACCAAGTGGAACAAATGTTAAACGTCTTCAAATTCAATAGAATCATTTAGAACTGATAAATTTACAGGATGGACCAGACATGCACGTTTCGGGAACCTAACCCTCCACAGTGATCCTCAATCCTCAAATGTAATATGATCAAAGAGTGTGAAAGTTTATTATGTTAGAAATGTATCGAAAGACGTAGCTGGATGGATGGGATATGATGCTACAGGACCCATGTTTTAGAAATTTCAAGACATTTTCATAAAAAGAAATTTTCGACTTTGAAAAAACGATCAACCTTGATCGAAATTGGCTACATGTGTCCTCGGGGACTCAAGGTCCACCAGCAGTGACACTCACACTGAATCATACAGTAATGTCATTCATAGAATTCTTAATATAGGCGTTCTGAAATAATGAGTGCACAAACTATTTTTAAAAAGAGTTAATGAGAGAAATATTGGAAAACTGAAAAATTAGATCCTTTTAAACAAGAGGCTCTGTACAAAAACTTGAAGACTAATAATTGTAACATAATCCATGTAACTCTTCTAGAAATGATAATGAAAATTAGACACCCGTTTCCTTATCTGAGGGGATGAACAGAGGGTGAAAGGGAGGGGGCCAAAGCCGGGAGAAGATATAGGGATGGGAGGTCTGAGAATAGGATGAAAAAGGTGGGGAGGAGCGAGGGAGGGAGAAAGAAGAGGAAGAATAGGGAGAGAAAGGGTGTAACGAGGCGAGAGTAAGAGGCGGGAGTGGGGAGGAAATAGGCGGATGAGGGAGTTACCCCCTGTCCCCCTTTATCTGAGGAGTAAAATAATGTCACAAAACACTTATTTATTAGATGTTACATTCCAATACAGCTGAAATAGATCTTTATTAACTCAAAGAAAAACATATTTACTTGAATTGCAAATATATTTGTTCATAAAAAATGGAAATCAATGACATTCAGAAAATGAAAATTGTAAAAAAGGAAGCAGAAAAAAGGGGAGAAATGGACTTGAACTACTTAGATGATGCTATTTAGTTTGAAGACATTTATCATTGGAACATATGTGCTGAATAACTAAGAAACAAAAATGTCATAAGCAGGAGATGACGGAATGTTGTTACTTGTAAAAGGGATGTTAGTGATATGGAATATGCAGTGTTCGTATGACCGCTTGCGTCAAAAGAAAGTATATCCAAGAACGAAGCGGATCTGTCGCTCTCGGTTGTTTCCTTGATCACTAGTTCATGAGGATATATTTAATGTAAGTGATACTTAAAGTTCTGATCATCGATGGACACTACATCATCGACGTTTCTGTAGATAAAACTGTACTGCGATGCGAGGTACATATAAAACATTTATTTTACTTTTCTGTTTCATTAAACTTACTGTTACTGAAAATTCCATTCACTGTCAAATATCCACATCCCAAAACTGGGTGGCAAAACTGGTCTTCAGAACAATTACAACTTGAGGCACATACTGAACCATGATATCCATAAGGACACACAAATGTGCAATTTTGTCCATATAACCCATCTGGGCACGCTGTTAAAGAAATACAACAGGCTCTTTTTACACGTTTTTGTTTAATCAATTCACTTTTGTATTAAGAAGTGATGATGTCTATTTAAAGGATGTTTGAATAGGAAGTAGTTGTTCTTAGTAAATACCGACCGATTATGTACAAATTAAAAAAGATTTTAATGTAATTTTCCTGCAGAATGTTGAACAGGAAAAAAGAGAATATTTTGATACTGATTTACGCCCCAGGTTTTGTTCATAGATATTTTCTCTCTTTCTAATCTTACCTTTACATTCTCCATTATGAAGGATCCTATAGTTAAATCTGCAAGATGTGAAAAAAAAATAGTTTCAAGAATTATCAGAATAGGTTATCATTAATTACAATAAACACCGAAAATATTGGAAAATTCCCCGGGAAGACCTTTAAGGCACAAAGCGAAACACAGCAGCAAAATGCAACAAACAACGAATATTAATAAAACAGCTTCAACAAACAAAAGAAGACATCTGGCAACCCACACAGCAGAGTTAAAGAAGATCCTGACGACAACCTCAACAGCACTCACAATAGAGCACAAAATTGAGCATCGACGGACCCCTAGCAAGCTAGAGGTGGGACCAGTTGTCCGGGAGGAGTAAGCATCCCCTGTTTGGCTAGCCGCACACAGCAGTCACACGGAACGGTCAATCAAACTGTCAAAGTAGGAACATCGAAATAGTGAAAATATGATTCGCAAATGACAATACATAAATTTAGGAAGAAAAGCTCCGACTTTAGATGGTCATCCGCTCTATAAAAGCGAATAATGTGCTTATTCAAATTACACAAGCAAACCTTTCTAATCCACTATTTCAGCCTAGAGCATCACTGATCAGACATTAATTGTTGAAATAATGATGCGATGCACTGACAAAATTACATAGAAAATATATTTTAATATTGATATTCACTAATGTAGACTTCGCGGAATAAATAATGCATTTCACGAACATTTTGAAAATTAAAAATTTAAATACAGAATAAAGAATTGCACACTGATATTAAGGGTTTAAACATTGCCTAAAGTTTGAAGAAGATTCCCTAATGATGAATGTTTCATACAAAAAATGAGGATTCTCACATGGATGTAATACGCATATTAAGATCCATTTCTTAAAATGTTAAGAAACTCATGTGTATCAATCACTATGAAAGAAGTAAAGTTGTCGTTTTAAGAAGGAAACATATTTCAAATGAATTAGTATTTTACTTCAACTCCTCGGAATATGTAATATTCAAGTAATCGAAAATTACAAGACTTAAGCTTCCTATTTGTCCTTGGAATAATTCATCTCACTCTATTTACATACGGAAAGGAGTTAAAAAGTAACATTCTCTTTTATATATTATAAAACAATTTTTGAACGTCTTCAAATTCAATAGCATAATCTAAAAACAGATGAATTTTGAGCATGGACCAGACAAGTTACATGAAATCTTATCATCCTCATTAAGTAATACTCACACCCCCTTTTCACAGTCGTCTTCCAGTGACACCGCGCTATTAAGTAATAACAATATATTGAAAAATATAACGTCTTTCGCCATTGCACTCTTCTTTCAAGGATGCAGAACGTTTTGTTCAAGGAAGAAAAAGTTCAGATCAAATCCAATGATATCCTCATTTGACGCTTCCTCCATCACTTGTATGTATTTCAAATGTAAAGGATATACTTTCTAAACGTGAACTGAATTGATAAAGGAAATGGATTTATTTGTTTCCTATGCAACATTTAGTATACATTTTAATGGCTAATCAACTGGAAATGTCGAGTAAATAATACTGATCGATATTTGAAATACATCTATATTCATAACTTGCGCAAAAAGTAATAAGAGTCATTGCATATCATTTGAGTTCATACCTGTTAAAGAAGACAGGATTCAAACAACCTGTATTTAATGAATGTCGGTCAGAATCCTCGGGCGATTTCAAGCGTCAGATGCACTCGAGTCGGAATCGTATGCCATTTTTATTTATATATATATTTACATATTTATCAGTCTGTTGCTTCGGCCCCTGCTTTTTAGCGTATTGCAATTGTTCGTGTGGTCATCTAACAGTGAGAAGGTGATTTTACACATGAATTGTGCGTTCTTCTGTGTAAAAAGGGAGTGTTGCGCGCACGTAATTCAGATAGTCACACCATTTGCTATTTACGTGACAGGTTGCCATCTAAAATCGGCATCGATTGACAATTGGTTTATGTATGGTCTTTTGTGTTTGATGTTTTGATGCCGTATTTGTTGTTCCACTGGTGTTGCATACAAGCAGGAAAAGCTTACTTTTTCTGGGCACCTGGTCTCACGCCCATATTGGGAATTCGCTTCTTTTCATGTGGTGGGGGTTTTTGTTTATTTGCTTTGGTTCCTGTTTTATCCTGATTTTGTACATGTATGCCTTCGGTTTCTGATTTTCTGAATTATCGATTTTGTGCTGTTTACAGGGATATGGTCATTATCCATATTTGTCATCTTCTTTTTGTGTCCCCTGATGAGCACATCTACTCCGCGCATGTTTTGCATGGGGATGTTTCGGTTTATTGATGTTAGTGCATGTTTTGCATGGGGATGTTTCGGTGTGTTGATGATAGTGCATGTTTTGCATGGGGATGTTTTGGTGTGTTGATGTTAGTGTATGTTTTGCATGGGGATGTTTCGGTGTGTTGATGTTAGTGCATGCTTTGCATGGGGATGTTTCGGTGTGTTGATGTTAGTGCATGTTTTGAGATCCCCTCCTTTCTTTGAAATAGTAAGGCACTTGCTAGTAGATATATTATCGATGGACATACTTAGCTTTTAAAATTATGCTCCTTCAACTGTGCAGTTCTAAAGATGCTCAATTCTCAAAGTTTTATTTTTTCCTCCCGATAGGGGAGTGAGACCAGGTGCCCAGAAAGAGTAAGCATCTCCTGCTTGCATGCTACATCCGCCGCTTCAATTAGGCAGAATTGTCATATCCGGTTACTTCTATTTCGGAAGACGTCGAGTACAATCTTTGATTGGATGGTTCAAGTGGTCTATGACAGAATATCATCCACCATTCTGGAGCATGGGACATCATAGTGTATGACGAGTTCCCAATATCAACTGTAGAACTTCCTCAGTGACTATGTTACTCGGTCACAAACATATCCCTGACTGAGAAGCTTATGTGAAAGACGCCTAGCTCTCAGAACAAAATCCGTATATTTTGTACTTGCTCTGGCATAGCGTATCAACTGAGACATGAACACGTCATAAGCAGGCGATGAAGGGATGTTTCTACTCAGAAAAGGAAAGTTTGTAATGCTGAAATTGAAGTCGTCAGGTTTGTCATAGAGTGAGGTGTTCGTGTTACCATCAGTGTCGTGGGACAACATTATGTCCAAATAGGATGCTGAATTATTTGTCTCTGTAGTTTCTTTGACTTCAAGCGCCGAATGATAGATGTGGGGTTTGACAGTAAGTGTTTTGAATGCTTTCCCTGACATGGTCGCCATAGCACTTTCTACATAGAAATGGCCTTAGACAGTGCAGTTCATGTTTTTCGTATGTTTTCGTTTTCGTGCATGATCATCGACGGCGGGTGCGGCTAGCCAACATGGGATGCTTACTCCTCCCGGGCATCTGGTTCCACCTCTAGTTTGCTAGGGGTCCGTCGATGATCAATTTGATGCTCTATTGTGATTGTTGTTGAGATCATTGTCAGGATCTTCTTTAACTCATTTGTGTCACACTTATGCCCTTTGCCGTGTGGAGCTCGTAAAAAAGTTCCCCGCGAGGGGTTTGACAGTAAGTGTTTTGAATGCTTTCCCTGACATGGACGCCATAGCACTTTCTACATAGAAATGGCCTTAGACAGTGCAGTTCATGTTTTTCGTTTGTTTTCGTTTTCGTGCATGATCATCGACGGCGGGTGCGGCTAGCCAACAGGGGATGCTAACTCCTCCCGGGCACCTGGTCCCACCTCTAGTTTGCTAGGGGTCCGTCGATGATCAATTTGGTGCTCTATTGTGAGTGTTGTCGAGATTATTGTCAGGATCTTTTTTAACTCATGCTGCTGAGGTAATCCGCGAATTTTGGATTATTGATGGATAACACATCGTCTATGTATCTGTAATTTAAGTTTAAGTTTAAATTTAAGTCATATGCTAAGTATCTTTTCCCTTCAGAGACCAAAGTTTGAATGAATTCAGCTTCGTACGAGTTAAGGAAAATGTCGGCAAGGAGTGGGGCACAATTGGTCCCCATTTGAATTCCGACAATTTGCTTGAAGACGTTTCCTCCAACCACCACAAAAATGTTGTCGATCAGAAAGTTTAACATCTGAATAATATCTTTTTCAGTGTACTTATTTTCAGAATCGAACTATTCTTTTACAAAGTAGGTTTTGCCATAGTTAACAACAATAAATTTGTATTTGCGATTGCCGTTCTTGTAAACGCTTTAATACCTACAGAAGAACAGATGTTACTAGAATTATGTTTGATATAATTGTGTACAGCTACTTAATAGCTTAGTATCTTTAGATTTTTGTATTTTACTGATTTAATATTACAAAAATAATAATAATTGATTTTTGCTTCATTCGATGTTAGAAATATTTTATTATGTCATTGATTCTAAGAAATACATTGCAACTCACTTTGAAAATTTTGCATACAGGCAACGTTCTTAAGAGTTATCTTTCCTTGAGCGTAACGACCATCTATTTGGATGGTTTAGTATGGATCTTATTTGAAATTTGAAACGTAGTAACATTATTAGGAAAGACCGACGTGCACCTATTTCTAATTTGTAGATAAAAAATGTCAAAGTATGCAACAGAAGTCTCTATTCATACTTCTCAGTGATGACATTTAATTTAAGTAATTCTGCAGATAGAGAGGGGATGTACTATTAGGTAATTAAAGCACTGATCAGGCTACTAGTTCAAGCACAGGAAACAGCGTACATTCTAGTTTAGTTTTATCAGTCGAATCTATTAAAGAAAGCATAATAGGTTTAGATATGAACATCACCCTAAAGTAAATTGTCTATTATATAATACCATCAACTCATTATCTAAATGATCTCCAGAATGGTAAGCTTGAAGACGTACCCATTCTCGATACACAGGATCTAGCCGGTGATGCATTACGTAGTTGAACACAGCTTTACCACTCGCAACTTACTACAAGTTACTATTTATGTACAGAATATGGTGTCCCCGTAAAGTGCGAAACGAAAAAAAAAAAAAAAAAAAAAAAAAAAAAAAAAAAAGCAGAAGAAGCGAATAAATGACGTTTTGCTACGTCTTTCGGTATATTTAGGACATACTTTTCACATATTTAGACCATAATACATTGTTTAAATTGAGGATCATTGACGAGGGTTAAATACCCGAAACGTGCATGTCTGGTCCATTCTGTAAATTTACCTGCTCTAAAATGATGCTAATGAATCTGAAGACGTTAAACATTTGTACGACTTGGCGAATATCACTGCTGGTAGACCGGGAGTCTCCGAGGGCACATGTAGCCAAGTTCGATCAAATTCGGTTGGTCTTTTCTTCAAACACATTTGAAAATTTCTGTTTGCAAAATGTTCTCAAATTTCTAAAACCTGGGTCCTGTAGCATTATATCCCAGCCATCTTGCTACGTCTTTCGGTATATTTAGGACATAATTTTCACAGATTGAGACCATATCACATTGTTTAGTTTGAAGATCACTGACGAGGGTTAAATACCCGAAACATGCATGTCTGGTCCATGTTGTAAATTTATCTGCTCTGAAATGATGTTGATGAATTCGAAGACGTTAAACATAGAAACGATATGAAACAAAACATCATACTTATAGAACATAAGAAAAGATAACATTTAGAGTAAAATATAGAGAAGAATGTGAAGACATTATCTGAATATATTATTGATTTCATCCATCAGTTCTTTTGCCTAGAGGATTTTGATCTGTTTCCTTTCGGTACGATCCATCTCGTTTCGATTTATTTTTTCCGTTTCGTTTTTGTTTCATTTCGCACATTACAGGGACCCCAAAATAGGACCTCTTAATTTGTTGCGCGGAACTAGAATATATTTCGACATACTTTAGACGCTCTATTAGGCACGGTCCATTTGATATTCTAGGGGGGGGGGGGGGGCTTGAGGTTTTTTTTTCGAAAAAAAATAATTTTGCTCTGAATTTTGATGAAAAAAATAAATTTGCTTATTGTGTGACAGAAAAAAAAATGATCTTGCTCTTACAAATAATCTGAATTTGAAGAATTACCATAAAATTTTCCTAGAATTCTTGAATTTTTTTCCGGCTCGATTCGCTCGCCGCAGTTTTCAGTCTATCAAAAAATTTTGGGCTCGCTTCGCTCGCCATTGTTTTCTATCAATCATTACTTGCTAATGTCAAAGTTCATATATTTGAAGATATCAAAAGTGTTAATTAACAATACTTATGTACAACAATTCATACATATTGTTGCATGTATCAAATAGAGTCTCAATTTTATGTTCTTGTTAGCATGGAAGGAGAACTTCATTTATTCACCATTTTACAATTCTACATTTTAAAATTTGTATAGAATACTTTCCCCAAAGACCCTTTTATATTCATGTACCTTATATAAATTTTGTTTATTTAGAATTGTATTGAAGAAATCTTTTATCTCTCTGTTTAGAATTAATTGAATACTTGCATAAAGATAAAGTATATATTAATATCTAGAGTTTTGAGTAAAAATATAAATAATATCTATTGATAAAACACAAACATTCTTAATATATATGCACATCACTTTGTTAAAAAAAAATTTCCTTGCTCCGACTTTGCAAGAAAAAAATAATTTTGCCACGGTCCGAGACGAAAAAAATAATCTTGCTCCGACAAAAAACCCAAGCCCCCCCCCCCCCCCCCCCCAGAATATCAAATGGACCGTGCCTTAACGCTAGCCGTTCAAGGAAGATTGAAACCGATAAAAGTATCCAATTTGGTGTTTTACAATGTTTATTTCCTTAAATATATTTCACCATCGTGGATACAAAATGCTATAGTGTTTCATGATTTTATTGTATCGTGCTAAATATATTTGCAAAGTTTTAACAATTCATTCACTCACAAGAAAGAAGGGGATCTCCAGCAAGACCCAATTGCAGACCAACAGGAAAACATCAAAACACCCCAAGTGAACACACAGGGAAGACATACACAGCAAGAGACATAAAAGGGACAAAGAACACAAGGGACAAGGGACACAGCAAGAGACACAAAAGGGACAAGGAGCAGCAAACACGACATCGAAACACCACACATTTTGGCTTTTTTTGCTGTTCACAAGTATGTTAAGCATAAGTCGACTGTAACCTTCACCTTCGAACCTTGACATTGGAAATTGATATGAATCTTTCTCTTCCTATGGAGAAGATTTGTGGAAAGTTTGATGTTTCTATGTTGATTCATTAAATAGCTCAATGCTATTCACAAGAAAATATGGACACACACACACCAACGCACCCTCACCCTCGCTGGCGCACGGAAGCTATATGCCATATCCCGAGTTGCAAGGGGTTAATAACCTCTAGTGCAAACTTTCATTATTTTAACCCGAAAGGATTTTTCATTGAGAGCAACCCATTCATGTTTCCATATAATGTAGAAGTAAATAGAAGTGTCATGTGCTTTTTAATAAGGAAATAAAGCAGACTTGTTGCACACACACATACCCTCACACACTATCTGTCACATTGCCTTCATCAGTCATATACAATGATGCATGTATTGATTCAATCGCGCATTCAAACATATTCCCTAAAAGATCAGTATCTTGTCGTAATATATGTATTCCGATTTTTCTTTCAAATATATGTATCAACTTTTTGGGTTCATTTTTAACATTTCTAAGTGCTTCAAACTCAGATTTTAATCCGTATCCTGATATATGCACGCTGCACTGCGTAGATTGTTTATCGTTTTGCAAAAGAGCACAGATTACAACTAAGGATGCAAAGTATGATAAAGTTGATGGCAGAGGATGCCGTGATGGAATATATCCACGGTGAAAAGTCCTCACTCTGTTCAACACATTGTTCTTCTTTCAGTGCAGTTTCCATATCAGTTGAATCTAAAGACAGAGGTGAAACAAATTAAGAAAACAAATGATTTGTTAAAAGGCTGACCTTACCTTAAACCATATTTTAAAAAAAATCTATCTATATTTAGTTTATGACAAAAGAGAATTTGGGATTCAACATGGTAAATTTTCTGGCTTGAAGGGGATGTTCCCAGCTACCATCATACTTGATTTATTAATCTCCGCCCATCCGTTTTGCTAGAAACATGTACAAACATTGCTTTTCTTTGGATTTTTACAGTAGAAATTTAGATATTATCAAGGAACGTTAAGGTAAAGATTTCCACTTTCATAAACTAGTGAAGTATTTCTCGAGGTTTTGCAAAATTACTCTCATCTTCTTTTGAAATTCGCACCTATTACGTTGGAGTTTCACAATCTGCCTCCTTTGGTGACAGATTAGACAGATTGTGAAGGATCAAGGATGGGCAGGCTTTCCATAGAAAATGCGTCAGAACTATCAAACGCTTTGGTACTTTGGATATTATTCTGCCGTCATTGACGAACGCTCGACACGGTACGTGACAAGTCTACAGCTTTTTATCATCGCAATCTTGAGAACTTGAGAATCGACTCGCATTTACCTTGACGACGGGGCTCCATGGTTTGACCTGTCTAAACCTCGTTAGAGAAGAAAGGGCCAAATTCACATGTACTCTAAGGATATTGGTCATACTCTTCGGGTTATTTCATGCATGAAATGCACTCGAGTCGGCATTAATTTTATTTCCATATCCATTTATATATTCCTCTGTCTGTTGCTTAGGCCGCTGCTTCATGACGCATTGTTTGTTTCGCCATTTTACAGTTAGGAGGTTATTGCACTTTGACTGGATGTTACGACGGGACCCAATGGTGGGCTCTGATCAAACTTCGTTAGAGAGGACAGGGACCCGACAACCCGTCCTCTCTTCGAGACCGAGATAGTTAGTAAAGTTGGAGAATTTTACGTAATCCGGATAAGAAGAGGATTTCCTAATAACGTGGCATAAAACCCTCCTATCGACTTACAATTGGTCTCGTTGTTTATGAAAAGTCTTTTGTGTTTTATGTTTTGACCCCGTATGTAGTGTGTTAGCCCTATTGCGTCTCTTGTTGTGTTATCAACTGTGTTTACGTATGAGGGTGTCAAGAGGTGGGCGCTACAGCTGAGACTTGTTTGAGTATGGCTAAACCATCCAACCAAAGATTGTATTTTATTTCTTCCGAAATGGAAGTAACCGGATGTGACAATTCTACCGAATTGAAGCGGCGGGTGTTGCATGCAAGCAGGAGACGCTTACTCTTCCTTGGCACCTAGTCCCACTCCCATATCGGGAGTTCGCTTCTTTTCATATGGTGGAGGCTTTTGTTTTTGTTTTTTTGCTTTTGTTCCTGTTTTATCCTGATTTTGAATGCCTTTTGTTTCTGAGTTTCTTAATTATCGATTTTCTGCTGTATATATGGATATGGTCAGTATCCAAATTTGTCTCTTTAAAAGAATGGAGGGGATCTCCAACAACACTAGGTTGCAGCACCCACAGCAGAATCCCCAAAAACACCCATGCAAAAACACAGATCAGATACCCACAGAAAGACACGCAAAAGGGACAAGGAACACCAACTCACAACATATAAACATGAAACATGAAGGACTACACATAAACCAACGAGACCAATGGGCAACCGGTGCCGACTTATGACGGCCATCTGCCACGTGAATAGCAGACGGTGTGGTTATCCTGGATTACGTGCGCACAACCCTCCCACAATTCCGATTTCCCAGAGGTCTCGAAGAACGCACAATTATGGTGTAAAACAACCTCATCACTGTTAGATGACACACACAAACAAGACCGTAAAACACATGGGTCCAAGCAACACAGATGAATATGTAAATGGATATAAAAAGAGGACGTGCGTAATACAGTCCGTGCTCTGCCGGCTGTAGCGAGCTCATATATGTTATCACCCGAGGAGTTCGACTGACATTCAGAGAGGACAGGTGGTCGGGGCCCTGTCTTCTCTAAGGAGGTTTGGACAGGGTATATTAGTACCTTTTACATTGATATCACTTCATTTGAAGCATATTTCGTTTCGTAGACGGAATAATCAGAGACTAATTTATAAGAAAGATGTTATTTGTGATATATTTCTATTTTCCTGTTTCATTAAACTTATTGTAAGTGAAGCTTCCATTTACTGACAAATATCCGCATCCCAAAACAGAATGGCAAAACTGGTCTTCAGAGCATTTACAATCTGATATGCATTCTGAACCATGATATCCATAGGGACAAGTGAATGTGCAGTTTTGTCCAATTAGCCCAACAGGACAAACTGTGAAAGAAAGACATTTTTTCACACATCGCATACTTGTGTTAAGAAAAGGATTTTTTTATAATAGCGGAGAGTAAAAAAGAAATATGAGATTAGTTAATTTAAACTATGTTTATTTTGGTAGTAGCTGTCGTTTGTCGCGATTGAAGACTCACATTGGTCTCTACGGTTAGATTAGACAAAGTCGAGAGATTTCATTTTATTTTCCTTGAGAATGTTGAATAAGGAAAAAGAAAGAATGCTTATATTGAAACTGATTCATACATACGAATTCGTCCATAGCTAGAATCCTACCTTTACATTCTCCATTATGGAGGATCCTGTTGTTAAATCTACAAGATGTGAACAAAACGATTTTAGTATCAAGGATAATCACAATTAGTTATTATCATTTACACATGAAATATGGAAAAAAATCCCAAGCAAGTCAATCTTTGCTGCACACAATGGAAACACATCAGACAGAAATAGTTTCAACATACAGCAAGGGACAACAAGACACATTACAACCAAGCCGAATGGTCCAGCAAACTACCACGGATAGCAATGAATGAATCGAGGAAAAGCTTTTGATGGCCATGCATATAAACGAATATTGTGTTTATGGTCGGCGCCGTGGTCTGGTGGTTAGGGCGTCGGGTCAGTGACCGAAAGGTTACTGGTTCGAGCCTCACCACGACCACGGGCGGCCGACATATCCTCATCTCTTTTCTGTATCATATACTAAAATGTCCTTCTCTGAGTATTGTTTACATGTCTGTGGTGTTTTGAAAAATGTGTTTATCCGAATTACGTAGCACAACTCTCTAGCAATATGTGGATATTTTTTATTTTGGCCTCGAGCATTATTAAGATATAACGTTTTGAAATGCTGATAAGATGCACTGATATCATTACGATAGGAAACATATTTTTATCTGGATATATTCATTAATGGATAATACGTGAAATTAGTAGTATATACACAGTTTTGAATTGGGAGATCAAACTGAAAATGAAAAATTGCACACTAATATCTAGGGTTATTTAATGTTTAACGTCTTCAAATTCATTAGCATCATTTTAGAGCAGATAAATTGACAGCATGGACCAGACATGCGTCCCTCGTCATTAACCCTCGTCAGTGATCCTCAATATAAGCAATGTAATATGGCCAAAATCTGTGAAAATTAGGTCCTAAATACACCGAAAGACGTAGCAAGATGCCTGGAATTTGATGCTACAGGACCCAGGTTTTAGAAATATGAGACAATTTTGTACACAGAATATTTTAAATGCGTTTGAAGAAACGACCAACCGAAATTGATCAAACTTGGCTACATGTGCACTCGAGGACTCCTGGTCCACCAGACACTCACCATGTCTTCAATTTAATTAGCATCATTTTAGAGCAGATAAATTAACAGCATGGACCAGACATGCACGTTTCGGTTATTTAACCCTCGTCAGTGATCCTCAATAAAAATACTAAATAATTATATCGTGTCGAACGAACACCAAAAAGATGAATACTTCGTAAAAAAATTAAAGCTATGCGCATGGGGCAGTCTTCCGAAAAGAGGATCTCTGTAATACATATTCTCCTTTTCTTGAATTTTTACATAATATCGTGCACAAAATTGTCGTTTTGAGAGTGAAACATAGTTCAAATGAAATAAAACATTACCCAAGGTCCTCGGAATATGTAGTATTCTATTCTAATATGACTTGTGATTTTCTCCCTATATGTACTATAGAACTCGCCTGGTGTAAAATCTCCAACAAACTGCCAGTGCGATAAGCTCTCCGCATCGCTTGCTATATTAGAATAGAAATAACAACTAGCTAGCCGTGATTTATCGTCCAGTAATTCCACTCGTCACATGAACCAATCCAATTATCACTTCGCCGCTCCGCGGCTCGGTGATTATTAGATTGGTTCATGCGACTCGTGGAATTACTGGACGATAAACCACGGTTAGCTAGTTGTTATGTCTAACGTAATCGAGAATAACAAGACTCTTCCATTCTGTACATGGTAGATAACACTGAAAAAGGAAAGGAAAGAAGTTAAAAAGTTGAATCTGCACTGAAACATAATATTAGTCACACAAAATCTTATCATCCTCATGAAGAAATACTCACACCCCTGTTCACAGTCGTCGTGATCCCGTGACACCGCGCTATTAAGCAATAAAAGTATATTGAAAAGTATAGTGTCTTTTGTCATTTTTACTCTTCATTTTAGGAAATGAAAGGAAAAGTTTTGTTCAAGGAAGAAAAAGTTCAAATAAAATCAAATAACATCCTTATTTGTCGCTTCCTCCTTCACTTAACTTGTGTGAACTTAAAATGTAAAGGATATACTGTCAAAAGTCGAAGTGAATTGATGAAGGAAATAGATTTATTTGTTTCCCACGCAACATTAAGTATAAAGGTTTAATGGCTAATCAGCTGGAAAGGCCGAGTAAATAGTACTGATCGATATTTTGCACATACATGTAATTGTAAACTCCTTTCGTCAGTTAGCGGACTAAACACGAAGAGGATATGAAAAACTAACCGCAAAAGATTACCTTTTACCATCGAGACAAACTGTGAACCGTTGCCGACTTGGGACAACCATCTGTCACTTAAGTGGCTAATGATGTTTTTTAATCGATTTACGCACGTACAACCCTCCCCTAGCGATCACGAAGAACACACACTTGGTGTATATAACGATCTCCTCATTATACGAAGACGACACAAATGCGATAACAAAACTGAGGGCACAAAGTAACACACAGAGGTATATGGAAATTGGTTAACGGAAGGACTCTTATTTATTTTTCATTGGATAGGGATATACCCGGTACCACGAGAGAAAAAAGACGGAAAACTGTATGATTACCCACAAAGCGCAACAAAAAACAAATTTTACTTAAATATTAAATATGCTCTAGCTTTCATATTATCCGACCTTGAACCCTGCTTTACTTCTATTTTTGCATAAATATGTTGTCTGTGTTTATGTCACAAGAGCGAAAACGAGGGACAATTCTTGGTCAACCTTTGTGTAAAGGATGAGGTTAGCAAACTGGATATGCTTACTCTCACGGGTTCCTGATCTCGTCTCCATTTGTTATTCACTTTTATACTGTACAGAATGTTTTCAGTTGATTATATTTTTTTTTGTGAAAAATATTCTGTGTTTCTTGCACTTTTTATGTGATGGTCTTCAGCGTAAGCCGGGTTTCTATTTTGAAATAGCACATTCCACTATTAATCATTATTTTGCGGGCTTTTAAATAAATGGAAAAACTTTTTTTAATCATTGTGTACATCTGGCTTCTTCATTACATTTATTCAAAGGGGTGTCACTTAGGATGAATTTGTGTTTTTTTTTCTCTAAATTTTGATACCGGGGCCGATGAGCGAAACCATCCTTGTTATTAAATGATACTGTGTGAGAAATTATATTAGCTTTGAGCTTTTCTTGGTCCTGTTTAGAAAACATAGATACTATTACTTGCATTACATATATATAACATGAGTCTTGCGATTTAAGAACATGTTTTCACTGTAATAATTAGCACGATGCGCGTTTAAGAGCGTCACCTACAATACATTCCGTACTTGCACTAGACTGGAGATTGTTCCGTGTTTCAATGATGCTATGTCATTGTTTCCGTCTATTTGTCTGATTTTTCTTTTCTGGTTGGAGAGTTCTGTTTAGTTTTCTTAATGAATCTGAAAACCTTTTAATTGTGATTTTTGGAATCTTATATCGGGTTTTGTTATTGAATTTCATTTACTGATTGCTTCCATTAGATTTACACTTATTTTGCTAATTTGTTTTTTTTTTTTAGAATTGGAATTGTAAAGTAACATCGCAGACAAAATTTTATTTAGCATATTTTATTTCACCTCTCTGAAATGCTTAAAAGCCTTGAAGAATTTGCAAATTTGTTGAACATGAACTTCCGCTTGCGTTTGCCTTGCGAAATGGAATATAACGTCTAGAAAGGAAAGGAACTCACCAAGACTAGGTTGCAGCCCCAACAGCAAAAAGCCAAGTGAAAACACTTAGTATATTATTTTAAGCATTTCACAACCTTCCATTTATGGTGAAATAATAAATAAAATAAGGAGGTTCAAAGGTAGACAGAATTTCCATAGAATATTTTTCAAATTCATCAAACGCCTTTTACACAGTGGGTATGATCCGGCTATCTCCAGACTGTACCAGCGCATTCTTAAGAATTGTACTCTGATTCGTTTTGTCAACGGGATTCGATGACAGGCCCCTGTCCTTCTCGTTAGAAAGGAAACGACCCAAGCCACCTGTATTCTTTGAATGTCGTCGAGCTCCTCGGATGTTTTGATGCAAGAAATGCTCTCGAGCTGGCAACGTATGGCCTTTTTATTTCTATCATGTCGAAGGGTTCCAACTGTATACCTTCTTGAAGAAAATTCCAAACCAATTTCCATGCACCAGACACGTGTTTCGAAATTCCATCAGTGATGCTTCTAGCGGAGCCATCAAAAATCCTTTCAGTAGCGCCCTCTTTAATTTTTTGAATTTAGATTTGTACATTTGAATTACAGAGAGTGCGCGGCTCCAAATTTATTGTAGGGTCGATTCAGTATCATATCCAAATAAAATCTATGTACAAAATAGCATTGGAGGGATGGTGCTAAGATGTTAACCTACTCTAATTTCGATGATATTCTGTGTCCATTTACATATCCATCTGTTTTTTGCCTTTTGAAGATTTGCTTGTGTGCTCATCTAACCGGTAGGAGGTATAAATACACAACAGTTGTGCGTTCATCGCGAAAAGGAGAGAGTTTTGCGCACGTAATCCAGATAACCACATCATTTGCTACTTACGTGGTAGACGGCCATTGTAAATCAGCACCGATTACCTATTGGTCTCTTTAGTTTATAAATAGTATTTTGTGTTTGATGTTTTGATTCCGTATCTGGTTCCGTAAAATTCAAATTCAGGTAACAGTGTACACTCTAGTATAGCCCTTTCAGAACATAGTACAGTTAAGTATATTGAAACTCAAAGAAAGCATAATAGCATTGATATGTGCATAACACTTAAAATAGAGTGCCTCAAATGATATCATCAACTTTATTTCGTAATTATCTTAAGTTTTTTTTGGATTAAGACCTACTTATTCTCGATACACAGGATCTCTCCGTTGGCGTTTTATTGTACTATAACGCGCACTTTACTACATGTACCTACTACTTCATATTTATTGATAGAATACGACCTCTTAACTGTTTCCGCACAGAATGAAGTTCTATAACCAATATTCAATTGGGTGTTTAACTATGTTTCTTTCCTAATTAAATATTTATTTTAACATTGTATTCAAAGAAATGTGATAGTATTTCATAATTTCATTGTATCTGTAAAATTCTCACTCACTCACAAAATATATAACACCTTTGGCCGAGTAGTTTCTTGGTATGTCGTCTTGCCTTCAGAACGAAGTTGTGTATTTTGCGCTTACTCTTGAAGGGGGTATCAATTGTGAGATGCATATACTATATATAGAAGGATATGAGGGAAAATTGCTACTTTGGAATTGGAAATTTGAAATATTGAAGTTGAAGTATACATATATACACGTATATATAATGAGGTAATACATTTGCTGTCAGTTTACGTTTTGTTGCAGTTTTTTTTTTGTGTTTGCCTGATTTTGATAGCCTGAAACTGAATTTCAATATTTCCTTGAACTTTAAAGTCAGTTTTCTTTCCAAGCTCTCTTTTATGCACAATGCACTGCGTAGATTGATAATCGTTTTGCAACAGTGCACAAATTACAACTGAGGATACGAAGTATGATAAAGATGATGTTGGAGGATGCCGTGATGGAATATATCCACGGGGAAAAGTCCTCACTCTGTCCAACACATTGTTCTTCTTTCAGTGCTGTTTCCTTAGTGGTTGAAGTTGTACATGAAGACAGAAATGAAAGAAAAAAGGATTAAAGAATACAAACGACTAATTAGATGTCTGGCATTATCGTAAGCCATAGTGAGTTAAAATGATATTTATCCAACCAAGGGAAAACACTGAATGAATCGACTTAAACGCATTTTGAAGATCAGTTCTACTGAAAGGAAGCTATTTCAAGGACACGAATCTGTTATTCTCTCTTTAGAACCTTGTTTTTAGAACGGTGTTTTGTTAAAGGATAGAAGTAGAACATGCTTCTAAATACATTTAGCTAATTAGCATTTAAGTACGACTAACGATCATGTGCTGCGTTGAGGATGGTTTGAAGTTTTCTTCAAAAAGGTAAAGAGTTGGAACACTTCATTGACATCAAGGAAGTACCTATCAGTCATTCAGTCTCAAAGTCGAGAAGGCAAGGCAAAATCGTGAGAATTCCCATCGGAACGGCTGCGAACCCCGGAATGAACAACACTCCTAAGTGAGACCAGGTGCCCGGGAAGAGTCAGCGTCTCCTGATTGTGTGCAACACCCGTCGCAACAGCTCAATGGAAACCTGGCAATTTCGATGATTGTCTCGATGTACATTTTGATGAACGCATCAGGTAAAGAATGTCTTGTATGGTGATGACTACAACCAATAATTACCAAGAAAAGTTATCCACCAAGAATTATATTTTTCGTGTGACTGACCTTAACACTGAAGAATAAGATATATAAAAATGCATAAAGACATTTTTTAACGTAATGTACTTCAGACTTCTTACTCCGAACTTCGTACCTGAGGGATTATATAAATGAAATCAGGTATCCTTAGAACAGTAAAATCTGAGCACAAAATGGACGAAATGATACTGGAGAGCTATAATATAAATATATATTTTCAGACATGAAATAAATACATCTTTCACATTAAGTATTCTAAGTTCATTGGGATAAAATTGGTATTTTGATTTAGTGAGGCAGTCTCTACCAAGTGCGAAGTCCGAAGTCCGCGAACATGAAAAATGATTAAGATCACATAGGGATAGATTATTATGTGAACAACCTTTATGTAAGGTTAATGCAAGGGGTCCTGGAGGGCTTTCAAGACAAATATATTGTATCTAAGGAGTATAAATTTGTGCAAAACTGTTTTTTTTTACTTCCTCCTTCAGAGCTTGTATATAAAATCATACTTTATGGTGAAATATAATGTAGTATATTATACTGCTTATATATTCAAGCCCTTGTTGAGGGCCTTTAATTTACATGTATATATATTTACAAGACCATTCCTTTTTTCTCAATATGAAGAAATCATGCTATGATAGAAAAGTATTGCTACCGAAGCGAGCCAAAAAATTGAGATTAAAAACTTTTGCGCTTATAAAGCTGAATTTTGTAGTAATTTTTCAAATTCATATTATACACATGGACTCATAAGGTGAAGATAATATTTGCTGTCACATCAAACGTAAATTAATTCTTTTCATCAGTAATCAGATAAAATTATATTTTCCACCCCCCCCCCAAAAAAAAAACCCATTCCCCAACCAGAAATCGACTGTGCATTACTTTCTCCGAGCACAAGATCTTATCAACTTTGTGAATCACAATTTTGCAGAATATCTTGGGGTTATGCGTTTCCTGGTGCTGTATACCCATTTATTGTGAAATTCGATTTTTGTTTTGTGTTTCGCTTTTATACATATTATCACTGTAGCATATCACGTGACAGGCAAATAATCTCTAGCAAGGGAATTCCCTCCTATTAAACAAGGAAAATACTGTCTAAATCTACTTTATATGAATTCATTTTCGGTCTATCATATGAGTATCATTATCATTTATATGATGGTAATCTATTCTGGTCAAGAATAGAATTATATTCATAGAACACTTCAACAGAAAATTTTGTTTATTTACGTGCACCATATCATAAAATGTTAACAAAATAAAATTTTTGTTGTTGAAGTGTTCTCTGAATATACCTCTATTCCTGACCAGAAAAGATTATGATATGAAAGGCTTAAAATAATTTCCTTTAAAGTAGATTTAGACTGTATTTACCATACTTAATCGAAGGGGATTCCCGGGCTAGAGATTATTCGCATATCACGTGATACGCTACTGTGATACTATATTATGCATACAACAAGAAACAAAAGCTACAAAAGCACATAATATGTTGGACCATTACAGTTGAGCGTACCGATATTTAAGTTGATCTTCTACAGTAAAAAAATAAACTGATGAGTAAATTTAAGAAATATACATGCACGTGTTTAAAAATACACATGTATATAAGCTAAATATTTTGATCAACGGTCATAAATTACCAGAGGGTAACCAGTACATCAATACTCACTACACACACACATATTCTATGACTGCATCTATCCTTCTTTCTTTCTGTATGAAAAAATGTACTATGAATATATAATGATTTACGAATTGCGACGAAATCTATAAGGCAATAAAAAAAAAGAAAAAAAAAAAAGAAAGAAAGAATTACCAGAGGGTAGTAATGACGTCAAGATACTGCCTTTCGGTTGAAAAGGTTCAATGTTAGGAACAATACATCCGCCAACTATCGTTAATTGTTGGTAAATGATATTCTGACTCTCGAAAACTCAATTTTTGAAAAATACAAGAATGAAATTTATTCATATGAATTGACACTCAACAAAGCAAATATAACAAGCACAAACATTAGACCTTTATGACAAAAAAGATAATTTTAGATTCAACATATCGAATTTGACGGAGATGATCACAGGCTACCATCATTCGATGTTTACAAATCTCAGTCCATCCGGTTCGCTAGAAACATGTACTAATAGAGCTTTACCATTAACAGACGGTTGTTGGCCGACGAAGTACGTCCGAACGAAACGCGACGAAACTCGCAAACATAAGGGGTCGTGTATAAAAAATATGATATATCTTTCAAAAACTTAAACAAAACTCTATTAAGACGAAACATATAACTATATATGTATTGTTCAATGTTTTTTTAGGTACCGACTGCAGTAAACTAGAGTTTTGTTTCAGTTTTTGAATGATAAATCATGTTCTTTTTTTTATTTTATTTTACCTTATGTTAAGTGAGTTTCGTCGCGTCTCGTTCGGACGTACTACGTCGGCCAACAACCGTCCGTTATTGGTAAAGCTCTATTTAACAAACGGTTGTCATCGTACGAACTTCGTACATACGAAACCCAACGATAAGGTAAAACATAAGGGATCGTATCAATGCAAATCAATTTCTATATCTTATGCTAGTTTTTCATCATGGTGTATACAGTATCTAGGATGAACGAGATACGTTGGGTTTCGTTTCTACGAAATTCGTCGCGAACCAACCGTTTGTTATTGGTCAAGCTTTATTGTTTTGGATTTCACAGTAGAAATCTACATATTACTGAGAAACTTTTAGGACAAGGTTTCTGCGCTCATTTACTAGTGAAGACTTTCAGCAAAATTTACAAAATTACTCTCATCTTCTTCAGAAAGTCGGACCGAAACATGCGAAAGAGTTTTAGTTTGGAGTTTCACGTTCCGCCTTTTTATGGTGACATATTGAACAAAATATCCATCTGCGTGTTGCTTTGGTCCCTTCATGTTGTTGTCGTGTTTGTGTGTTCATCTCAAAGTGAGGAGTTTGCAATAATAATATTTAAGTGTGTGCTCTTCGAGAGCTCTAGGTAACTGAAAACGTGGGTAATCTGGATAAGTATATCATTTCCAAGAAGGGAGTATATCTTCAACAAGACCCCGTTGCAGCATCAACAGCAGAAAACCAAAACACTCGATGCAAAAACATAAAAGACGAGTACAGCACGAGACGGAGAAGAAACACAAGACATGTAAACATCAAACACAAAAGACTGCACATAAACCGACGAGACCAATGGGCAACCGGTGCCGACTTTGGACGGCCATTTGTCACGCAAGTAGCAAATGGTGTGGTTACAAGTAACATGGCATTAGATCGTCGTTCTATGTCGTTACCGATTTCCAATTTGTCTAGTTGGTTTATTTGTAGTCTTTTGTGTTTTATGTTTTGATGTTGTATGTAGTTTTTTGTCATTATTGCATCTCCTGTTGTGTCATCAACTGTATTTACGTATAGGGATGTTTAGATGTGTGTGCTGCAACTGAAAAATTGTTTGAGATTGTCTTTTCTCTATATATATGGTTCGGTAAAATCGCTTAAAGATAAATAACTTTTACACTGATATCACTACTTTTGAAGCATATTTCGTTTCTTAGACGGAATAACTAGAGAAAAATTAATAAGGAAGACGTTATCTGTGATATGTTTTTATTTTCCTGTTTCGTTGTTTAGTTGAACTTACTATCACTATGTATAAAAAAACGAAAAAAGAAAAAAAGATATGTGTGGAATGAGTAAACTATCATTGTCTGTGTATGTTTCTGGATGCGACAACTTATGGCCATAATATGATAGTATTTACGAGGGTTGTCCGAAAAATTTGCGGACTGGTCCGTCTTTTTAAGATTCGGTGAAAAACTCTCACCTAAAATAGTATCAAATAACTTATTTATCATTTTAAAGCTATAAGTAAGTTACATTTACAAATCGATTGGTACATAAAAATGATAAATTTATTTACTTTGAATATATAAAGGCGGGGTCCATGGAGCACCGTCATTTTTCGAAAATAAATGCTACTAATAGTACTCACGTTTTGCTCTAAAAATCCAAGATAAGGTCTTCAGACCGAAAATTTTAATATAATTGGGTTTCATTGATACCAAGTGTCACTCTTTGCAGTGTTGGTCTCTATATATTTCACAAGAATGGCGAAACAATAGAAAGTGTCAACGTAAATGTAAAACTTTTCATTGAAAAACGTTACATCGAGCGTACGGACGAAGCAACGCGCAAGGAGAGAACTTCATTTATGACTTAAGAGAATCACCTATAAAGAAATGAATATGCTTGATATATGACTTACTTCTGAAACACGAAAACCTGATTACAAAAATTGCAGATGATTTTCGGAAGGTTAAAACAACTCTGAGGATTAAAAAAAAAACAGAAGAAATACGTGCACTTGTAAGTTATGATGACGAAATGAAGGTGCTAATGATAGTAGTAAAGCTGTACTTCATCAAACTGACTTCGAGGGGGATAGCATAAATCTGTAATCATGAGACATCTTAAACATATAAAATATATAACCAAAGCTTTTAAGATAACTAAGTCATTTAGTCAATGATCCCGCAGAATGCGACAGACATAGAATCATTACCTTTTAACGAATACACCGTTTACGTTATTGTGTCGTTACGGTTGCTCCATGCGGCACTAGCTCCCTTCATTGTGATCCCTATATAATTGCTTCCTCGTATGAAATGAATATGATTTTTGGTAAAAAGTCTTCTTTTTGCATCTATCAACGTATAATGTCTGAATTTAATGTGTTCTTTATCCTGAAGTGAGTAATGGACCTTGTCCTCGAACTTTCCAGACAACCCTCGTATATTGATAAAACTGTTCGAATATTGAACCTTTGCCAGTGATGTATCATTCGCTTAGACTACATACGATTCCATGGTAAATATCTGCAATGTCAAGCTTTTGTCTCGTCCTTTTTACATTTTATGTTCTGTCCTAGTTGATTCTGATTTTTCCGCCATTGATGTTGGTAGCTAATGTTAAACGTCTTCAAATTCAATAATTCAGTTCTTTTATGTATATTTTGTGTTAATATCTGCTTATCTACACTTTAATTTTGTTACTTTCCCTTTAGTTAATAGTGACACATAATGCAATGAATTCAGGTTTTACCCCGTGCAATAGACGTGTCACTTATCTTCTTCATTTTTATTTGATGAACTAAATTCCTTATAGTTCGATGTGTTTTTCAAGTTGGCTCTGTATACTATATTCTTTTTCTTTTATTCCACGAGTGCATTTCAGATATGACGTCGTATTGCTGAAAATTTTATTGCTTTTCATTTGAGGCCGGCAGAGCATGAACTGAACATGAATCCGTATGCTTAAACCTGTTTTCAAATAATTCATATGTATCTTATTACTTGGGTCTCTGTGTTTTTGTGTCTACTTTATATCGCCAGTATGTGTGTGCTATTTGGCACAACAGTTGAGCGTTCGTCGAGAACGCTAGGTATATTAGGTATATCCAGTAAAAATCTAAGGGTTGTAATGAAGATAACCCCATCATTCCTATGTGGCAGACGGATGTCTATGTTGGCCACTGTTGCCACTATTGCCACTGTTGCCTTTTGGTCTCATTTGTGTTTGTGTAGTCTTTTGTGTCAGTAACTCATGTGTTTTTATTTGATCTTCCTTGTACTTTTGATGCTCTTTGTTGTACTCGTCCACTTTATGTTTTAGCAATTGAGTGTTTTGATATTTTGCTGTGGGCACTGAAAAAGAGTTCTGTCGGAACTAATCTCCTATCTGCATCATAGCATCATATCCCACCCATCCTGCTACGTTTTGGGTACATGTTTGGACATACTATTTTTCACACTCTTTGGCCATATTACATTGTTTAGATTAAGGATCACTGACGAGGATTCAGTACCCGAAACGTGCATGTCTGGTCCATGCTGTAAATTTATCTGCTCTTAAATGGTGCTGTCGAATTTGAAGACGTTTAACATTACATATCTTGAGCCTCAATTTTCGAAGTTGTTTTCATTTTTTACAACAAGGATAGAAATAAGTTAATCAGCATCAGAGTAAAAATCAATGTACAATTGCCACATTCCTTCATCCATATTTTAAATTATGACGAAATTTGATGCACACATTATTTACATATACAATTATAAACTAGTTATGTACGTAAAAGAATTCACGAAATATACCCTTACACAATGCTTATAAGAACTAAACAAGCAATACTCACATTCCCCTTTTACAGTCGTCTATCTATGACACCGCATGATTAAGTAATGTCCTTTTAAGGATACATTAAATGTTAAACGTCTTCAAATTCAATAGCATCATTTAACAACAGTAAAATTTTCAGCATGGATCAGACATCAACGTTTCGAGTACTAGGCCCTCGTCAGTGATCCTCAATCTAAACAATGTAATATGGCCAAAGAGTGTAAACGTTATTATGTCAAAAGAAAGGAGGGGATCTCCAACAACACTAGGTTGCAGCACCCACAGCAAAATCCCAAAACACCCATGCAAAAAACACAGAACAGATACCCACAGAAAGAGACATTAAAGGGACAAGGAACACCAACTCACAACATAGAAACATGAAACATAAAAGACTACACATAAACCAACGAGACCAATGGGCAACCGGTGCCGACTTAGGACGGCCATCTGCCACGTAAATAGCAGACGGTGTGGTTATCCTGGATTACGTGCGCACAACCCTCCCACTATTCCGATTTCCCAGAGGTCTCGAAAAACGCACAATTATGGTGTAAAACAACCTCCTCACTGTTAGATGACCACACACAAACAAGACCGTAAAGTAAAACACAGGGGTCCAAGCAACACAGATGAATATGTAAATGGATATAAAAAGAGGACGTGCGTAATACAGTCCGTGCTCTGCCGGCTGTAGCGAGCTCATATATGTTATCACCCGAGGAGTCCGACTGACATTCAGAGAGGACAGGTGGTCGGGGCCCTGTCTTCTCTAAAGAGGTTTGGACAGGGCCCGTCATGGAGTCCCGTCGTCACAGTCAGTCAGAGTGCAAGTCTTAAGAATGCGCTCGGACAAGACTGTATATTGGTCAAGTACCAAGCTTAGTGTCCGTCTGGTGACATTAGGATCATATCCACGGTATAAAAGGCGTTTGATGACTCTGAATGTACCGAAAGACATGGCTATGGAAGTAAAAGTCCAGTAATAATAAGATTATATCATTATTAGGCGCTTCCTCTTTTAACTGTACAAATGTCAAGTAGAAGGGATGTACTATCAAACCATTAAGGGCAACAATGAAGGAAATTGAATCATTTGTTTCCTTTGAAGCAATAAGAGGATGGAGCATCATGTGCTAATCAACTTGATACATGTAACGTGTGTGAATAGAATGGATACTTTTGCCTTAAGTATTGTTTTTTGTAGCTATGTTTATGAGATTAGAGTTACTTGCCTTCAGTGCTCAACTTGGTACATCATGAAAGAGTCACAAGTTTACACTACCCACAATAAATTAGTATCCTGTTAGTATAAAAATTAAAAAAATCTATGAAAAGCTCATTTAATATTTTCTATTCTGAGCTTCAAAATGCATAAACATTTTCAACATATTGTTTGCATTATCTATCTTAATTTAAAAAAATTCTGATTTTTTTTGGGGGGGGGGATTTTTCCTCGTCCATAATTGACATTATTATGAAAAAAACTGCAAAAATTTTATAGAATAGATGTTCAGCCAAGGTATGTACTTGAATTGAAAGCAGTATCATTAATCTTAAGATTTTCAAAACAATGACACAAACATCTTTCAGTCTATGAAATCAAGAGGAAAATATTAGGTGGGTACTTCTAAATCTTTTTTCTATGAAAACAAAAGAAAAGTATTAGGCGAGTACTTATTAAAATTGGGTAGTGTATATTCACATCAACATGTACTGTTCGACAGAATACAATCTTTAGACTGATACTTCGGAGTGAGATTATTTGTTTTTGGAAGTTTCAATATCCAATTACCAAAGTTCGACATTGTATTAATCAAACCGTATTGCACCACATTAGTTTATGTAAATGTCGCAATTTTAGCCATATTACATTGTTTAGATTGAGATTCGCTGACGAGGGTTAAATACCCGAAACGTGCATGTCTGGTCCATGCTGTAAATTTATCTGCTCTGAAATGATGCTAATGAATTTGAAGACGTTAAACATTTAATAAATCGGCTACGTTCGTTTTAAACACAATCAAATATATGGAAAGCATTTGACAAAATAGGAAACTTCATACACCATCAATGTCGTAGATAAGGTTTGCTGATGCATCATTTGCATCGTCCGTATAGCAGTCCCTTGGCTTTCTATTGACACAAAGTTGAGAAAATTCCACAAGTTGCATGAACGTTTGCGTCGCAGAAAACATCTCAATATGCTATATGGCAGAAATTTAAGGTCAAGATTAGACTTTTACTTTTGATGATTCTATATTATTTGGATTTGCTCTTTTTTAGGCATCGAGCATCATTGTTGAAATGCGCATATGGTGCACTAAAATTTTATAATATATCATATAAATTTGATAAGATATTATGATAGAACATATTCTAGTATTGCAATATTCACAATTTGATCATGATTCATAACTTGTGTATACATATTAAATTTTACAGAATTTTGTGAACGTCTATTTTTCCTGGTGTTAATAATTCATTGTATCTTGTCTGCTGATTCTTCTTCTTCCAACTATAAAACTTTTTAACTCTAAGTCGAGGAGAGATAACTCCTGTTATCAAATTTAACATCGTTTTCTTTCTTTGACATACTAAATATCAATAATTACCAAAAATGTTTGTTACTCTGAATTTACGCCTTTTGATTGGTCGATAACGTTTATTTTGACTTCCATTATTAGTTGATAAAATGTCAAAAAATGACTGGAACTATTTTTACACCAACGCCAAAATTCTTGTACAGCTACAGTGATAACATCAATTGCTACGCGCATGATTTGAAAACTGCAACAAGTGAACGGCAGTTTAATATTCAACTTACCGAGTTTAGTTTTACGTGTTTCGGTGGATATTATAATTGGTTTACTAAAAATGCGAAATAATAAACCAAGTTCGATCAATCTCGGTAGGTCGTTTCTTCAAACGCATTTTAGAATTTCTGCTTACACATTTCTCCAATTTCTAAAACCTTGGTCCTGTAGCATCATATCCCAGCCATTTTACTATGTCTTTCGGTATATTCAGGGCATAATTTTCACAGATTTTGGTCATATTATATTGTTTAAATTGAGGATCACTGACGAGGGTTTATTACCCGAAACGTGCATGTCTGGTCCATGCTGTAAATTTATCTGCTCTAAAATGATGCTTATGAATTTAAAGACATTAAACACTTTCAACTGTCATGTCTGCTGCCTTCGATAAACAACCCGTCATACATTACGTCATCATACGGTACACTAAGTGCTTAAAGGTAAAACATGCTGGTGTTCAGAAGAGTGGAATTACTTTTTAAGAATAAATGCTGGGTTGTTGTTGTTTTGCATTTTTTACGCTTTACCATTTTTGTTGTTAGGGAATTAGTTCGTACGAGTCTAGTATCTTTATACGCCACGTGCTGAAACATTGATTTTCATTAAAATTTGTAAGAATTCAGAATAAATTCATGTTTGGTAATTAAAAGAATTGAATGTAATTGTGTAAAACAGCGTAGCGGTTTTACGTCAAATTTGTGATACGACAACTGACATTTCATATTCCAGTAAAATGGCAAAAAATGACTGGAACTATTTTTACACCAACGCCAAAATTCTTGTACAGCTACAGTGATAACATCAATTGCTACGCGCATGATTTGAAAACTGCAACAAGTGAACGGCAGTTTAATATTCAACTTACCGAGTTTAGTTTTACGTGTTTCGGTGGATATTATAATTGGTTTACTAAAAATGCGAAATAATAAACCAAGTTCGATCAATCTCGGTAGGTCGTTTCTTCAAACGCATTTTAGAATTTCTGCTTACACATTTCTCCAATTTCTAAAACCTTGGTCCTGTAGCATCATATCCCAGCCATTTTACTATGTCTTTCGGTATATTCAGGGCATAATTTTCACAGATTTTGGTCATATTACATTGTTTAAATTGAGGATCACTGACGAGGGTTTATTACCCGAAACGTGCATGTCTGGTCCATGCTGTAAATTTATCTGCTCTAAAATGATGCTTATGAATTTAAAGACATTAAACACTTTCAACTGTCATGTCTGCTGCCTTCGATAAACAACCCGTCATACATTACGTCATCATACGGTACACTAAGTGCTTAAAGGTAAAACATGCTGGTGTTCAGAAGAGTGGAATTACTTTTTAAGAATAAATGCTGGGTTGTTGTTGTTTTGCATTTTTTACGCTTTACCATTTTTGTTGTTAGGGAATTAGTTCGTACGAGTCTAGTATCTTTATACGCCACGTGCTGAAACATTGATTTTCATTAAAATTTGTAAGAATTCAGAATAAATTCATGTTTGGTAATTAAAAGAATTGAATGTAATTGTGTAAAACAGCGTAGCGGTTTTACGTCAAATTTGTGATACGACAACTGACATTTCATATTCCAGTAAAATGGCAAAAATAAACATTCAATTCATTTTAAAATGCTGTGATTTTTCGTTGCATTATTTAGATGAAAGAGTCATGAATGGAAAAAAAGTCATTCTCATGAATTTGTACAGGAAAGAATATTGTGGTACTGATGGAATGAATCACAATTGTAAAGTGATTTATATGTTTATTTCATACAATTGTATGTTTATTTCAATGAAAAAATATATTTACTTGGATGGCAACATTTGGGCTAAGCCGAGGTAGTTGCCATCTAAGTCGGCTAGAAGGTAATTTGAAGTTTCTAAATGAATTCACTTACGCTCCGCCCACTTCTAATTCATGTAGAAACTTCAAATTACCTTCTATACATAATACACAAACCATTACAAAGATTAAGTTTTCTTGTAATTTGTGTATGTATATCGAACGGAGTAAAAGTATAACGTTAAAAGAGTAAAGAATTTGAGAATGAGTTCAAAACATATAGGTAAAAGAGTGATTGGAAAGATGCATAGTATATAATAATTATTGAAATTATTATGTACTGCAACAAAAAAAAAAAAACGACCCAAAACGTACCCAAAGCCTTAAAAGACATGGGTTCAGGGAAAAAAAAGGACCGCTCTGGAGTGGCCTCGTTGTAGTCCAGAATAATACGCATTTGAAAATATTTGGGACTTCTCAAGGATCAAATCAACCACAAATTCTTGACAAATGTTTATATGAATATACATGTATGTAGAGAGAGATGATCTCACATGTTGACAACATAAGTCATTATTTGATACATAAATTCATCAATAGTATGCAGCGGAGAATTCAGGAATGTATAGAGCTGGAATAAAGATTGACGTTTGTAGAAACAAAATGTGTTGGAATATATAAAGAAATTGCATCTTTAAAAGTTGAAACAATCAATCCTCACCTATTTCTTGTAATACTATACTAAAGCAAAATTACGATACAGCTACCACAGTAGGGCCCTTACATACAAGATTGAAACGAACGGATACTGAAAATACAAACAAAATACAAGTAAATTACTAGAGATGAAGAGACAATCTAAAATGATCACAATATGAGGTCAAACAAACCAAACAAAAATACAACTGAAATATGATGCGTAGTGATAGAATATGAAATGATTAAGAAAATTTTATATCGTCTGCACCTACATTCCAGAGAGTACCAAAGGGAATGGATTAGTTAATGTGCTTTCTTTTAGATAATAAATTTGAATCTTACCTCTTTCAACGGTGTTTTGCATCGCCTGATATATGGACAATATGAAAACAGCAAATTGTAATAAAAATGTCTCAAAACAGGTATGTAACTTCATAACTTACATTTCCAGACATTCATAAATATCCCCTGATACGAAGCTTGCCTGAAAAACGCATCACCTTGCATAATATAATGAATGTGACTTGAATAGATGTTCCATAAGCAGGCGGTCATAGCGTTTTGCTGTTTTGGTTTTTTTTTACACAGATAAGCAAATCATCTATGTATATATTAATTTTCTTTAGTGTAGTTGAAGAACTTCTGCATGGGACTTCTTTGTTTGCCCGATGACTGAACAGATTCGACTTTATATGAGATCAAAAAGGACGGCATATCGAAATACGAAAAAGACGATGCTTTATGTATAATAAAATGAAGTTTTTCTTTATCATGAAATATTGAAAGATTTAAAAATTTCTTTAAATTGAAATAAACAATTATGCATTTTTTCATGAGAAACAAAATGAATCAAATAATGATACTGTACATACATGGAAATCAAAAAAGATAACAAAAACAGGCGAAAATTGTCATGAATTTGAAGACGTTTGAACCACTTGGTGAGTGTAACTGCTGATGGACCAGAAATCCCCGAGGGCACATGTAGCCAAGTTCGATCAATTTTGTTGATGCCTGTCTCTTCAACGCATTCGAAATTTTCTGTAATCAAAAATCTTGAAATTTCTAAAACATGGGTCCTGTAGCATCATATCCAACCCATCCTGCTACGTTTTTCGGTACATTTTTGGACATGATATTCATCAAACTCTTTGGCCATATTACATTGTTTAGATTGAGGATCACTAACGAGGGTTAAGTACCCAAAACGTCCATGTCTGGTCCATGCTGAAATTTTATCTATTCTTGAATGATGCTATTGTATTAGAAGATGTTTAATATTTGAACCACTTGGTGAGTGTGACTGCTGGTGGACTAGGAGTCCCCGAGGGCAAATGTAGCACAGTCAAATCAACTTCGGTTGATCGTACGTCTCTTCAGCGCATTCGAAAATTTCTGTTTTAAAAATCTTAGGGTTTCTAAGATATGGGTCCTGTAGCATCATATCCCACCCATCCTGCTACGTTTTCGGTACATTTTTGGACATAATATTTTCCACCCCCTTTGGCGATATTACATTGTTTAGATTGAGGATCACTGACGACGGTTAAGTACCCGAAACGTGCATACCTGGTTCATGCTGAAATTTTATCTGTTCTTAAATGATGCTATTGAATTTGAAGACGTTAAACATTAGTAGAGAAAGGTGTCGAAATTAGTACATGTTCATACAAGGAAACGGTCACATTACAGCACTTTCATACAAGCAATCACAATGCAAGATAGAAAATTAAAGTTGATATTTGTAATTTGCTGAAAGTAGTGGCTCAATGGTTTCCTCATTCGTTGTCATTTATCAGTTCAGCGTTTTCCTTTACTGTCATCATATCTTCGTAAGTGTAGGTGGAACAATGTGGAACGGGACAATTCTCAGGAGGATTGTTGTTTGTGAAATGATCGAGTCTTCTGGCTGATGTCACTTTTTGCATTGAAAGGTATTTCGACTTCAAGTGAAGAGTTTTGGCAGGTTCCAAATATCCACCATCGGAATTACCCCCATGTCGCTGATTATTGGGCATGGTGTTACTACTTCTGATCTCTGAGTATCGATTTTCTCTGCATTCGATACTATTCAACTCTTGAGGATCATTCGGTTCTATCCTCGACCAACGCCTAAGTCTTACATGTTGTTCTGTAATAATATGTAAATGGTGGACATAAACAGATAAAAGTTGTGACATGAAAATGGAGTTCCAAGAAAAAATACTTTGTCTCCAATGAAAAGTCCTCCTTTAAGACATATTTGATGTCGGAAATGTTCTGAGAAGATTTTTACTTTGTTTAGCGACTGGATCAGACGTGTTCAGATGATAATAAATATAAATTAAATGTAATTCCAGGTTCCATATTTATGGAACTCTGATCATTAAATGGTAGTATATGGTTGATGATGATTTCTGGCTTTCAACATGAATTTTGACGAAAAAATAAACTTTTAAGGTAGAAGTAAAACATTTTCCATAATGATGTACTATCCGATACACGTTTCTGATGCATTATTTTCTTCCAGAAGGTAAAGAGTTGGAACACTTCCGTATCCTTATATGTAATATTAGATAATAGACATACCTTCAGTTTTAACTTGTCGTTTCTGAACTGATCGTCTGAAAAACATTGATGTTTTTTTTTTCTATTACAATTTTTTTTTCAAATAAGTTCGAAATGACGAAAACGAAAATAACAGTATCTCGTCTTATTTTTAAGAGGAAAACGCATACAGAACATAAATACACAAAGATAAACGAGTAACCCTAACTTTTTAAGCACAATGGGTTCTGGCAAAAATGAACACACCTTTTAGATATCAATATGTAGGCAAGTAAAATCATCAAAGTAATGAATCCAGAGAGAAAACCACTAAGGGCTATCGTTGAGTAGCTATGTGGTGCGTTACTTTCACAGGGTGGACATACTGTGGCTCTTTCGGTTTTACATATGTTATTGGCTGGTTGCTTGTTCTTCTTGATTTGTATATGGTCTCCAGTACCTGCATTAAAAAAATATTTTATTCATTTGGTTTCTATGAAATATGTAAACGAAAGGAGGGGATGTCTAACAAGACGGTTGCATCATCGAGACAGAAAAAAACATAATACTGTAAACGTGGATTATTTGGCAGAGGGAAATTTTCACGATTATGACGACAAGACTTTTCGCTTGGGAGAAATATTCGCGAAAAAAATGTCTTTCCCGTTTTAAAAATGCAACGGGGATATTTTTCCGTGGAGGAAATTTTCGCGAATTCTGTCTATTCGCAAAAAAACGCGAAAATTTCTCCCACGCGAAAATTTCCACGTTTACAGTAAACAAGCATAGCAAGAGACGGAGAAGGAACAAGGAATCCCAAATACAAAATCTTTGATACGAATTCCCCCGTTTACAATTCCCATACCGAGTACCATAAATGATGTTTCTGTGTTTGAAACGTTTGCTTTTTTTGTAGCGTTAATGTTTAGTTTGTAAGGTTTGCTTTGTAGGAAACACTCATTTCTTGTCTAAGTTAACAAGAAAACTGTAGGTATGTATAAATGTATTTCTCAGTGATAGACTTTCACACTACAAACATATGAATTGAATAACTAGATCAAGTTATAGAATCCATTGCTTTTTATGTTCTTTTAGTAATATTTGATATTAAAAAATGTGGTGATTTTCTATTTTGAACTGCAACCGAGTGTTGTTGCAGATCCCCTGATTGGTAAAATGAATAACTTGGAGTTATTAGGAAAGATGGATTTTCTATTTAAACAGTTTATTTCAATTAAGGAAAGACTGGTTATTTACAACTTATAACTTGTTCTTACCATTCAGAATAAACGTTCCATTCACGAGAAGTGTACCGCATCCATTGACTGGGTGGCAGTATTGTCCCTTTGTACAGTAACACTTTCTAGTACATTCCAGGCCATACTGTCCACGCGGGCACGACGCAGAGCAGTTACTGCCAAATAAACCATCTGGACATGCTGCTCAAAATTTTATAAAAATTCCGGTAATATATACATGATATACATGTAAACTTTATTTTCACTCCATTTATATATCTAAAATTTATGTTTAATGTTTATTTTCTTACTGATTGAAATATATATTTTTTTTCCTATATTAGAAAAATACTCCATTACTTTTCACGAAAATAAAATAAAAAAAACACCCCCACACACATACACAAGATCAAAATGATAGCAGATTATTTTTTCAAATAGACCCTTTCACATTATCTGCGGTACTGAATTTGATGGCCAGTTCCGGGGGACAAACAAACGATTGCCATGCACCAGTGACGTAATTCGATTGTTCCAAGATGTTTTCCGCGGAACAAACCAAACATGATTCCGCGCTAAACGTCCTAGAACAATCAAATGACGTCACTGGTGCATGCGCAATCTATTCGTTGTCCCCCGGAACTGGCATTCAAATTTAGTACCGCAGATAATGTGAAAGGGTCTATAAAGCATACCATAGAAGAAGTAATAATCTTAATTCAGGAATCAAAGCATCAGGGGAATATCAGTCCAAGAGAATACTGAAAACAGTAATATTACTAAAAAATGTATAACTTAAATTGGAGTTATCTTTCTTGGAAATTCATCTCTTTATATAACTGTAAGCAGTAATACTATTCAGGTTTTCAGTTCGCTCTTATACCAGGTGATTCGGGGAGAAATGAGGGTGATTAGAAGTTGTATCTCATTCAAATGTAAACTGAAAAATTGCTTAAACCATCAGGAATTTTTTTCCTCAACATATTTGAAGAAAACATGATAACAAAAAGAAGAAAAAGTTAAAAATAGGTTCCAAATGGACATTATTTTCACTTTCCAGTATAAAATTGGTTCATATTTAATGAATTTGTTGTTGAACATGTTTAAGGAAAGAATTGTGTGATAAAAGCTGTGTTTGTAGCTTTAAAACTTTACTTTGCCTATATTACAGAAAGATGTAATATAAGATTGCAACATTACTGTTTTCAATAATATCAGGGATTATTGTTAACAGTAATATTACACTTTAAAGTAATGATACTGTTTCTAGTATTCTCTTGGACTGAATATAGCATGATTGTGTAAGTTTCCATTAACAAGGCAATCGCGAACCCCCGCATGGAGGCAGGACCAGGTGCCCGGGAGGAGTAAGCATCCTCTGACTGCATGCAACACCCACCACAAATGCCAAATAGAAACGTGTAAAATCCGGTAATGTCCAAATATACAAAATGCGGTAAATTGGTAAGGTTCCACTCAAGAATTTGAAAGGGGATAATTGCAAAATTTTTACTCCAATATTCATTTACTGGATTTATGTAATGCTATGAATATAGTCATGTTACAAAGTATTTATGATGTACACTGTACATGTACCAATTAAGTGGCAATCTCCGACACTTTACTTCAATAAGATTTTTTTTAAATTAATGATTTCATATTTTTAATATATATGATTCCTCGTCTATTTTTTTTAAATGAATAATAGGTACGTTTGAATAAAACTTTCTTTATCAATAAAGTTATGCCACCATGCTTTAAATGTTTCTTTAATATGTATTCTTGTTACCATGTATTAGTTATTGAAATGTTAAAAGGAGAAGTATCAGTGCTACTTTTACCTTTACATGTTCCATTGTTCAGTATTCGATGATTCCATCTGAAAAAAGGAACAAATCATCCAATACATTTGTCTTTATCACTTTACACTGAATGCCGTTATTTGTGCCGAAGGATGACACAAATATTGTTTTGAAATTGAAATAAAGAAGCCACACTGTACTACACATACAGATACAATTTTATTCATTTCAAATAACAAAGACACGTATATGATGACCTATTTTTAAAACTTCTGTAAGTTCAATTTTCTTCTACTTCACCTTAAAGTTATGAATATGCCATTGATTTAAAACGAGTTATGGGCCGTTTTTGGCTACCCAAAACTGGAGCTCGGATTGAATGAACGCGCGTTTGTGATTGGTTAATATTCACATTGAGTGAAAGTACAATAGATAGACTTTCACGTCGTATATTAATTTCTAATTAATTATGACATGAATAGAAATTATATGGGTTTTATAACGAGGGGTACCTATCAAATTTTAATTTTTCACTTTTACACTTTTTTATTATGCCCCCGGAATCAAAGATTCGGGGGCATATAGTTTTTGGCCTGTCCGTCTGTTTGTCTGTTTATCTGTTTGTCTGTCTGTTTGTCCGAAAAACTTTTGAATGGGAAGTGATAGGGCTTTCATATTTCACATGTGTATTCCTTGTGACAAGACCTTTCCATTGATACCAAACTTTTTGACCTCGTGACCTTGACCTTGACCTTTGACCTACTTTTCAAAAACTTTAACATTGGGCATAACTTTTGAATGGGAAGTGATAGGGCTTTCATATTTCACATGTGTATTTCTTGTGACAATACCTTTCCATTGACACCGTCATTTTTGACCTCTTGACCTTGACCTTTGACCTACTTTTCAAAAACTTTAACATTGGGCATAACTTTTGAATGGGAAGTGATAGGGCTTTCATATGTCACATGTGTATTCCTTGTGACAAGACCTTTCCATTGATACCAACATTTTTGACCTCGTGACCTTGACCTTGACCTTTTAACCCAGTGACCTCACATACATGTTCTTAACAGAAAATAGTGTTCATACTAACAAAGATGCCACCGGGGGCATTCGTGTTTCACAAACACAGGCTTTATTCATTCTAAATTTAGAGGATGAAAAGCAACGGTAACCCCCATTTTTTATAACATTAAATGGTAGATAAATTATTGTTCTGTCTTATGACTCATTTTTGAAATCGCCGATTTTCACAGAAGTATGGAAGCCCAACTGGGAAAACCCTTATAATGGAAGTCTATGGAAAATTTTCGGGATTTGAATTACTTTAATCATATCTAAAGTCCGAACTCCAATTTGTCGATTTACCGGTGAGTAAGCCATCAAGAGTATATGGTGCATCGGGCGGTTCTTATCTCACAGCGTCGATAAAAATAGCAAACAGCGTGCTGCGGCAGAGCGGTGCACGTGTATTGTAGCAGACGAATCTTTTACTCAAAGTTCACGGTCTTGAGTCAGAGTACAATATATTCAAAGTATAATTTTAGAAAACTCGTAGTCGTCTTATAAATGTCATTTGTATGATTTTATGTCTAGAAAGACAGGTTTGAAAAGTTTTACACATACATGCATGACTTACATGTGCATGTACATATCTATAATGGAAGCTGGAAATTAGGATTGTACAGGAGAGGCTGCAAAGGGTAATTTCGTCGAGAATATCGCTAAGATAACAAACTAAAATTCATTTTTTTCATTTTGTTTATCATATTTTGGAATTGAATATCAGCACTTTCATTTGAAAAAAAAATACAAGGAATATTATAACATTTGATAAATCTGTCCGTCCCTAAGTAAACCTATCGTTTTTGGCGGGTACTTTTGCGCGGATCTGCATAAATTAGAGTAAAGATTACAGATAACAATTCATTTTGAAAGTTCGTTGATCACGCAAATAGTTCATGATTATTTCAATCCCTCGTCTTCTCCCTCGTCTTCTTACATTTAATTTCTACGACTCTTTTTACACTAGATGATTCGTTTTTTACGTCAATGAGTCGCAGATGAGTTGAAAAAAAATATTCTAGCATGTTGAATGATACTGCATCATCCTAATCGCGGAATGACAGATGTGTTATGAGGCTCTAGAATTGATAGATTGTAGAACATTAGAGCCACAGATACCCTCTTTCGGGTTTAAAAAGATATCAAAAGTCTACTAAGAGACAGATTTTGCATGAATCCATTTCTGAGCTTATTTTGACACTATCTAGCAGATATAAAAGTTTCAATTAAGCAAAAATGGTGGTGCGATTCGAGTATTTAATCGTCATATTAGTATAATTTACAAAGGAATATATAGGAAAAAATAATTGGGGTCTGATACCTATAAGCGCGCGCAGTGATATCACGTGTGTAACTAAATAGAGACCAGACGAGGGGAAATGGAAAAAATATGATACATGTAGGATGAAAATATAATTTAATGATACTGCTAGATGACAATTCGTGGGTTATTAGGGGTGATCTGCCGAAAAATGGCGGGGGGGGGGGGGTTCCGGGGCGAGCGAACATGACTTATTGTGCTTAAATGTGAGAGGAGGCCGAGGTTTGGACATAGTGTGATTTTTTTCATTACTGCGACATGCTTGCATTAGGTGAGCTGTGTGTCATGCTGTTACTTTTACCATAAATATATTTGATCCCATCCAATATCCAAGCATTGCCTGGCTCCACCACCCCCCCCCCCCCCCCCCCCCCAAAAAAAAAAACCAAAAACAAGAAATCGGAGGGGGGTTCCGTTTTTCGATCTTCGCTCGTAGTTCACATGTACAGCTGAACTTTATTTGCTGGAATAATGTTTTTATATGCCATCTCATGCGGTCTGCACTAAAAATATAATTGAAATCGTAAAAGAACAAGTTTTCTGATGTTTTAAACGTTAATTTTTAATTTTTTGTCGATACACTAAGAGGGCCTAACGAAAATTCATATAAATTCGAAAACGGTACTTATACAGTTTTTAGCACCATAAATTATGAGAATTCAGCCATTTGAAAGAGTCACATTTCATTTTTTACATATCTGTAGAATTGCGGAAATAGCAGAAATTTGAAATGAGCGTAATTGAAAATAATTCTTATCAAAAACTTGATTCTGGGGACATCAATAGACTACCTGTAAAATGCTACTATTAGAATAATAATGAAAGTATTGAGCTGAAACTTAATAGATAGCATCAGAAGATAACAAGGAAGGGTTCTGATGCAAAAGTTTGACTTTCAATTAAATTTTTTTAGAGTTTTAGATTACAGATCACAATTAATTTTGAAAGCAAATAGTTCCTGATTATTTTAATCACTCGTCTTCTTACATTTAATTTCTACGACTCTTTTTACACTAGATGATTCGTTTTTTTTACGTCAATGAGTCGCAGATGAGTTGAAAAAAAATATTCTAGCATGTTGAATGATACTGCATCATCCTAATCGCGGAATGACATATGTGTTATGAGGCTCTAGAATTGATAGATTGTAGAGCATTAGAGCCACAGATACCCCCTATCGGATTTTAAAAGATATTAAAAGTCTACTAAGCGACAGATTTTTTGCATGAATCCATTTCTGAGCTTATATTGATACTATCTAGCAGATATTAAAGTTTCAAGCAAAAAATGGTGGTGCGATTCGAGTATTTAATCGTCATATTAGTATAATTTACAAAGGAATATATAGGAAAAAATAATTGGGGTCTGATACCTAAACAATGGCCGGCGCTATACAGCGTGTTTCTCCCAAGAGAAGATCGTAGAAATCTGGTTTAATAAAGTAAAATAACACATTGTGAAAAGTGTATATAGTGGTGTCAATGAACATAAAACGGATCTATTTGACTATATACCGAGGATATCATCTTTAAAAGATAAATCTTGGGACTTTTTACATATTTCAGCAACGATATAAGAATGTTTACGAACGAGTGTACAAGAAGCCGTGAAATGAGAGAGTAATTAATTTACTGAAAAAGTACTTGTATATTTTTCTGCAAATGAAAAATACGAAAATGATTTTTTCGCATAAACACGACAAAGACATATTGGATATACTTTAGTCACATTGTCTCTGAAAACTCATACATACATTATTAATGAGTTTTTGGATTCAATATTTTCATCAAATGGAAAAAAATGCGAAGACATGAGGTAAGAATTGTTTACGTGTGTAAGCGCACATGCTGCATGTTCAGAATCTAGTATAATAGAAAACGCGCTATCGGTATGACTCAGCATCCGGTATAACAATAACAAAGTTAGAAACGCCTACTGCATGTCACTCTTCTGAATTTGAATTGAAAATTGGTCCTGCTTCCATCATTTGGAGTGAAAATACTCAGTTAAATCTCAATATAATATCTACATATTACATACATAAACGATTGAACAGCGCGTTCAGATGCATAACAAATTTCATATGAAATTTTGTCTTTTTCATGAGATAATTTAAAAATTTCCTCTGCAATCTGAACGTGTCTAGAAATTTCATAGTCACCACCATTTTCCTGGTTGGCTGCTATTTATAACCCAAGCTCGGCCTTTAAGCACAGGGCTACAGTGACGACTTTTTCTTTTAAATATATTACAAAATATAAATGTTTGACGTCTGGAAATTTAAATTCCATTCAAAAGTTGATCAACTTTCGATCAATCTATTTTGCTGAAGAAAAATTAATTGAGTATACGCCTTGACATAAAGATGTTATACTATATTACAAATGAACACACTTTATGAATTGAAACATTAAATTCTAGTTTTGATTTTCATTTTCGAGAATATATATGTAGAAAAACGGTTCCAAATGTGTAGTCAAAGAGATGTCTTCTATTGAAAAATAATTCTAAATTCGGTACATCAGACTTACGTGCATGTTTACTCCATGCTGCAAATTTAAAGTCGTTTAACATTTGTACCACTTGGTGAGTGTCACTGCTGGTAGACCAGGAGTCCCCGAGGACACATGTAGCCATGTTCGATCAACTTCGGTTGATCGTTTCCCCATGCATTTGAAATTTCTGTCCTCAAAGGTTCTTGAAATTTCTAAAATGTGGTCCTGTAGCATCATATCGAACCCAACATGCAATATCTATCGATACATTTTTGGAAATACTTTTTAGCAATATTACATTGTACATTGTTGTGACTGAGGATCATTGACGAGGCTTAAGTACCCGAAACTTGCATGTCTGGTCCATGCTGCAAATTTATCTGTTCTTAAACGATGCTATTGAATTTGAAGACGTTTAACAATTGCATACTTCAGATCCCCCTTCAGTCCTACTTGAAGCCGAAATGATAAAGATCACGTTATACCAGAGAAGAAGTACAAATCGTGGTTGAGGAGTAAATAAGGCATACATGTGTAAGCCTCCATTAACAAGGCAATCGCGAACCCCTGACTGGCGACAGGACCAGATGCCCGGGAGGAGTGAGCGTCTTCTGAAATGCTTGATAAGTAGACAGTTATGTCAACTGTTTTTATTTCAAACCTTCAGGATTGGATTTTATTTTACAATCAGACGTAAGCAAAATAAAAATATTGCAACAAACATTGGAGATCGTGTACGTCATATATATTACCAATACATTTATAATTATGGCTTGTCTGAAAATTGTCTGAAAATTATTGTCTGAAAATTATTGTCTAAAAATTATTGTCGGAAATTTTTTGTTAATTCTAATTTGTTGATAATTTTATGCTGTTAATTTCAACATTATTGTCTAAATAATTATTATATAATTGTATGCAAAAAAATGTCTGAAAATTATAAACAATACATTAATAATTATGGCTTGTCTGAAAATTGTCTAGAAATTACATTGGATTGAAGCACCGCCGATGAGGATTTACTGTTGTTATTGGTTTGAAAAGTTGTAACAGCTCAAGAAGGTTACAAATTGGAACACCTGAATTTTCATATAATTTACAACAAACAGGCATATATAGAAAACCCCCAAAACAATCAAATACATGTATCTTACGATGAATAGAAAAGAATTTACATACTTTTTTGTATACTAGTAGCACTCTATTGCTGATTTTGGCTAGATGTTCTCATAATTTGACAGAATGTCATCTCAATGTTAAATTACATTTTTTTAGAGATAATGGGTTTTCCGTGTTCTAACACAACAAATATTTCCCTTTGAATTGATACCTCATCATTTCTAATACTCCTGAAGTATCAAATAATCCTTAAAGGTAGTTTATAGAGGAAGTCGCTTTCAGTTGTATTTTGATTGATGATCATGCTTCTTGAATACATTGTAACTTCCGCCAAAGTCATGTTCGTGTCATCCATCATATCTCTGCAGGGATATCTCATTTTTAAGTCTAGGCAATATATGTTTTGTCAGGCCTATTAGAGATAGCATACTTTTAAACATGCTTAAGGCGAAAGTTTAATTCGTGATATTTTAATTTTAACTTGACAAATGAATATAGCAAGAATGTTTTTATAAGGGTATAATCACACGTTGAAAGGTCAACTATTAATTTATATGAAAGTTAAAGTACGTCATTACGGTAAGCATTCAGGGATTTCCTCTTACCTCGCAAGAATTGTTCCCCTTTCTGAAGATTTTGAAGATAAATTGGGGTTTGTTTGAACAATGATGGAGTTATCAAATAGTCGGTAGGAATAGACGTAGAGAGATATATTATTCTCGAGAAATATCATATCGTTCCGACGAAATGTTATTTCGTTGCCAGGAAAGATTCCGTTCAAAGGATACATTATTTTCGTCCCCTCGAAATTAAATTTTGTTTGCATAACATATTTGAAATTTCCTTCGGGATTTTCAAGGATATACAGTTGGAACACTTCCGTATTATTCGTAATTCGTTCCATCGGAATATCATTTCACTTTCCCAAAATAATATGTCGTTCGCATGAAAAAATCCTTCCGTCAAAGTATTATATTGTTCATGTGCAATATTATTTAGTTTCCCAAAAACTATACTTTCTTCCATCCGCGAAGTATCATTTCGTTCCTCTAAAAGAATATTTCCTTTCGTCGAAATTTAATTTCGTTGATCCCATGAAATATTATATTGTTTCAACGAAATACTATTTTGATTAATTAGGCTCCGATGACATATGATTTCATTCTCACGAAATGCTTTTAAGATTTTCAGCGAACACATCATCAATTTTTAGCTCACCTAAGCCAAAGGCTCAAGTGAGCTATTGTCATAGCAATCCGTCTGTCGTCCGTCGTCCGTCGTCGTCGTCCGTCGTCGTAAACTTTTCACATTTTCAACTTCTTCTCCAGAACCATTGAAGAGATTTGGATGGAACTTGGTAGGAATGAAGTACTAATGGTCCCCTACAAGTGTTGTTGATTTTCGTCCGGATCCGTCAACAAGTGGCGCCACCAAAGGCAAAAGTTGGTCACAGGGGGTACCCTCCTTTGTCAAACTTCTTCTTCAGAACTAAAGTACATATCGACAAACCGAAAGCATCAAAATGATCTAGAAAGATGTCTTAAGAAGTGTTGTTATTTTTGGTTCCACTCCGAAGTGAAATTTTTGACGCGTTTTTTACGTCTTCTCGGACCAAGTCAGAAATGCACATTTTTGCACTATTTCTTTATATAACTCAATAAGTGTATGATTTTACACACTCATTTACTGCATATTTATCATATTTAACTTACTTAATGCTTTGATATGTATTTATGCTTAAATTTTATTTTTTTTATATTTTTTATGAATTTTTTTCTTATGTAAAAAGGAAGGGGGGGGGGGGGTGTTGATTTTCATTCATTTTCTGCTTCTTTTCTATAACCATTCTTCAGATTGTCATGAAAATTTGTAGGTATAAGGTACTCATGCATGGTACCCTACAAGTGAAAGATTTTTGTCAAGATATCCTCTTTTGGATTTTTAAGGAATATTTTTAAGATTGTACATAGCTATAATGTATGTTTTCCATGCCCAATGGACCCATGGGGAGTGGCTTCAAACCCCGGCGGGACCCCAACAATTTTTTTTCCCTTTTTCAGTTTTTTTTCTCTTTTTCTTTTTAGATTTATCGTTACAAATGAAACTTTGAAAGAATTTTTTTTCAAAATATCAACTTTTATATTTTTAATGATTTTTTAAAAGAAACAAACTAGTTTGGCTTTGTGTACTTATTTTCGTACGTCGAAATAACCTGGCCACATACGCTATCAAATATACTCCGAATTTATTTTTAAGATGTTGACTTTTTCCATACATGCATACTTCATAACTATTTCCCTATTTAATGCTTATTTTCTCTGTTTTATTTCTGTATCTATGGTAAACAAAGTCGCCATATATCTTGTGTTACAGATTTGATTTGTTCAATACCTCCAAGCCCCTTTGGTAGGGGTAATTACAGGAAATAAAAAGGTGCACACTATTTCACTAAAAGTTTTGACTGACTTGAAATGCCCGGAAGTCTGTAACAGTGGTCTTTTTCGCTTGCAAATCTTTGGCACGCATAAGAATGAAAAGAAAAAGGGGGGTCATGCATGTCCTTTTTTTTTTTTTCGCAAATTTCACTTTTTTACAGAAACTCTCCGTTCTCATCGAAAATGTTCCGAATTTTGCATATTTTCAAATCGATCTGTAGACTGCATAAAAGACAAGATCAAGTACGAAATTATAAATTTATCACGACTACTGCTCATATTTTATCGATTCAATATGCTAAAAATACATTTCCAATATTTTTGACCAATGGTGTGACACCTTTTATTCAGTACTGTTTACCAGTCAAAACAGAGGGGAATCCCCACGAAAAGTTACAACTGTAAACAAAGTCGCCATACATACTTTAGATTTGATTGGTTCAATTCCTCCACAACCCTTTAGAACTGCGATACATTTCAGGAGATACAGTGCAAACGGAATAAATTTTTATTTAATGTGCATTATACTTGGAACACTTTCATACTGGTTATCATTCATGTACTTGGAACACTTGCATATACTTGTTATCACGTATAAACTTTGCTCGAATTTCCTCTGTCTTAGACTCTCTTAGATGAAGTAATTTACGGACTGATTTCTTGAAGAAACGTCTAATGAGTAATGTCTTCCTCTCGATTTTGAGAATGCATAGGACATTTAATATCTGAAATTCTTGAAAATAAATAAATCAGTTCAGAGTTCGTGAAATCTTCCAATGAAATGTTGGACGACAGGAAGCTGTTTAATACAGTAGAGAAAATAAGTTATTATTCACAACCTTAAGCCACTGTGTTCGACATCTTGTATGTATAATATTTCTAAGATGAACACAGAGGCTTAAGGTTGTGAATAATAAAACATTTTCTCTCATAAAACGGTCGACAGGTTCCTGTGGTAAGACATTTGGGAATTTTTATCTGCCCAAATAATAGATACAACATGAGTTTTTATCGGACCAAATAACGTTTTATCGGCAAATCTGAAGCAACCGATATATTTCATGAACTCTCTCTCTGCTAACAACTTGTCTGTGTAACAGACCTATGACGAGGTAAAACAATTAGTGAACAGTAAATAACGACGCCATAGGTCCGCTAGTTGGACAAGCTTAACAATATCATGGGCCTTTCCCTAAAAGTAGCATACACCAGAATATGGTGCATCAAACTGCGAGACCTAGCGAAACCACTTGATTGAGTTGTTGAACAGTGTATGCTGAAATGTGACGCTCCTTCTCGCCTGTTGAAATATGCATAGTCAAGAAGCGCCACATTTCAGCATATTTACCGAAAATTATTTGTTCGAGTGGCTTCACTGGGCCATGAGGTTTGATACACCGTACATTGCTTTTTGGAAAACAAAGTGGCCCAATTTCTGCACAACTCACTTGAATTTATATTGGATTAACACGATTTTGACTGTACGTTACATGTATTAAGATGAAAACAATACTATTCAAAAGCATTCATAGATTTCAGTATAATTTAATTTGAATAAAGGCAAAACCGAAAAATCTTTGTTTTTTATGCCCCTGGAATAAAAGATTCGGGAGCATAGAGTTTTTGGCCTGTCCGTCTGTCTGTTTGTCCGAAAAAACTTTAACATTGGGCATAACTTTTGAATGGAAGCTGGTGATAGAGGTTTCATATTTCACATGTGTATTCCTTGTGACAATACCTTTCCATTGATACCAAAATTTTTGACCTCATGACCATAACCTAGACCTTTGACATACTTTTCAAAAACTTTAACATTGGGCATAAATTTTGAATCGTTAGTGATAAGGCTTTCATATTTTACATGTACACGTATTCCTTGTGACAAGATCTTTCCATTGATACCAACATTAGGCTGACCCTGACCTCTCACATACTTAGCAGAAAACGGTATTCATACTAACAAAGATGTCACAGGGGGCATTCTTGTTTCACATGCACAGGCTTTATAATTTCTGGCATGCTAGCTATCAATAAAGAAAGGTTTGGTGTTCAATTTTAAATAAACTTTATTTATGAAATCATTTTATTGTTTTATTCTTTTTCTGCTGCACTTTAATGTGGAATTTTACAAAATGATTTTATTTTTGATTTTGCATAATTGAACTATACTAGCTGGGCATATGACTTTGGACGACTTCGTCTTTTCAAATCAGTAAAAAAGTATTGTTTTCAAATGTGACTATTTTTTCTTGTTTGTACTTTTTAAGGTTGTCTGTTTCTAAATTTATTTTTCATTTTCCTACATATATTTCTCATTTTCTTCAATATATTTCTCGTTTTCCTAAATTTATTTTTCATTTTCCTAAATATATTTCAGATTTCCTTCTTTTTTATTTTTCATATTTGGCACTAACGGCCTTTCCGTAATATCTTGCCTTAAAGTAAATTTTGAAAAAAAACTCAAGTCATATGGATTGGTAAGAAAAATATAGCAGTGAGAAGTTATGTAAAAATTGGGGACTAAAATGGGGTGAAGACAGATTTACTGATTTAGTGATAAAATTTGATGTTGATTTAAGCAACATATGTGAAATTAATTACAGGAATAAACTTGAAAAGATTCAGAGTATAATCAAACAATGGAAAAAAACATCACTCCGATAGGTAGAATAACTCAAAATGTACATCGAGGCAATCACCGAATTTGACAGGTTTCCATGGAGCTGTTGCGACGGGCGTTTAATGCAATCAGGAGACGCTGACTCGCCCCGGGCACCTTGTCTCACTTCGGAATGTTGTTCATTCCGGGGTTCACAACCGTTCCGATGGGAATTCTCACGGTTTGGCCTTGCCTTCTCGACTTTGAGACTGAATAAATGTTAGGTACTTCCTTGATGTTTACCTTATAAAATCTCTTCTTATATCCCAAGATAAACCACTTATTTATTTCTCTGCCCAATCCAAAAAATGAATTTATGAAAGAATTAAATAGTACAGTATTTAGTTTCTTACGGAATAAAAAAAACTGAAAAATATGTTGCCCCTCCTGGTTAGGAGCTTTAAGTACTGCGCATCGTTGTACATATTTATTCCATTTGACTATGTATTTGTTGTAAATTGTCTCAATATGTGTTCTATGATGAGATTGAAATAGACTTGTGAACTTGTAAACTTGAAAATGGTGGTTTAAAAATGTTAGACATAAAGGCTTGCATCATTGCACTAAAGACTACATAGTTCAGAAGAATTTTAAATACAGAGGGAATTTGGCAAAATATTATTTAAAAATTTTTCGACATCAAATTACTTTTGAAATTTGGGGCAGCCTATGTATTCTATAAACACTTAGTAGCAAAAATATTTTCTTCTCCTTAAAATTGACAAATTTTTGTATGCATTTCAAGAATTTCAAGATCATTTGTGGTATCAATTCTAACTTTTTAGAGTATCATGGGATTGTTATTGCCATGAAAAGATATTCAGAAAAAATAATATAAATGTAGAGAAAACAACAGAAATATAGCTTCCTAGCTAGAATGACAAGTGTCCTATGTGAAAGTAAAAAAGGAAAGTAAAGATATGTGCAAAATCCTAACTTTCTCTAAAACTATCTACGAAATCTCTTCCCAGTTGAAATGAAGAAATAAATTGTCTGAAATGATGAAATAAATTTTAACAATATTTATAAATCTATTAAGGATTAAAAATTATTATTTTCAATTTAGAATAAATCATTACATCCTTATCACAAATAAAACTGCACACAAAATAGGAATATGTGACTCTCCATTATGTATATTTTGTGGTGGTGAAATTGAAGATATAACGCATCTGTTGTGGGAATCTGAAAAAGTTCAAATTCTTTTATATGAAATTACTCTTTTTTCGAATCATTCTCAATACATTTAGACTTCAATAAGACCTATTTCATTTTAGGATCTTATGACAGAAAGCACATTCCTACAGCATACATTATTCTTTTACTAAATTCTTATATACAGATGTAAATGCCACAAATCTTCACTTTCACTCCCAGGTCTTCTGTCATACTTTAGATTGATGATCAAAGTATTAGAGCAGACTTTCAAAAATGAAAATAAAATGTCTGATTTTGAAAAAGAATGGTATAAATGGAAACCAGCCCTTTGAGTTTATCTTTAAATTTTCAACTCTCAATCTTTTTTCAATATTCGTCATGAATTATCAAACGCACACCATGCACACGATCAAGTGAATGGTTTTTTTTTTATTTTCTCAACTCTCCTTTCCTTTTCTTTCTATTTCTAACTATATTATAAAAAGCTGAGCAAATATCTAACGATTCATCAATGCTTTCTTATATACGAGATTACATTAACATATCACTGCACTAAAAAATGTTATATGGCCAAAGAGTGTGAAGGCTGTAACGTCCACAAATGTAAAAAGACGTAACAGGACGGATGGGATATGATGTTATAGGACCCACGTTTTAGGAATATTTATATGTAATGTAAAGCAAGGAATATTATACTTCCATGTAAAATAAGGAAAATAAAGAAGGAAACACTTTCAAATCAAAACAAAGCGACGCTTTATCTCAGCTGAACGAATCTGAGTGAAAGCAGCTAGAAATAAGTTATTCCGTAATGATATATGACTATCTTTTGTTGCTGTTGTTGGTAGCGTTGTTCTCCCTTTTTGTAACAGAAAAAAATGAGAAAATAATTCAAGTATTCCAATATTATTAGGCAAAAACAACCTTCCCGGAATAATTTCAAATATTTACATTCCTATTGCGTTTCCCTTATATAAAGGTACCAAACCAACTGCACTGCATTGTTCGATAATCGCAAGAGCCTATCACGTGACTTTTGAACAAATGCGGATTAATTTCCCATAAAATGCCCATTCTATTTACTACTTCAACACAGATTCAAAATTCCATTATCAATCGATGCCGTCTACCCCCAGTGATTAAACGGGTCAAAATCTAGGTCACCCACATGTACACTTCCAAGAAGTGTGACGTGGTAAGTCGATCACGCGTCACACCAGACGAAATTCAAGGACGACCGGCACTGTCGTCTACGGAATGATGCCATGTTTGGTTGAGCGAATTCAGACATTAGTGGATCAAATATTTAGGACATTTCAAATATAAAGAAACGGGATGAAAAGGGACAGAAACAACTTGATTAACACGTAAAATGTAAATATAAGGATTGTTTTTCAGCTTTTGCGCTTTATCGGTGTGTATTGGCAGTAGGGAATGGAAACAAAATTCATGAAAAGCACTTCGTGCTTTACATATTTTGTTTCCATTCCCTACTGCCAATACACACCGATAAAGCGCAAAAGCTGAAAAACAATCCTTAAATACTGTGCAACAGAAATGCATGAAAGGATAAAAACAAGAAATCAAAACAAAGCGACGCTTTATCTCAGCTGAACGAATCTGAGAGAAAGCAGCTAGAAATAAATTATTCCGTAATGATATATGACTATCTTTTGTTGCTGTTGTTGGTAGCGTTGTTCTCCCTTTTTGTAACAGAAAAAAATGAGAAAATAATTCAAGTATTCCAATATTATTAGGCAAGAACAACCTTCGTGCTTTACATATTTTGTTTCCATTCCCTACTGCCAATACACACCGATAAAGCGCAAAAGCTGAAAAACAATCCTTAAATACTGTGCAACAGAAATGCATGAAAGGATAATGAGCCCAATCAGCGGCCCCTAAAAAAAGCAAAACAGCAAAAATTAGTAAATAAATTAGTAAAAGAAATTAGAAAAAAAAATTAGTAAAAAAAATCACCTTAGTTCGAAAATCCCTGATATTATCTTTTTTAAATTTTAAAAAGATACCTTAGATAATGATAAAGGACTTACATTCCGTTCTTGCAGTCGTCCATTAGCTTTTAGAAATCTGTATCAGTTTAGTTTTTTTTTAAAGAAAATGTTCTTTTAATTTACTTGAGATCCAACCGTTTCAAACCATCAACTTTAAATTGCATCTAGTAATAGCTATCTGAGTGAGAGACAGAGCTTAAATAATTATAATTTCCTGGAAAGGAAAACGCTATTTTAAACATCCTAAATTCAATAATTATATAATGAACACTTGAGTATTTAATGACTTAAAAAATAGAAAAAAAATAAGGTGTATTCAAATTTTCGAAAAGCGAAGAAATGTTGTATTGGTATAGTTTTTTTTTTTTCATTTGATATATATTCGTCTAATCCTCATATTTATCAGCATCTGTCATGGTCAGACGGAAAGAACCATATATCAGTAATAAAGACTAAACATGGAAAAGAAGGGACCGAAAATCATTCAAACTGTTTAAGGCATCAGGGGTATAATACTCTAATTCCGGTTGCTTTGATAACAGAAAAATTAAATATCACGAAGTTGGCCGAAGACGCACGACTTCAGCAATGTAAGGGACCATCATTTTCATGTTTAGTTGAATGAAACATAAAAAAAGTATCAAATAGCTAAAAATACGCAAGATATGGAAGTAAATAATTTCTAGCTTTACAACGATATTGCTATTATACCCCTAATACTTAAGGTAAAAAGGAGAATAATTGATACAAACATGTACACAGTATGAACGCAACGAACAGACAGTGATACCTGGTGCCTTCAGAGGAAAACATATCTCGTCAACAGACAAGAACCTACACAAGGGTTAGGGTCGGGTACCTGTAAAGTGCGAAACGAAACAAAAACGAAACGAAACGAAACGAAACAAATCGAAACGAAACGAAACAAATCGAAACGAAACGAAACAAATCGAAACGAAACGAAACAGATCGAAACGAAACGAAACAAAACGAAACGAAACAGATCGAAACGAAACGAAACAGATCGAAACGAAACAAAACATTAAACTTAAAGAAAATGAGAAAAAGAGGAAAAATCGCCGAAAACGAATATTTCAAGACAAGATCTTTTTGAAGGGTCAGGGGGTACCACTCTCCTCCTGCCGCCTCCCCCCTCCCCGTGGGGGGAGGGGTTCTTGGGCGGTCAAGACAAATGTTTAAACTTTAAAGTGTAAATTGGTGCAATAGTGAAGTTATTATGGGTTGTTTCCTTTTTAGACATTGAAAAAAGAAATAGATCTGTTTAGATGAACCAGAAGTCTCTGACGAGACTGTAGCTCTCCTGGTTGTTTTTTCTTTAAAACATCAATTTCCTTCCTTTTTTTAACCAAAGACCATAGGGAGCAGGTGCTCTAACAAATTATAAGTAGCACGACAAAACAACATATCCATTAGACTGCAACTAGAATATCACTCATATAATTTATAATATCTGAGATATAGTATTTCAAAAAAGAATGCTACACCAATTTTCCAAGATCCTAGGGGCAAGGGGCTTCCAGCTCAAATGAACTATGAACGACACAACTAGACCACAGACCCATCGTACTGCAAAAAGAATTAAGTCTCCATCATTTATAGTGTCAAAGGAGTTGCGAGCACAAGATTACATAAATTTTCATAACCACGCCCATTTTCTATGACCCTTGGGTCAGGGGCTGGAAGCAAATGTCAGGTGCACAACAAGACCACATACCAAGTAGGATGCAAAAAGAATTAATTTTCTATCACCTATGGTTTGAGAGGAGTTGCGAGCACAACAATTGTTTACGGATGGACGGACAGACGGACGGACGCCAGACGACGGGGTGTCGCATAAGCTCGACTGGTCTGAGACCAGTAGAGCTAAAAACTAAGGTGAGCGAAGCGAGCCTGAAGTATTTGAAAAATGAATTGAAAATTGCGGCGAGCGAAGCGATCGGGAAAATTTTTTAAGGTATATATAGATGAATTTCGTGGCAATTTTTAAAATTGAGATTATGTACATGAACGCATAAGAGCAAGATTATTTATATTAAAAGTAATTTTTTTTGGTAACTGTTAGTCTGTTACCCTCCCAATCATTTGTCCCTCCTCTCGCCCCCTTTCCTCTCCTCCCTTTGTCCCTGTCCACCCCCTCATTATTGCCTTCAACCGTTAGTTCTTGTGGCTGGAGGTTTTTTTTAAAGAATCAAAAATGACGATTAAAACATAATATATACGGTATATAGCACAATTGCATTTTAAAGGAGAGTGAATGGGATGAATAACCTCGTCATAGACGGAAAAATATTATTTAGCAGGGAGGAGTCTAGCGCAGAGGAAACGGAACTGTTCCGTTATGTGTATTTGAAAATTTTATCAGAAAAATGAAAAATGAGAACAATTTAAAACTGGGGGGGCACATTTCGTTTGAAAAAGGATAAGATTTTTTTTCCTGAAATGTGCCCCACCCCGTTTCATGATCTCACTACGGTGTCATAGCGTGGTTTCTATCCCCTCCCTTTTATTCCTCTTAAATACATGAATGGCATTTGAAATTTACTTTTTTTTAATTGTCAACTTTGACTCTTTCAAGAAACCCTCTCGGCACTTGTTACAAATGTAGAACTCTTGGATTAAGGCAATACTACATGCTGATCTTGTCTTGAAATATTCGTTTTCGGCGATTTTTCCTCTTTTTCTCATTTACTTGAAGTTTTATGTTTTGTTTCGTATCGTTTCGATCTGTTTCGTTTCGTTTCGATCTGTTTCGTTTCGTTTTGTTTCGTTTCGTTTCGATTTGTTTCGTTTCGTTTCGATTTGTTTCGTTTCGTTTCGAATTGTTTCGTTTCGTTTCGATTTGTTTCGTTTCGTTTCGTTTCGTTTTTGTTTCGTTTCGCACTTTACAGGGACCCGTTAGGGTCTACACAATTCTTACCCTACCCCATCTCTCTACACAAAAATACATGTTAAATTTCCCATCTTAAAAGTTGCAAATTTCAAATCCCCAAAAGTAAAAATTTTGGTATAATGGTAAATCGTAAGTGATAATCAGACGCAAGATGAGAATCTCCAGCAATCTTCATTTGTAGCATCCACAGAAACACCACAATACGTAAACACAGGGTTGACAAACACCAAAATACGAAAACACAGGATTGACAAACACCATAATACGTAAACACAGAGTTGACAAACACCAAAATGCGAAAACACAGAGTTGACAAACACCAAAATGCCAAAACACAGATTTGACAAACACCAAAATGCCAAAACACAGAGTTGACAAACACCAAAATGCGAAAACACAGAGTTGACAAACACCAAAATGCCAAAACAAAGAGTTGACAAACACCAAAATGCGAAAATCTAGAGTTGGCAAACACCAAAATGCGAAAACACAGAGTTGACAAACACAACAATTTATTGAGGACCAAACACAAAAGACATAATCAGTCAGTGGATGAGAATCAAACATAAAAGCCGAAATTGGATTCCAAAAAATCATAATAAAAATACTTAAAACTTCTAGAAAAAGGTAAAACAAATTTTTTTTCACGCAAAAAGAAAAGTCGCACAAAAAGACGGAGACATGACAATGCTCCAAAGAGATACAGAGGACAACTTTATCTTATGAATAATTTCCGAAACGTGTCGTGCTAATTTGTAACGTTTAAACATATTAAGATGAATACACATCTAATTACATATCTATTACAAGAAAAGCAATCGCAAATACAAATTTATTGTTGTTTACTCTGACAAAACATACTCTGTAAAAGAATAGTCCGATTCTGAAAATAAGTACACAGAAACAGATATTATTCAGATGTTAAACTTCCTGATCGACAACATTTTTGTTGTTTTTCGAGGAAAGGTCTTCCAGCAAATTGTCGGAATTCCAATTGGGACCAATTGTGCCCCACTTCTTGCCGACATTTTTCTTTACTCGTACGAAGCTGAATTCATTCAATCTTTGGTCTCTAAAGGGAAAAGATACTTAGCTTCTGATTTCAGCTTCACTTATAGATACACAGACGATGTGTTGTTCATCGATAATCCAAAATTCGCGGATTACCTCTGCAGAATCTATCCTTCGGAGCTTGAAGTCAAAGAAACTACAGAGACAAATAATTCAGCATCCTATTTGGACATAATGTTGTCCTACGACACTGATGGTCACATGAACACCTCACTCTGTGACAAACGTGACGACTTCAATTTCAGCATCACAAACTTTCCTTTTCTGAGTAGCATCATCCCTTCATCGCCTGCTTATGGCGATATATATCTCAGTATCTCAGTTCATTCGCTATACCAGAACAAGTATCAAATATACAGATTTATACTGAGAGCTACAACTGTAGGCGTATTAAAGGTTAATGTATTCAATCAGGGATATGTATGTGACCGAATAAGATCAACACTGAGGACGTTCTACGGTCAATATGGGAAACTCGTCATACACTATGATGTCCCATTCTCCAGAATGGTGGATGGTATTCTGTCATAGACAATTTGTACCATCCAATCAAAGATTATACTTAAAATCTTTCAAAATGAAAGTAACCGGATGTGACACTTCTAACAAAGTGAAGCGACGGGTGTTGCATGCGAGCAGGAGATGCTGACTCTTCCTGGGTACCTGGTCTTACTCCCATATAGGGAGTTCGCCTTTTTTTCATGTGGTTGAGGTTTTTCTTTGTTTGCTTTGGTTCCTGATTTTGTATGCCTTCGGTTTATGATTTTCTGAACTATCGGTTTTGTGCTGTATATAGGGATGTGGTCATTATCCATATTTGTCATCTAAAGTAGAACCGAAACAACAAAAAAGAAGTATAAAGCTTTTTTAATTTCTTTATTGTGTCTGGTTTGAAATTTTCTTCAAACAGGTATAGAGTTGGAACAAATTGAATAGCATCATTTAAGAACAGATAAATTTGCAACGTGGACCAGACATGCACTCCTCGGGCACCCAACCCCCATCAGTGATCCCAAAACCTAAACAATGTAATATGCCAAAAAAGTATGAAAGTTACTATGTCGAAAAAGCGTACCGAGAGACGTAGCAGGATGGGTGGGACATCACGCTACAGGACCCACCCTTTAGAAATTTCAAGAAATTTTGATAACAGAAATTTAGAATGCGTTGAAGAAACGATCAACCGAAATTGATCGAACTTGGCCACATGTGCCCTCGGGGACTTCCGGTCCACCAGCAGTGACACTCACCAAGTGGTATAAATGTAAACGTCTTCAAATTGAATAGCATCATTTAAGAACAGATAAATTGGCAACGTGGACCAGACATGCACTCCTTGGGCACCCAACCCCCATCAGTGATCCCAAAACCTAAACAATGTAATATGCCAAAAAAGTATGAAAGTTACTATGTCGAAAAAGCGTACCGAGAGACGTAGCAGGATGGGTGGGACATGGAGCTACAGGACCCAACCTTTAGAAATTTCAAGAAATTTTGATAACAGAAATTTAGAATGCGTTGAAGAAACGATCAACCAATTGATCGAACTTGGCCACATGTGCCCTCGGGGACTCCCGGTCCACCAGCAGTGACACTCACCAAGTGGTATAAATGTAAACGTCTTCAAATTGAATAGCATCATTTAAGAACAGATAAATTGGCAACGTGGACCAGACATGCACTCCTCGGGCACCCAACCCCCATTAGTGATCCCAAAACCTAAACAATGTAATATGCCAAAAAAGTATGAAAGTTACTATGTCGAAAAAGCGTACCGAGAGACGTAGCAGGATGGGTGGGACATGGAGCTACAGGACCCACCCTTTAGAAATTTCAAGAACTCACACCACAGATACACCAACAAGATCAATGGACAACCGGTGCCGACTAAGGACGACTTTCTGCTACACAAGGAGGTGTTGTTATCCAGATTACGTGCGCACAACCCTCCAACTTATCCCTAGGCTTCGAAGGTACAAATGGTTAACGTCTTCTAATTCATAAGCATCATTTTGGAGGAGATAAATTTATAGCATGGAACAGACATGCACGTTTCGGTTATTTAACCCTCGTCAGTGATCCTCAATCTAAACATTGTCAATATAATATGACCAAAATCTGTGAAAATTATGTCCGAAATATTCCGAAAGACGTAGCAAAATGGCTGAGATATGATGCTACAGGACCCAGGTTTTAGAAATTTGAGAAAATTTTGTAAACAGAAATTTTCAAATGTGTTTGAAGAAACGACCACCGGAAATTGATCGAACTTGGCTACATGTGCCCGCGGGGACTCTTGGTCCACTAGCAGTGACACTCACGAAGTGATACACATGTTTAACGTCCTCAAATCATTAGCATCATTTGAGAGCAGATGAATTTACAGCATGGAGCAGACATGCACGTTTCGGGTATTTAACCCTCGTCAGTGATCCTCAATCTAATAAATAAACATTAAAGAAGTACCTAACCGCTATTCAGTCTCAAAGTCGAAAAGGCAAAGGAAAATCGTGAGAATTTCCATTGAAACGTTTGAAAACCCCGTAATAAACAATGTAATATGACCAAAATCTGTTAAATTATGTCCTAAATATACCGAAAGACGTAGCAAAATGGCTGGGATATAGGAATCAGGTTTTAGAAATTTTAGAAAATTTTGTAAACAGAAATTTTCAAATGCGTTTGAAGAAACGACCATCCGAAATTGATCGAACTTGGCTACATGTGCCCTCGGGGACTTTTGGTCCACCAATTGTGTCGTAAAAAACCTCCTGACTGTAAGATGAGCATATAAGCAGGCAGGATGACACAGGAGACCATGAAACGCACAGATGGATATGCAAATGGATATTAATTCAAAATGCATACGAAATACAGTCCTTGTTCTGTCGGCTTAAGCGAGCTTGTGAACAACCGAGATGAGCTGCGAAATGTAGATACCGTGTGACGGTAATCTAGGAAAACCACTGTCAAGCCAGGGAATAATTACTATGTTTGAATAAAAAATAATCTCTTTTGTCATACACACTTGTATGAATCTCTCCATCTACAATTTTGATATTTTGGTTGTAACGGTAAAACGATTGTAAGCGGTTCGACCCTGCATAAATTGGATTTAGAAAGGAACATAACAATTTCTTGTAAAATATGTTATTACAAATTATACAGCGAAACCCGATGACAACTACAGCGACAAAGGGTAAGAAAATATTTCCACAACGAAAAACTCTTAAACTTCTGCAAAGGCAAACAAGTGAATCCCCAATGGAGGTGAATTCATATGCTGAGGAGAGTAAGCATTTCCTGTTGAAACACCCGCCGTTTAGGCCGTACAGAGAAAGTCATATCCGGTAAATTGTGAAAATAGGTGTTTTGGATAGTTTTAAATTAAAATATATTTCAACATTGTGGACAACAAGATGTTATAAAGTTTGATATTTATGTTGTATCGTCCAATATTTTTGGGAGTGATAAAGTCAATATGTCACAATATACCCTTTGTTCAATAATTGTTTGGTTAGTCTCCTTGCCCTCAGAATGATGTCGTTTTTTTTTGGGGGGGGGGGCTTACTCTGGAATGTTAATTGCGATATAAATACACCACAGGCAGAGGACGAAGGAATAATACTACTAAGAAAAGGGACATTTTGTAAGGAGCTTCACTTTTTGGCCAACGCAAGAGTAAGATAAGACGCTAAATCTGCCCTGTAAAGTTGAAAATGTAAGATGGAAAAAAAAGGATCAATGTTAATTTACTTGGTTCGTATATAAATTTCTGTCAGGTTGGAAAAATCACACTGATATTTGGGTCAACTTTCTCTGTAGAAATCAATGAATATTGTAAAATTTCCAAAAAGATTTTACAAGTTTATAAAATCTTAATCCTTAACAGATAACCTTTTTTGTAATTTGTTTATTTTCATCATGGAAATCCGAAGCATGGGAGCAAGCTCTAGCATATCTAATGGGCTTAAAGATGTAAATACCGTAAGACGGCAATCATGGAATCGCTATCAAGCCAAGGAAAATTAACTATGTTAAAGCCAAAATCTTCTCCTTTGTCGTATGTCTCAGTCTAAATTTCTCAATTATTGATTTTGATATCAAGATCTAGAAATAGTGTAGCTATATTATTTGTGTTTGCTTTATTCAATGTTAAGTCTGGTGGATCAAGTTTATTTTTGTATTCGTCAAAATGTGGGTTATCGATATTAAAAATATCTTCGAGATACCTATTTAAGTCATCAAAAGTCTTGAGTTTTTGCAGATTTTGCGTGAATTCTTTTTCGTTTGTGTATAAAAACAAATCTGCAACTAGAGGCGCACAATTAGTACCCATGAGAATTCCAACAACTTGCATGTATAGAGTGTCACAAAATCTTAAAATAATGTTGTCTTAAAGGAAGGACAAGGCCTTGCACAACTCAGATATTAAATTTGAAGACGTTTAACATCGAGTCTATGATTTCTACGATTTGTTTTTACTGAGGAAAAGAATCCTTTTGTGTCAGAAGTACATATAAGTTCATTGAAGTTGAAATAAGTACGTTTATAATATATTGAGGCATTCAGGTGGCCATTTTCGTCAAAATATAACATGAGTTAATGCTTTCAGTGATTTTTCACTTCCTGATCATACGGTAAGATTGTGCTAAGGAAATCAGCAGAATTTGGATTATTAATTGAGAGCACGCCATCGATGTATCTTTATGCATAATTGAATAGGTGTGATATGTGTTTATTTCTATGAGATAGCAAAGACTGAACAAACTCGGTTATACATGAGTACAGAAAAATATCAGCAAAAAGTGGAGCACAATTGGCTCCCATTGGAATTTCCACTATTTGCTGAAAGACATTCCTTAAAAAAACTACAACTATATTATCGATTGGAAAGTTTGACATTTCGATTACATCCCCTACTGCGTATCTATTATTACACTAAGAATTTTCTCTCATAAAAATAGGTCTTATTGTAACCCATAACACTGTACCTGTATTTGAGAAAGAGGATGTTACTTTCGGAATTTCACAACCTGCCTTTTATGGTGACATAACAAACAAATTAAGAAGGACCAAGGGTGGACAGAATTTCCAACGAATATGCATCAGCATCATCAAACGCCTTTTGTACAATGGATTTGCTCTGCTGTCACCAAGGAGACACCACACTCGACATGTTTTTTTTTTTGCCATCTACAGCATTGTAACTGCACATCCTTGAAAAGTGCACTCTGACTGACGACTGTAACTCCATGAAGGTTCCTGTCCAAACCTCATTAGAGAAGACAGGGCCTCTGCCATTTGTCCTGTTTGAATGTCGATCGGACTTCTCGGACGATAACATGCATTAGCTCATGATATTTTCCTAAGACACTGATGGTCACATGAACACCTTACTCTATGACAAACGTGACGACTTTAATTTTACCATCACAAACTTTCCTTTTCTGAGTAGCAACATCCCTTCATCGCCTGCTTATGGAGTGTTCATATCTCAGTCGATACGCTCTGCCAGAGCAAATACCAAATATACAGATTTTATTCTGAAAGCTAGGCGTCATTCAGATCAGGTTCTCAGTCAGGGATACGTTTGTGACCGACTAACATCGTCACTGGGGAAGTTATACGGTTGATATGGGGAACTCGTTATAAACTATGATGTCCCACTCTCCAGAATGGTGGATGATATTCTGTCATAGACCATTTGTACCGTCCAACCAAAGATTATACTTTATATCTTCTAAAATGGAAGTAACCGCATGTGACAATTCTACCGAATTGACGCGACGGGTGTTGCATGCAAGCAGGACTCTTGCAAGCAGGACTCTTCCTGGGCACCTGGTCTCACTCCCATATCGGGAGTTCGTTTCTTTTCATGTGGTGGAGGTTTTTGTTTGTTTTCTTTGGTTCCTGTTTTATCCTGATTTTGTATGCCTTCGGTTTCTGATTTTCTGAAACAAAGGAGGGGATCTCCAACAACACCAGGTTGCAAAACCCGCAGCAAAACCCCAAAGCACCTAGTGCAAAAACACAAAGCAGACAAGCACAGAAAGAGACGCATAAGGGACATGGAACGTCAACGCACAACACAGAAATATCAAACACAAAGGACTACACATAAACCAACGAGACTAATGGGGAACCGGTGCCGACTTAGGACGGCCATCTGCCACAGAGATAGCAGAAGATGTTGTCATCCTGGATTACTTGCGCACAACCCTCCCACTTTTCCGATTACCCGTCTCGAAGGTCCCGAAGAACGTACAATTGTGGTGTAAAACAACCTCCTCACTGTCAGATGACTACACACAAACAAGACCGCAAAACACAGGGGCCCAAGCAATACATATGAATTATCGATTTTGTGCTTTATATAGGGATATGGTCATTATCCACATTTGTCATCAATCAAGTCCGCAGAGCAGGGACTGTTTTTGTACGCCCTTTGTTCTATTATATCCATTTCCAAATTCATCTGTGCTTTGCTTAGGCTCTGCATTTTGCTGTATGTTTGTATTATAAACTTACTGTAAGGAGGCTATTATATTCAATCATTATGCGTTTTTTCTAGATCTCTGAGTAGCCGGAAGCATACGTAATTCGGATAATCATACCATTTGCTACTAACTTATACATGCTCATATCCTTATAATGAATTGATGAATAATCTGAGTAGAGAATTTCAATTCATGATAAAAACTTAAATGAAAAGAAATGCCCATTTAAAACTTTGGGCGATGAACAATTGATTGAAGAGATTTCAAGAAACAGAGAAGAACATCTGTGCTAGCTAGTAAAGGGATTTCACTGAATAAAAAGTTATCTAAATGTATATATATATACTTTTGAAATTTATTTGATATAAGGACTTTAGCAAGTCTACTACTAACGTGGCAGATGGTCGTCCTACGCTGTCAACGATTGCCATTAGTCTCTATATTTGGTTTATGTGTAGTATTTTGTCTTTGATGTTTTGATGTTGTATATTGCGTTCCCTGTACCTTTTGCGACTCTTGCTATTGGTCTTCTATTTTTTTCCATTTGGGTTGTATTGCTGTGGGTACTACAAATGAGTCATGTTGGAGATCTCCTCCTTCCTTTCTGCTGGTAAATTTTTTTTTCATGATTTGAGAGATCCTTACTTTCAATTGAAAATGTGCATTTGTTTTCTAAGAGTAAAAAAAACAACAAATGATTTGATCGAAAAACAGTTTTGAAATTTGCCGAATTCAAGTGTTCTTAAAGTTTTCACTAGAATTCTTAAATATCAACATTTGGTTGTTACCACTTCTAGAGTAAATTGTATCACAGTGCTTACGAAAACACTAAACACAAAAGACTACACAACATTAATACATCAGGAGCAATTGGCAACCGATGTCGACTTAGGGCGGCCATCTGCCACGTTATTAGCAAATGGTATAGTTTTCCGAATTATGTGCGCACAACACCCCGATAGTAACAACCTTATTGTAAGACACAAAAACGAAAAAAAAGCATAAATGATATTTCTTTGACAGGTTAAGAAATCTGCCAAACAAAGAGGCGTTTCTTGTAGACAGCGAAGTATGGTCTCTCCGTATACGAGGTGAAAATATAATATTTAATTAGTCTGTACACATTATACACGTATGCACATTGACTCTTTCGTGTAAAAACAATTTCATGAAACATTTATGAGTAGAAGGCACTGCTAAAATACATTTGGATGTGTCTGGTAATCACATAATTTTAAGAACCATTGATATGGATTTACTATCCGAAACATGTGTCTGGTGCATTAATTAAGGATTGTTTTACAGCTTTTGCGCTTTATCGGTGTGTATTGGCATTAGGCACTGGAAAAAGATATGAAAAGCACGGAGTGCATTTTTTCCAATCAGCATTTCCTGACTGTCATATTGGTATGTACGAAACCTTTGCTCAATTCGTTACGGATAATTTGATTGAGTATATACACAAAAAGTAACAATATAAACTCTTTACATAAACCTTTATTTCTGCACAGAGTGCATCTATAACATTTGACCTATATTTTAAACTACTGTACAATCTGTATAAGTGGTAAGGTTCCCATATTCATGTGTGTTCCTTATAGTGTCAAGTATAGCCTTTCTGATGTTACCATTTACTTTACAATATTACCCGTGATTTTCCAAGAACATAACCTGAATGTTATGTCTGAAAATTCAAACCAAAATAGCTGAATTTGTGTCGCACACACAATAATTCATGTTTGCACACATTGTCATGTCAATGGCAAAACTAAAAAAGCAAATATTAATTTATACTATGAATATTGATGCCATATTCATACTTAATTTCCTAAAGGTAAATATGCTTTAAGCGACTGCAACCTAAGATTTTTTTAGAAGCTAAGCTTGTTTTTATTAATGCTGTATTTAGATGATGTGATATGACCCCTTAGATTGTCAAGTGGAAAGCGTGAAGTCCGAATTTCGTCAAGTTAAAAACTTGCATTTGATAGGTGTATAACTCTATACTTCCGTGGTACAAAAGGTAACATATACGAGTAAGGTGCTCTGAGTTGTATTTTGAATGATGATCATTCGCATACTCTTTGTACACAACGAAACTTCCCCCTTATATATGTTTGTATCACATACCATTCCTTAGCGATATCACATTGTTAAGCCTCGGCAATTGTTATATTTTAACTCTTACCTTTTAGATAAAATAACATAATTAAGGGCGAACATTGAATTTGCAAATGAACTTACTCTGTCCTTTGATTCTTCAGAGAATTGCTTGTTCTTGTTCAGGGTATTGACACAGTTTGAAAAGTCAATTGTGTATAAAAATTAACACAATGCATTTCTATATAAAAATATGTTATCAAAACCTTTATAAACTGACCTTGTTTGCACGTTTTGACTATGTGTGTATAAGAAATTATAGAGGAGCCGTCCTCAAACCGGTTTTTGTAACCTTCCAAATAACCCATTTTCCAGAAAATATCAATGACCGTTTTAAACCTTGATTTTATATGTACAGACACCAGACATCACATCATTTGGCAAATTTTTCAATTGTGACGTCACATCTGATCGCACTGTCTTGAAGCACCTTGATGTGTTGTCATGCCTTTTATTTTGACGTCACAATGAAAATATCGCCAAACTTTGTGATGTCTGGTGTCTGTCCGCCTTATGAATCTATTGGAAAATCAGCTATTCAACCGCAGTAAGACTGCGATATTTATGATAGCACTTTATAGGTTTTGTTGTGGGTGCTGTAACCTGTTGTTTGAGATCCCCTCCATTGTTTTATATTCAATAGTACTTCATGAAAATATGACTTGACCAAATTGATCAGAAGAATATAAGCCGTATGCTTTAAATTGTACTATATTAATGGTATAAGTATAGTCCATTTGTGTAAAGGAAATTACAGAGAACGAAACTTCCCATATAATAATAAGAGACGACTTTTCTCTGCTCTAGAAAGCAACCTTAACAATAGCAGCTATAAATAGATAATTCCACAATAAGTAATGACTTTCTTTCTGGTTGTTGCTGTTAGGACATTTATTTATTTTTCCTTTTTTTCCTTCCTTGTTGTTTATATTAACAACGAAAGAAACAAAACAATGAGCACTACAAGAAAAAGGAAAAAAATGAAAAGAATAAAAAAAAGCGATCACAGAATTCAACAACAATCTATTATAAATATGGGAAATAAAAACGAAGCTTTAATCGGTAGAAAGGTCACAATCGGTAACTCCCACATAGGAAGATAACCGTATAAATTCGTATGTCATGGCACCAAAGGTGTACGTCAGAATATCATTTATGACTCTAGACAAGTGATAATGAGCCACATCAGGGGTACTCAATCAGTGAATTCCCGGCTCACTAGGAGTCAGATGCTCTTAAGCAAAATCGCCTGCCGATGGAAATTGCGTTGAAATGTTTAACGTCTTCAAATTGAATAGCATCATTTAAGAACAGATAAATTGGCAGCATGGACCAGACATGCACGTTTCGGGTATTTAACCCTCGTCAGTGATCCTAAATCTACACAATGTAATATGACCAAAATCGGGGAAAATTATATCCTAAATATACCGAAAGACGTAGCAAAATGGCTGGGATATTGTGCTACAGGACCCAGGTTAAAGGAATTTGAGACAATTTTGTAAACAGAAATTTTCAAATGCGTTTGAAGAAATGACCAACCGAAATTGATCGAACTTGGCTACATGTGCCCTCGGGGACTCTTGGTCCACCAGCAGTGATACTCACCAAGTGGTACAAATGTTTAACGTCTTCAAATTGAATAGCATCATTTAAGAACAGATAAATTGGCAGCATGAACCAGACATGCACGTTTCGGGTATTAAACTATTTAAGAAATGGTGAAAGGATCCTACATTCGTACATGTATATACCTTTTAAAGTTGTTTTAATGAACTATGAATGAGTTAAATGCATAGACTGATGAAGTACTTACATTCCTCTCTTGCAGTCATCCATTGACATCTTGCTATCGGTATCAATTCGGTTGATTTGAATGATATTTGAATTTTAGAGTGCACTTAGTTTTTGCGAGATAAATAGCTTTACGAATGAGACATCTCTGGAAAGGAAAACGCTTTTCCAAACATCCTATATGAAATTGATTAACCTCTTGCATGTAAAATGACTTATATAAAATTAAGTGGAATTCAAGTATTCAATGAAAAGCGAAGTGATGTGGAATTTATTCTATTGATATATTCCTCTATTTCTTAAGGAAATATAATATATATATATATTTAATACATGACATACTCAGGCAAAATCTTACAGTATACCTCAGCATTATTCATTCATTATTTATTTTTGTGGTGTTTGGAGGAAAGGTCTTCCAGCAAATTGTCGGAATTCCAATGGGAATTAATTGTGCCCCACTCCTTGCCGACTTTTTTCGTTACTCGAAGGAAGCTGAATTCATTCAATCTTTAGTATCTGAAGGAAACAAATACGTAGCTTCTAACTTTAACTTCACTTAAAGATATATAGACGATGTGCTGTCCATCAATAATCCAAAATTCGCGGACTACCTCAGCAGAATGTATCCTTCGTAGCTTGAAATGAATGAAACTACAGAGAAAATAATTCAGCAAACTATCTGGACAAAATGTTGTCGTACGACACTGATGGTCACATGAACACCTCACTTTATGACAAACGTGACGACTTCAATTTCAACATCACAAACTTTCTTTTTCTGAGTAACATCATCCCATGCTCATGGCGTGTTTACGCTATGCGAGAGCAAGTACCAAATATACAGATTTTGTTCTGAGAGCTAGGCGTCTTTCAGATAAGCTTTTCAGTCAGGGATACGTTTGTGACCGACTGCCTCGTCACTTGGGAAGTTCTGCGGTCGATATGGGGAAGTAGTTATACATTATGATGTCCCATTCTCAAGAATGGTGGATGATATAAACAATTTGAACCATCCAACCACCGAATATACTTGTATCTTTCGAGATGGAAGTAACCGGATGTGACAATTTTACCGAATTGAAGCGACGGGTGTTACATGCAAGCATGATATACCTACTCTTCCTAGGCACCTGGTCTCACTCCCATATTAGGAGTTCGCTTCTTTTCATATGGTGGATGTTTTCCTTTGTTTGCTTTGGTTCTTTTTTATCCTGATTTTGTATGCATTCGGTTTATGATTTTCTGTATCATCGATTTTGTACTATGTATTGGGATATGGTCATTATCCATATTTGTCATCTATCATAGACAGACGCAAAGGTCTATTTCACCGTAATAATAAACTACATTTCGAAGAAGAAGGAAACGACGGATAACCTAAGTAATAAGCAAAGAAAACAAGAATACCATCATGTAAACAATACGAACGAACCAAACAGACAGTGACCAAACTATAAATACATCTGAAACAAATATCGTATGTTTGATCAAATTTAGGAGCAGACCGTTACCATTTACTTTGTCGCATTGTTCTTTTTTTTCTATATATTTCTTTTCCAAAATGGATCTGATATAATCTTTCCCATCTTTGATTGTTTGGATCAATACTGTAACAAGCATAACATCATCACACAATTTGCTCCTCAATGACTAGAATAATGATACAGAAGCTTTGATATTGCCTACCAAATCTTATAAACTTTTAAAAGTAAATGTTACGATATGTTAGATACACATCTGAAAGGAAAAGTTAAAGACTCGTTGCATAGGTTTGACTTTACACGAACTAATCAATACTAATTAGATTTATTTGATTAATATTTCTTAAACGGAAGAACCATAGTTGGTCTCAAGTTATGACTTGTCGTTCAAGTCTCAAGTCATGTCTTGTCGTTCAAGTCTCAAGTTCCATGTTTGACTTGCCGTTCAATTCTCAAGTTCCTTGAATGACTTGTCGTTCAAGTCTCAAATTCCATGTATGAATTGTTGTTTTAGTCTCCAAATCAATGCATGACTTGTCGTTCAAGTCTCAGTTCAATGTATGACTTGTCCTTTAAGTCTCAGTTCCATGTATGACTTGTCGTTCAAGTCTCATATTCCATGTATGACTTGTCGTTCAAGTCTCAAGTTCCATGTATGACTTGTCGTTGAAGTCTCAGTTCCATGTATGACTTGTCGTTGAAGTCTCAGGTCCATGTATGACTTGTCGTTCAAGTCTCAAGGTCCATGTATGACATGTCGTTCAAGTCTCAAGGTCCATGTATGACTTGTCGTTTAAGTCTCAGTTCCATGTATGACTTGTCGTTCAAGTCTCATATTCCATGTATGACTTATCGTTCAAGTCTCAGTTCCATGTATGACTTGTCGCTGAAGTATCAGTTCCATGTAAGACTTGTCGTTCAAGTCTCAAGGTCCATGTATGACTTGTCGTTCAAAATTAAAGGTTCATGTATGACTTGTCGTTGAAGTCTCAGTTCCATGTATGACTTGTCGTTCAAGTCTCAAGGTCCATGTATGACTTGTCGTTCAAGTCTCAAGGTCCATGTATGACTTATCGTTCAAGTCTCAGTTCCATGTATGACTTGTCGTTGAAGTCTGAAGGTCCATGTATGACTTGTCGTTGAAGTCTCAAGGTCCATGTTTGACTTGTCGTTAAAGTCTCAAGGTCCATGTATGACTTGTCGTTCAAGTCTCAAGGTCCATGTATGACTTGTCGTTCAAGTCTCAAGGTCCATGTATGACTTGTCGTTAAAGTCTCAGTTCCATGTATGACTTGTCGTTCAAGTCTCAAGGTCCATGTATGACTTATCGTTCAAGTCTCAGTTCCATGTATGACTTGTCGTTCAAGTCTCAAGGTCCATGTATGACTTGTCGTTCAAGTCTCAAGGTCCATGTATGACTTGTCGTTCAAGTCTCAAGGTTCATGTATGACTTGTTGTTCAAGTTTCAGTTCCATGTATGACTTGCCGTTGAAGTCTCAAGGTCCATGTATGACTTGTCGTTCAAGTCTCAAGGTCCATGTATGACTTGTCGTTCAAGTCTCAGTTTCATGTATGACTTGTCGTTCAAGTCTCAAGGTCCATGTATGACTTGTCGTTCAAGTCTCAAGGTCCATGTATGACTTGTCGTTCAAGTCTCAAGGTCCATGTATGACTTGTCGTTCAAGTCTCAAGGTCCATGTATGACTTGTCGTTTAAGTCTTTAATTCCATGTATGACTTGTCCACTTTGATTAGTTTCCATTGATTTTTGTGTCCCGTTCTCCCATTAGTTTTTGGAAATTAGGTCGTCTTACTTACCTTGTTTGGTGCAATTCTGTGAGTGTATTCCGTATGCGAAATGGGATCGGGCCATAAAATACAATTTTACTAACGCCCTTTCTCTAATTTTTCCTTTATTATTTGAGAAAAACAACACAATTTTGAATGACTTTTTATTTGAAACAGTAATTTCTTAATGGATTTAATATATATTTCAAACTGTTACATATCCATAGAAAAATTATTATCGCTGATATTCCCCTGTAACTATCATAATCAGAACGTAGAAGCTACTGAATTTTATCAATGGATATATATAACGAAATCAAATCAAGGCAGGCGCGCAGTCAGATATTTTTCAAGAGGAAGCACGTTCAAATCCCTAAACGGATCCAGGAAGAGGCACTGATGCGCTTCCACGAAGGTAAAGCCTCCGGAAGATAATATGCACATTTTGAAGAACATTTAGCTACTTCGATTAATTCAACGAGTTTACATGAACACGATAGCATTTAATTAGATATATGACAATATTCAAGCAAGAACGATAGCCTTTGAGTCTGTTCTTTTTTCTCTGTCTCTGTCTCTCTTTCTATTTATTTAGGAAAAAAAACGATAAAAATCAGAGATACAAAATAAAAAAAGTAGATGCAAAAAATCAAAATGCGTTGTAAATGCAACACAAATATATACATCTTATAATCGAACCTCCGGTTCCGAATGGCAACTTTTCCGATATCATTTTCTTTGGCTTCCCATGACTACTATAATGAAAAAAACCCGTATATTGGGTTGTTTATGCACAATCACAGATAAAATATTAGTTTTATACCATGATCTTGTTGTCAGTGAAAATTTGCAAAAAAAATTATTCAAATCAAATCACTGAATGTATATACAAACTATGAACATCCTCTTTTGGATGCATAATGAAACTTTCTAGGAAACGTTACAAATACATGTATGTAAAATAAGATAACAGTGCATTGAAATGTAAAACAATAAAAAGACAAATCAAGCAAATAATTTTAAGCATGAGCCTAAAACTTAAATTGTTGTCACTATTTCTAAACAGTTAAAGTATACCATTGAGGGAGTTAGCATGATTCTAGTTTCCCGAGACTAGACCTATTTCCCGAGGCGAAGTCAGAATCATGCTAACTCCCTCAATGGTATACTTTAATTGTTTGATTATACCGTCACGCGCTGGGAAATGGTCTTCTCAACTAACGCACCCTTTGCAGGGAAATAGTCTCATCAGGCGGGTTACAGCTAGTTTTAACGAGTATATATATAGTCTTTTTTATACAGAAAAAAACCAATTAGAGGTATGATAAAAACAGTCATCGTATTTTATGTCGTCGAATAACTTGCATATTTTCTTTCTCATCCATTATGTGTCATCGTATGTCGAGACTTTCCTATTTGATCAGATTAAAAAAGGAACTATTTGTCCTGCTCATGATTCTCTTCTTTAAGTACAGGGAGATTAGAATCTTTAGGCGCTGCTCTTTTCTGCATGGGAATGTAGTCTGTTTCCACGGGATGAACTATTACGGACTTGACATATGCAGGCTTACAGTGTTCCTTCAAATGCAGAGAATGAAAATCTGTGTACACTGAGGATGAAGGATTTAGCCCTGACTGTTGTTCTATCCCGTTATTTTGTTGATCCATTTGCAAGCATTGAGTCTCTATAATGAAAGAAATGTTCAATTTCTATGAAATTTTGTTAATTTTGTGCTTTTATTATTTTGTAGTAAATTTGTACTTTCTATATATCCTGGAATTTTTTTATGCCTTAAGAAAGGAGGGGATCTCCAACCTTGAATTATACCTATGATTTCATATTAAGCTTTGGAAGAATGACCGTTATTGTGTCGCCTGCGAAGCTTTGCGACACTTAGAGATAACTTTTAGGAAAAGGGACGGCGATACCTTTAGTTTCAAAAATTGTGGTAAAAACGTTGGAAACGATGCCGGCATCGTCGCATTTCCAGATAATGTTATATACCTGTGGTTCACTCGAGCAAAAAAAAAAACAAACAAACAAACAAATACAAAGACAAAACAAAAACGACGAAAGAAAAATTAAACCGTGATAAGAAAAAGGTCAGACGATATAGTCACCTATCAATTTTGTCACAAGAAAACCCCCTCAGGATGTCTCTCATTCGATAACCGGTAAACTTACATATTTCATCTCCTTATTCAGACAGCGAGACGTACGCAAACCGCAGATTTAAACATATTTATATCATAATTACATCAGTTAGTTACACATTACATACAATGGAAATCTGAAAGGAAAAAGCTTATATGAATTCCTCTTCTAGATATCTCTGAAGTTAGAAATTCAGGTCATGGATGCCTCAAATTGAGATAAGAGCCAGTGTAACAATATTTCGTTGGTTCATGCCGAAATGTCTCAAAGAGAGAAATCCGTCACAGAGACATAACACGATGTAATGGAGTTTTTAACCGACAGATAGATTTGCAGATAGATGGACCAGACATGCACATTTCGGCTACTTAAACCTCGTCAGTGATCATCAATCTAACAACGTTTATAAGAAATAAATACGAAAAAATATGAATTTGAATACGTGTCACGTCCTACCATTTCCCGTAACTATTTATTTTTCATCTAAACTTCGTTCTATTGCATAAACTATTCTTCTATCCATTTACATTCCAGCAGCGTAAATGACCAATCTCTGATGTCATCAAATCCTTATTTTAAAGTTTAGCATTAAAATTGTCGTCTATCAAATGTTAAGGTATCTGATGTACAATAGGGCATATTTCCATGCCTTGTAAGGTACTATGAACTATATATTTTCTTAAAGGTTATAAAGTCCAATGTTCAGAAATAATAATTTTTGGGCCAGAAAAAGAAAGAGGAATAAATTATGAAGCGTTTAATTTGTCTATTTTCTCTACGTAACAAAGTTGTACAAGAGTTTTTCCCCTTTGATTATTAAGACAATGGAGTCTTATATCTTAACTAATGGCATCATTACCTTTCAGAAAATATATAGTTTATAGTACCTTACCAGGCATAAAATCACCCATACTTTACAATGGATATGATTAAAACGCTATGTAAAATGGCTCAATTGTACAACGGATACCTTCATATGATGTGGGTCTCATTTTCTCGAAACTTTGCAAACTCCTTTGATTTGGACTGAATAAGGAAGGAAACAGACATTGAAATCGAACAATTTATAATTGTAAAAAATGTGACCTGCTATAATGAGAAAAGATTAAGGATCTAGTGGGAAGAGAGTACTTCAAAATCTTCAATATCAAATGGATAGTTCAAAAATTGTGTACAAATGCAAAGTGCACTGCATAATAATACCTTCATTTATTTTTTATGTTTTTATATACTTTTGTATAAGAATAAAACCTTAAAAAGACCATTACAAAACTCACAATGATGTCAAAGGGAGTGATTGGTTTCAAATTCGATCAAGGTTCAACTCATTGTAAGGTTAAGTGTTTTCAAACACTACTTCAGAGATAGTCTATAATACTTCACCAAACTATTAAATGTGACTCGTTAAAGATTATGTGTAGAGTAATACAATTCAGAGGGGAAATGTTTTCAAACACCACTTAAGGGGTAATTTAAGATATACATGTATATAACTCGGTTACTGTGACTGATTATTTCCATATTCTACGTAGTGTAAAACAATTTAATGTTTTGTCTTATTTTATGAAAGGTGTGTTTAAAATAAAGTTTTTAAAATTATTAAGTAGATTATTACGGTCAACGTTGTGTTTTATCTTTTATATATAAAACGAACCATTTTCCACTGGCGTGGTAGACGGCCTTCCTAAGTATGATATCATTAAGGAAGTTAATCGGCCCTGAGGAATTGAGGAAATAGAATGTCCTCCCCATCAATGAGGAAGCTCTTCGGTCGCAACGGAGGTCTTTTAAAAGCACGTGGGATCACTTTTTCTAGAATGACAAGTGACATTCTTGATTGCGATTTAATTGTTGTAAACATCTCTACCAGATATGCACATCATTGCATCTATTGCTGTGCTTGTCTACACTGTGTAGACGCATAGGGTTTTTCAGTGCTAGTGTTATAGTGTTTTGCTGTGAATGTTTTTTTCGGGTCTTGTTGGAGATCATCGTTTGTGTTTGACTTTTAATATGTAATCAAGGCATCATCAGTATTCAAGATGTAATCAAAACATAATGACTACTCAAAGCTAGAATGTATTCTCATGTCTATTTTTAAATATATGTTCTATTATATAATTCCAGGGCACAATATGCGCATTTAAACTGGTTATGTCTCATCAGTGATTCTCGAAACCGTATGTAAAGCAGGATGCAATCGGGATATTTCATTATCAAAGTATGATGTATTTTCTTAACACGATGTAATCAAAACATCTTGTCATAGTGTTGAAGGACAGTTTGTCAGATTCATCTTTGAATGTTTTCAAACGTAGTTATGAAACTATAACTTGAAGATGTCAATTCTCTGTAAGCACCAGAAATTTAGCACAGGAGCCCGGCCTGCTATGTCACATATCCTTAAGGTTTTTATGCAAATGATAGGCCATGATGAAAATATTTGAAAATGTTGAAAACAATCCCATATTTATGCTGGTTGCCATTGAAACGGGATATAAACACTGAAAAGTGCACTTTTTAGCTTTTTGAAGCCTCATAGGATGTTATTAAGACAGTTCCTTCCGACATATGTGATTGAATCGTAAGTCATTGATCCTAAGTCTTTGTGATGAAACCATTAAAATAACGGGAAAAATAAGAATAGGTAGTTACCGTTACAACAACCATTCTATATCTATATATGAAATTTCATAAAAATCGGAAGAACATGCGTGGCCAAAACATTTTGGTGCTATCAGAGAATTGGTGTTAACATTGGTACCACTTGGTGAGTGTCACTGCTGGTTGACTAGGAGTCTCTGAGGGCACAAGTAGCCAAGTTCGGTCAACTTCGGTTGATCGTTTCTTCGACTCATTCGAAAATTTCTGCTATCAAAATTTCTTGAAATTTCTAAAAAGTGGGTCCTTTAGCATCATATCCCATTCATCCTTTAATGTCTTTCGGGACATTTTGGACATACTACATTCACACTTTTTGGCGATATTACATTGTTTAGATTGAGATTGCGGAACACTGTCGAGGGTGAAAGTACTCGAGACGTGCATGTCTGGTCCTTGCTGTAAATTGATCTGTTCTTAAATGATGCTATTGAATTTGAAGACGTTTAACATTGCAATGTATACTTATGTAACATGATGTATGTTAGTGATAATTGATTATGTTTATACTCATTGACAAGTAATTAATACTCGTGTGTTTTTATCGGCGCCACCTACAAATAAATTCCGTTTTTGCTGCATGGGACTCTGAAGTTTGTTCATCATATATATATATATGACGGCCGTCAAGCGAAAACCACCCTTATCTGTCTATGACGTCAAAACGAGAAATCAGACTGTAAAGACGACGTCAACATTTCGCGTATTTTTCGCGTTACGTGTTGTGATAAATTTTCAATAACGCGGACGTCAACGTCATCAATAAAGCCTATGCCACAGAATGTTATATATAGTATGTCATTATTTTGACTTTTAAAGTATGTTATGAAAATTAAGTTATAAAACAAGGATATCATTTCTTATCTCATTTTTTGTATTTCAATCAGCGTGACCATGCAACGAACTGGACCCGTGAGCGCTTAGGGAAAAAACATTTTCAATAAACTATTGGAGAGAAAGAGAGAGACGTATGTTTTCACATTTCTTCTTCTTCTATTTTTTTTTTATCTTCTAGTACTTAACATCAATTATAAATCGCGGGTCTGAAACGGCCTAGGATGTATTTGATCCGCGATTTATGTTGATGAGTACTTAGTTTTCAAAGAAATATGGTACAGCGGTTATCAGTCTCGTGAATATCCTCCTAAAGACTGATTTTCACAAATTTCATCTTTCGTTCACAGAAGGAAAAAACAAAGCGTTTTTATTAAAATAGAGATTAGCAAGATACTAGAATGAGAAAAAAATGAACCTCTAGCAGTAAGAAATTGAATTCTAAACTTCAAATACGTATCATGTCTTCAGAATGGATAGAGGCATCATCTTCTACAAATGACTACATTAAATACATATTTTAGGATTTTTTTCTCAAATCGTAGACTGAACCCAGAACCCCTTTTGACGGATTGGAGAATGAAATAAAATATATGCCCATGAATTAGATCTACTAGTATTTGTTTTCATTATACGTGTACACGAAGAAGTTGGATAAGCGAGAGAGAGAGAGAGAGAGAGAGAGAGAGAGAGAGAGAGATTAATTTAATCTATTGTATAGCTATAATATGAATCAAGGCAAAACCTTTTTGTGCGAGCGGAGAGAAAACAGATATGATTATACAAAATAAAAAAGATCCTACAAAACTTTCTGTTTGATGATTGCCAAAAAAGGTTATAGCTAGTATAAGGCGAGTTGAAACACGGAAGCATTTGTAAAATCAAGGACTTATAAACAGATAAGTCCTTGGTAAAATTGATCTAGACCACTGAGCAGATGAAAATTTTAAGGGGGGGGGCTTAAAATATGGTTCTTTAAAAATATGGTTCTTTATAATTCATTTCTTTTTTGTAAGAATAATGTTAAGGCTAGCTGAAAATATATTACTTAAGAACAAAAGAAAAAACAAACATATTCCGACTTCTGACAGTACGAAACCACCCGAGACGAGAAAAGCAATCAGAGCGAAACGTCTCGTTTAAAACCGGAAATGTCGGATTTCCCGTGGTTACGCCACCTTGTTGATGCTTTATCGTTACCTGATTTACGAAAAATATTTTCAATAAATCTAACTTATAAACAAAAACTGAGTATAACATATACGTCTACTTGGAGTCGAAAAGAAAATTTAAATGGCAATATCCAGCATCTCCGCAGCAACTCTGTCTGCGAGGGGACGAAAGTTTTTGAAAGCATAGTAGTACATTCTCATTCTTTGATTCAGCATATTTTGTCAATAAGATATGTGTATACGCGTTACCATAAGGGCGAGCTTCGCTCGCAAAGGCCCTTCGGGCCTTTGCAGCGAGCTCCGCTCGCTATTACTTTAAAACAAGTCTCAATTTTTCTAATGTGCCTGAAAAATGAGGCTACATCAAGTGGCGACCTCTATAATACCGACTATGCATATGGGTATTCAATTGCCGCCAACGATTATAACGGAAATGGATTCTCGCGGAGAGAGATTTTAGAAGCTGCTGTGTTTTTTCTTCCTTTCTATGTATGTTTTTAGGGGGAGGGGGGGGTATATTAATAATTGACATAAAATTAAGATATGAAAAATAACCATAGTTATATGATTTGGATTTCCTCCGACTTTGTGCACTTCACCAAGGAAAATGAAAAAAAAAAAAAACAAAAAAACATGCAAATCCGCATACCCCCTCCCTAAAATAAAAGTTGAAGACTTAAAAAAACCATAAACTAAAAGTGTAACAATTAAATGAAATAAAGCAAAGAACTACTCCCCACAAAATTCTTTTATTCATTCCTTACTTACAAAATAAAATATGAATTTAATAAGTTTTGAAGCATAAAAGTACAATGTATGAGAAAAAAAATGCAATTATTGATAAATGGAGAAGAATAACCTTGAAATATTAGGTTATGGAGAAACTTTTGAACTTTTCGTATATGGAGGGAATGAGAAAATGTTTTGAGAAAAAAAGTGACTCGGGACAGAAATAAACAAAACACTGAAGATCGTGCATCTTAACGGTGACCTCACTTGATTCTGTGTGCAGTGGATACGTGTGATACTTAAGGAAGTGACAAATTAAAAGAAAGGAGAAAAAAATAAAAATTCCAGCGCGGATCCGCGGATCTAGAGAAGGTACTGGGGGTTTAGAGGTCAGGCTACCCTGGAATTAGCCAACCTGATTATCTAATTTTTATCAATTTGAAATTAATTTTTTTCTAAATCATACGCTGCTCCGCTGATGGACCCCCTCTCCCACCCTTGGGGAAAATCTAGATCCTAGTGTCGTTTTCTGTTGAAATGAACAACAATGTAAAATGGTGAAGCAAGTGGACATCTTATGTATCTATAAAAAGAAGTAACGTGTGATGAATGTTCGATATTTTTTTTAATTCAAAATTTATATTTATTCCCCTTCCGGCTTCCTCTCAGTCTGTCCGTCAGTCCATCTGTCCAATTTTCTGTTTCCGGACTGCAACAAATAGAGATATTCAGGCGAAATTTGATACATAGCTTAGTCTTGGATAGTTACAGAACAAGTTTGACTTTCATCACGCTTGATCTATTTTTCGATGAGTTTTGCAACTAGATGACATGCAAAATTCAGTTTTTGTCAATTTTCCGGACTTTTATCTGCAAGATATTGAGATATTCAGGTAAAATTTGGTACACAGCTTGGTCTTCGAAAGTTACAGAGTAAGTTTGACTTTCGTCACGCTTGACCTTTTTTTTACGTTATGCCCCTTGATTGCAAAATTCAGTTTTCAAAATTCAGTTTTTGTCAGGTTTCCTGACTTTTTCCGTACACAAATTGAGATATTAAGATAAAATTTGATACACAGCTTAGTGATGGATACTTGCAGAGAAATTTTGACTTTCATCGCGCTTAACCTATTTTCCGATGAGTAATGCCCCTTGATAAAACTTCTGCAGTGTTCATATAATTTCTGAAGTGAGCTGCATGGATAGTGAGTTCTAGGCAGAGTTGCAGGACATAACTTTATGCCGGTAGCGGACTTATATCGCTCAGCGATCATACTTTTATTTATTGAAAAGTTTCGTGAAATTGATAGAAAAAAAATATATATAGACCGAATATAACTGTTGCGAGATTATAACTCTTTTAAAGTATTATTTGGATAGAATATATGAAAAGATAAAGGCGAGAATACAAATGTAATCATTTATTCCCGAAAACTTTATAACAGTTAATTAAATACAGGATTCCGGCGAATCGTCGCTGTCGCAGCTAAAAATCAGCATTTAGATCTGGTATTCTTTGTGTTGTTCGAAATTTCTTATGCGAAATAACATTTTCTAATCTTGATTACATTGCCGAATTACGGACCCCGTATCAACAATTGTGAATGGACCAACGTATTATAGCAAGACGTTATGATGCGAGATCCAAGTACAATGTATCTACATCAAAGTATTCAATTTCTGGTATTCTTGAAATAAACATGCATAGGGGCAATATATCATCAACAGAAATAGATGTTATAGTACTGAATAATGTTCATATTGATATATACACATATCTGTACCTGATATACACACTAAAGTATGAGGTCGTCGTGCTATAAACTTTGACGTCGTCAGATTCTTTGCTAAAATGTCGCGTAGCGTCATGCCAAAGTTTTCAAAGGAGATTTACTGCATTTATACGTATCATATACATACATATCATATATCATTTTGTTCAGAATGAAATGTACCATTGTAATTCGTTGAAAAGTAAAATTGCTACATTTTTCACTTAAGGGTGGTTTTCGCTTGACGGCCGTCATATATAGTGTTGTCCTTTGCGTTTCTAAAGTACTGTATTATTGCCTCCATCTGCTCGTCTCGTGCGAAAACATTAAACTATTTTGAATGATTCACTTTTGGGGTTCTCCTCTCTATATTTGTTTTGTCTCATGTTAAACATCTTCAAATTCAATAGAATCATTTATAAACGGATAAATTTGCAGCATAGTCCAGACATGCTCGTTTCGGGTACTTAACCCTCGTCAGTGATCCTCAATCTTAACAATGTAATATGGCCAAAGAGGGTGAAAATTATCATGTCAAGAAATGTACCAAAAGATGTGGCAGGATTGGTGGGATATGATGCTACAGGACCCACATTTTAGAAATTTAAAGAATTTTAGTGCCAGAAAATTTTGAATTCGTTGAAGAGACAGACGATCAACATGTATTTTTCAAAAATATGTGTGTATACTGATTTAAAATGTTTGGATTCAAGTATTTGGTTTTGTGTTTGACCTGTGACATGTGTTGCGAGAAAGCAGGAGATGCGTTGTCTTCTCGGTGATTTCAAGTTTCCTCTATTGGAAATTCAAGTTTGCACCGTTGAAGAATAGTTAAGTTGTAGCGTGTAGTATTTCTTATATTTCTAAGTCCACATGGACAAAGATATTTGGATTTTTTGTTTTGTGTTTGAATTCGTTTGAATTCATTTGAGGACATTAAACACTTCTATATACTCATGATGTGATCCAAAAATTACATAAGCCAACCACGTTCTCATACTTCATTTAAACTATGATCCTATTATTATATAATCCTAGCCTCTTTTAATCAAATCAATAAAAAGCATCTTGCACAACAAAATCACGGTTTTTACTAAATTGCAATGCACATATATGATCAAATATATTATCTTATTGTGATCGTATGTTTATCGTATTTATTATAACTTATATTATATTACATATTTAATATAAAGTACAACTTACTTTCTTCTTGATACTCTTCATTTCTAGAGCACAGTCTAAAAAAAGAATTACTCTTATAGCATACTTTATTTGTCTTTAAAGTTAAAAAAGTGTTCCATCCTACAGCTTAAGTTCAACCAAAGATGTTTATAATAATAATCTACACGGAGAAATCAGAAATGCCATCGATATTCTTACTTTTGGTAATAATACTTTTCTATTTGTCAAGTGAATAAAACCTCAGTGTAGATTAAAATGTGTCATTTCTTGGGAAATAAGAACAGACTGAACATGAAATTTAGTTCTTTTTTCATTCATGTTTCTCGAAGCGTGTGATCAATGCTTGATTCAATGAAACATTTATGTTTTGCATTAATTTTTCAGAAAATTACCGATTTTGGAGTTTTCAGAGATCTTAAAGCATTGTCTCAACTCATAATTTAGTAAAGAAATTGAGAAAGCATGAAATAACGTAATTGACTTTTTAATGTATTCCAATGACGAGACATGGCCGATTTAGGAACTTCGTGGGCCTACACCCTTCAGTATCAAGATCAAAATTTCAAAAATGTTTTCGTACAATAAAATCAAACTTGAATCTAACCCTTTTAGATACTCACCTTGTCTTTCTTGAGATAATGACGTAAAGGAATAGAATAAGTAATATCGTCAAACCAGACAACGACACACTTAGAGCAACTGGAAGGTAACTATGCGAAGAACATTCACAAGGTTGACACACGGTAGGTGTATTTTCTGTACCATTGGTATACGGATTATCCGATGATTGTGCGTACTTTGCTGTGTGTAGATGTTTGTCAATTACAGTTGCAGTGTCATCTTTAAGATAAAAATGAACTTCAACTCTTAAACTTTTTATATGATAACAGATTAGTCTTCGAAATTCACATTTTAGCTTCTTATATATATATTTACATTCCAACTGCGTTTCCCTTTTATGAAGGTACCAAACCAACTGCACTGCAATTTTCGATAAACGCAAGAGTCTATCACATGACATTAGAACATACGCGGATTAATTTCTCATAAAATGCCCAATCTATTTGTTGCTTTAACACAGATTCAAAATTCCATTATCAATCGACGCCGTCTACTGCCAGTGATTAAATGTGTCAAAATCTAGGTCACCCACAGGTACACTTCTAATAAGTGTTACTTAGTAAGTCGATCACGCGTCACACCAGACGAAGTTCAAGGACGACCTGGACTGTCGTCTATAGGAAGATGCCATGTTTGGAATGAGCAAAGTCAGACATTAGTGGATCAAATATTCAATATTTTGGATGAGGATTTGATCCACTTACAAGTGTCATTTATCAACAGTGAATTTATTTGTGCCTGTTATGGAATTATACATATCAGAAATATTTCTAATATCAGCGAATCTTGTGCCATGTTGAGGTAGGTCATGAAAATATGGATGATTTCGTGTGTTTACATATCTTTTCCCACAGCTTATTCGAATTTTGCATTATTCTAATTACTTCCAGAAGAAACAGGTTGATTTTACAGTATTTTGAATAATGGTACCGATTGCTTTCATAGGTTTAAACAGTTAAACAGAGTGTTAAAGTGATTCTTCAAATGTTTTCCTTCAAATCTGCGACATTACTCAAGTTTAACACTCCGCTTTGTCTTTAAATTATGTTAGACAAAAGTCGCGAATTTTCACGATTCATTTCTTATTCAGTTTTAATAGTAGTGTTCAAAATGCAACCAAAAACAGAACTCACTTTTTTGTTCTTCTACAATGTTTCCGTACAGAGGGGACTACTTCGAATTAGCGAAAAAAGGTCGAACGTTCGTCTGCTGTTACGTCAAGTGACGTTTTCCCTCCACGGTGATATTTCAATTATATAAAGAAACGGGATGATGCACAAATCAAGAGAGTCTTGGCAATTCATCAGTGCGAATTATTGTCTCTCTTCAGAGAGAAGTTACGTGTAGATGGTCGTTTGACCAATTGTGAGACGGGAGACCGCATCGCAATAGTAATGAAGCTGAATTCCCCACTACCAACCACAATGGAAATTGGTAGATACAAGGCACAAATCTATCACAAAGGTCAAAAAACACCCAAATGCAACAACTGCCTGGAAGAAGGTCACTATACAAGGGAGTGCGAAAACGATACCGTGTGTAAAGGCTGCTTACAACCAGGCCATATCATAGCAGAATGCCCAGAAGCATTCTCAGAACGTGAAGACACCGTGGAGGAGGATACATTTGATGAACGTGATGAATCTGATTATGTGGAAGAAGAAGGATCACATGTGGAGGGTAGTAACCCTCAAGAGGATAAAGAGAAATCCTCTAGTGCATCTGAACATGCGTTAGTGAGTGTTCCTTCACCAAAACCACAGTCTGTTCCTCAAAAATCCTCAACACAGACAAAAGGTCAGCAAAAGAGCAAACCTGGCAGTAAGTCACAGCTGCCTGTTACATCAAGCAGCATCATGGAAAAATTTATTCAAGGAGGGAAGTCAACCCCAGCAGGCAAAAGGACAAGTAAAGACACAAGGTCTCCGCCTACACCTGTGGAAAAAATCCAAGCTCGAGAGCGTCAAACAAAAAAGGCTAAAGACGGCACATAAGTTCCTATGTGAATAAATAATGACTAGTGATGATAATCATTTTGGCAATTTATTTGTCATATATCACATTGGACGACTAAAATTTATGAAATAAAAATTGGAAAATATGAATATGAAAAGAAAATGTATAAACATATGTATAAAAATTACATTTATGTGATAAAAATAACAAAAATAGATCAATATAAATGACCTTACACTTAATATCAACTAACACACAAGGGCTAAGAGACAAACTAAAAAGAAACAGATTATATGAGTGGATTAAAAATCAGAAAGCAGACATTATATTATTACAAGAAACACACTTTGTTGCACGGTCAACCTTGTAGACGGTAATTAACACCTTTCCAGACAGTGCAATATTTTTCATTTTGAAACAATGATTGAATTAATGATTGAACTAATCATTGAATGATCAACTGAGCCGTTAACTGTCCTAAACTTACCTGACGTCCATTGCCTCCTGTTTTGAAAATACAACACAACAAAAAAGGTCAGGAATGTTCGCCGTAGCATCTCTAAAATGGCGTTTCATAATAGGAATTAAGACAACAAAAAAATCCCGCGATTTACAGGTTGAACTACTTTTTTCAATGTCACGGGCGGATCTAGATTTTTTCCCCATAACGTTGATTCAGCCCGTTAGGAAAAGGGGTCCAGCCTATGATTTTTAATAGAAACGGGAACTCATGTTGGGTTTTTTTTTTAACAAATTCTAGGGGGGGATTCCTGACTCCCAGCTCGTTCTAGATCCGCTCTTTGTAAAATGTTTCAATATGCATTGGATCAGCTACCAGACAAAACTCGCAAGATTTCGATTGAATAATGTACTGACTCAGTGACTGGTACCATTGAATACTTTTGAAAAGAAACAAAGATATAAAAGTATCATAATATTCGCGTAGTTCTGAATATTTTTGGGAAACATGTACAGGGGAATCCTTAACCGCATCTCATAAAATCCGCTTCCTAATTACACTGTAGTTTGAAAAATTCAAATATCAGTTTCCGTTTATTTTCTTAACTTTAATTCCCCTAATTTAACAACAAATACTGGACCGATTTTTTTACCGTTGTTTTCTTTGAAACCTTCTTTGAAATGCGTGAAATTCTAACTGTTTACTGACCATGAGTAGTTTTATCCTACTCGGAATGAAGACTTATTATTACTCAATCAACGGTGATAATTGTTTGATGGCATAACAATTGCCGTGCAACAAGTGGGTTATTCAACTGCTCCTCGGGCTACGCCCTCGGAGACAGTAGAATAACCCTTACTTACAAAAGAGTTAGAACCATATATAAAAAGTGAATGGAAAGGCAAAATCATACACAGCTTTGGAACCTCCCAAAGTCGAGGAGTTAGTGTATTACTTAAAGATAACATTGATATAATTAATTTTGAATCTGATAAATCTGGTAGATATATAATACTGAATGTTGCTATAAATGAATTGACATTCTGCATTACAAATATATATGCACCCAATGATAAAATTAATAAAGATAACTTTTTTAAAAATATCAAAAGAGAAATCAATAATTATAGTCAAGGTCCAAATATAATCGGTGGTGATTGGAATGAAATCCAAAGTAAAGATGATAGAAAATCAAAATCAACAAAAATCAAAATCAACAAAAATCTGGAAGAAATTAAATTTGAACTGAAATTAATGGACCCATGGAAAATTCTTAATCCTAATAAAATACAATTTACTTGGAGGAGAAAAAACACAAATAATGAAGCAAGTAGGATTGATTTCTTCCTAGTTTCAAAAGATTTAGCTAATCGAATAAAATCATCAGATATAAGACCTATACAAATAAAATATACAGATCATCAAGCAGTTTCCCTTTGTCTTAACATAACATCAGTGAAACGAGGTCCAGGATGTTGGAAATTTAATAAAAGTTTCTTGAATGATGAAAAATACTGTAAAATAATAGATGATACCCTGAAAGAATATAACAATAACACACATGCTAAATACGATGCAAGAACGCGATGGGAATTATGTAAATTAGAAATTAAAGAAAAATCAATAAAATATGGGATATACAAAGCGAAACTGAATGAAAATAAGATACAAAAACTGGAAAATAAACTTAAACTGGAAAATAATGAAGATTCAGAAGAGAAGAGTGATATTGAAAAAACATTAGAAGATTTATACTATCAAAAAGCTCTAGGTGCTCAAATACGATCTAGAATTAAATGGATAGAAGAAGGGGAAAGAAACACTAAATTCTTCCTATCACTAGAAAAAAATAGGCAAACGAAAAAATCAATATTTAAAATTTATGATGAGAATGATAATATTCTAACTGATCAAATGAAAATCTTAGGAAGACAAAAACAGTTTTATGAAAAACTTTATACATCAACTGAACCTAAAGAAGAAGAGATAAAAAATTACCTAAATAATATTAAATTTGAAGACAAACTAAGTGAAGATGAAAGTGATAAATGTGAAGGATGGTTAACTGAAGAGGAATGTTTTAAAGCAATAAGCAATATGAAACAAAATAAATCACCGGGTCTTGATGGCCTCACTCTAGAATTCTATAAACATTTCTGGCATAAGTTAAAAAATCTCATTTTGTCAGCAATTAATGAAGGTTACGAAACAGGAACTTTATCAGAATCTCAACGGATAGGACTCCTCTCTTTAATGTATAAGAAAAATGACCCTTTTGATCTCCAAAATTGGAGACCCATTACACTTCTCAATATTGATTATAAAATTATAGCACATTGCTTAGCACAAAGAATAAAACCTTTTCTACCTAAATTAGTAAATAAAGACCAAAACGGATTTATAAAAGGAAGAAATATCAATTATTCAATTCGTCTAATTCAAGATATAATAGAACACAGTGAAAACTCAAAATCAGATGGAGCTATTTTGTTTTTGGACTTTAAAAAAGCTTACGACACAGTAGAATGGAATTTTATGTTTTTAACATTGAAATATTTTGGATTTAAAGAATCATTTATTAAATGGGTAAAAGTTTTATATCATCAAATATCATGTAAAGTAACTAATAACGGGTGGATATCAGAGAAGTTAGATATTTCTAGGGGCATTAGACAAGGGTGCCCGCTATCTTCGTTACTCTTTGTTCTGACAGTTGAAATCATGGCTTTAAATATAAGACAAGATAAAAGTATAAAAGGCATAGTTATAAGTGATAATCAAGAAAGAGATTTCAAACTGACACAACTGGCGGACGATACAACATTGTTTCTGAAACGTAAAAAAGATATATCTAAGGCTTTGAATACAATTGAAATCTTTGGATCATTATCTGGGTTGATTCTAAATAGAGAAAAAACATTTGGAATGAAACTAGGAAACATTGAAATAGAAGATAATTTTGAAGGTATTGATTGGTCTCATTCAGAAATAAAAACGTTAGGGATTATTTTTAGTAAAGATATTGAGGCAATAACAGAAAAGAATTGGAATAGCAGAATAACCAAAATAAAAGAAATAATCAAATCATGGAAATTAAGGAAATTAACATTTATAGGAAGAATACAAATTGTTAAAAGTCTATTAATTCCCCAAATTACATACCTCATCGCAGTACTACATATGCCAAATACAATATTAAAACTAATTGAAAGAATCTTATTTCAATTTATATGGGACGGGAAAAAAGAAAAAGTAAAAAGAAAAACACTAATCATGAAATATGAAGATGGAGGACTAAACATGATAGACTTAAATGCTCACATTAAAACAATTTTGGTAGGGTGGGTAGAAAAACTAATAGAATCAGACAATAACCAATGGAAAGTTATTCCAAATAAATATTTCAATCAATATGGATCAAATCTTTTAATCTTCAAAATGAATCTAAGTAATATTAATGAGATAAAAAATATCAATAAAATTCCACCATTTTACCAAAATATTCTAAAATCCTGGATTGAACTTAAAAGAAATAAAGAACCAAATACAGGCTTAGAAATTTCAAATCAAATTATATGGGGTAATCAATTCATAAAACAAGGTAAGCATGTACTGATAATGAATAATTGGATTAACAGTAATATAATATACATAAAAGATATAATTGATGAGCAAGGAAATATTAATGAATTTGCTATCTTAAATAAACTTAATGTAAAACAAAACTGGATATCTGAATTTCTAACAGTAAAGAACTCCATACCCAAAACATGGCATACTTTGATTAAAAAGGCTAACTTAAAAAAGTATCAAAGTAATAAGGCACCAAAAAATAAAATAGAGAAAACAAACAATAAAAAGATTTATCAATATTTTGTACACTTACATTCTGAGAAATCAATTACAGATCTAATATGGAAAGAGAAATTGCAAGTTGATGAAAATATAATCAAGCATAGCTTTAAATTCATTTTCAGTATTCTGAAAGAAAACAAACTTAAAATTTTCAGATGGAAATTAATAAATAAAATTTTACCAAATAAGTTACTATTATTCCGATGGAAAATAACACCAGATCCTCTATGTAATGTTTGTAAGGAAATTGAAGATTATGAACATTTCTTTATCAAATGCAAATATTTAGAACCATTTCTGTCTGAAATTAAAAAACTTTTCGATTCCCTACAGTTTAAGAAAAACATGATTACACTAAAATATTTTGTCATAGGATATAAACCTCAACATAAAGAATATAACATTATAAACATACTACTGACTCTAATAGCATTTGCAATATATAAAGCCTATTATGTAAGTGAGCAAAAAACTAAAAATGTAAATATTTTGAATATATTTAAGGCATCCATCAAAATGTGGGCTGTAATCTGTAGACACCAGAATTATAAAACTCCTCCAATGCTGACACAAATCTGTACACATCTCGGAATAGAAGTCCACCAAAATAATGTATAAGTAAAATCCATATTAAGCTTTTCCCAACAATAAAAATCCGAAAATCCATGAAATCTTCTTTAGATCTGAAATTAAGTAAATAAAGATATAATTAAAGAATATTTAAATACAAATTAAATGAACGAATGAATGAATGAATGAATGAATGAATGAATGAATGAATGAATGAATGAATGAATCAATGAATGAATGAATGAATGAATGCAGGCATGCATGCATGCATGCATGTATCATCTATACCTGAAAGCATACATACAAAGAAGACATAAGTAAACAAACTTAGGGAAAATCCGGTTCTAAAAATAGATCACTGCTGTTTATCTTTTCCTCAAATATAAGTAAACAATAAATACATAAATAAATAATAATTTATCTATCAAAATAGACTTAGAATATATATATCAATATGCTTTTATATCTTTTAATTAGAGCTACATATCGACTTACCATGTAATGAATTCATATTTTTGTAGTCAATAATCATAATGTATTCAGCATTGAGTGGACAAGGCACCACCAGAATAGTTTACTGAAAAAATAAAAGTAAAATGAAACACGTAAATACTGAAACAATAGTATGTATAAAATCAATACAATATATATTATATATATACATTGTATATATGGTACATGTATATCATTTAAAAAAAAAAAATACTATTTATAAGTGAAGTTTATTAAAAATAAAATTACTATTTCTATACTCTCATCTCATACATGTACATCATACTAAATATCTAGGTCATTGACCCCTATGACACGATGACAAACACTATTAATTTGCATATTTCTCTCTGGAAAATTACCATGCTCAGATGCTATAAATATGAATATTACAAAATATACTAAATTTGTTTAATGTACGACAGAATGAATATTACAAAATTTTCGAATACTTTAAATAAGATGAAAGCTTAATTCGATACTTACCTGTCATAATTCACTGTAAATTAGTGCGAGGTAGAGGGTAGCATACTGCCTCTCAGTACTCTTGACACGTCGTATCTGCAAATCCTCGTGCGCGACGACGAGGTCATTATATATAACGCTATGGATTTTAGATATCGCAAACTGAATTTAGAGAAAATTGCGGCCAAATATTCATTCTGTTTACCAAATTATTAAACCACTACCTTCCATATAATGTATACATGTTATTATGGGTTTTTCATGCCCGGAAAGACCTATCTATTTGTTAAAGGGCATCTATATATATAGCAATAAAAAAAAAAAAAAAAAAAAAAAAAAAAAAAAAAAAGAAACGGGATGATAAAAGGACAGAAACAACACGTAAAATATAAATAAAAAGATTGTTTTTCAGTGTTTGCGCTTTATCGGTGTGTTTTGGAGTTGGGAATGGAAAAAAAACCATGAAAAGACTTCGTACTTTACATATTTTATTTCCATTCCCTAGTGCCAATACACACCGATAAAGCGCAAAGCTGAAAAAAAACAATCCTTAAATAATTTGATGAAATCTATAAAATGCTAGTGGTATTACTGGCCGCATGCGTTTTGTTTTGCAAGTAAATATGTAGATCATTTGCAAAGGGCGTACAGTGCAATTAAAAGAAAAAAAAAAAACAAACTGAGGTTCCATATTTGTACCCTTTTCTTAGGTAAAAGTAGAACAATAATATAGATACAATATAAAAGGAAACAATGGTATATCCAATTTTGTATCATAATATTGGCCAAATCCTTCTCCGTTTACAATAGATTTCTTTAACGTTTTTTATGGCAAGATTGTCAAGTCGGATATGGAAGCTGACCCTAGTCAGTACACCTCACAAATGAACGCAGAACGTTATTAATAAAAAAAAACATCAAACTTGTAACTCACTTATTATATAGAAGGTTCCATTTATCAGTAGCGTACCACATCCAGAAGCTGGATGACAGAATTGTTTCCTTGTACAATTACAGCGTCCCTCGCACCTATACCCATAATAACCCAATGGGCACACAGCTGAGCAGTTGGCGCCGTATATTCCACTAGGACAATCTATAGATAGATTTTGTTGAATGGTTCAAAGGCTTCTTTCCATTAACATTTAGAACAGCGACGACTGGATATCAATAAAATATTCAGTCAAACAGCAAGAATTACCGTATTTATGTAAATAATGGTTTGGAACATAATTATTTATGGTATTAGGGGTATGGTAACAATATCGTAGAAAACCTAGAATTTATATACTTCCATATCTTACATATTTTTACATAATTGGTATTTTTTAATGTTTCATTCAACTCATCATGAAAATATTTGGTCTCGAACATTGCGGAAGTCGTGCGTCTTCGGCCAACTTCGTGGTTTTTTATTTTTCTGTAATCGAAATAACCGGAAATAGAGTATTATACCCCTAATGCCTTAAATTGGCTTTTTATCAAAGAAATATGGTAAATAATATGCTTTTTGAAATAAAAAGGGAAAGTATCATGGTCGTCATGTTAAAACTAATCTGCAAACCCTTTCTTCGATCATTAATGATTTTTTTTATTAATTATCTTTAACCTCATTATTTACCTTTACAGATTCCATTGTTGAGTATCACATTATTCCATCTGTAAAGACAATTATCCTCATATTAATATATCGGCGGATGTTACATGCAAGCAGGAGATGCTTACTCTTCCTAGGCACCTGGTCTCACTCCCATGTCGGGAGTTCGCTTCTTTTCATATGGTGGAAGTTTTTGTTTGTTTGCTTTGGTTCCTGTTTTATCCTGCTTTTATCATGCTTATTATATACCAAACGGCCTTAGAAATCGGATTGGTAAACTTAGGCTTTCTCTTGATTTCTGGTACCATGTGTATCCATTGTTAAGCAATATTCTAAGAATGTAAATTAGATCTATCTTGTTTTCATTTTAATATTGATATCGGAACCATTCACCTTCTCTTACTTTCTCTATGAATTTAGAGATGTATAATTGATGTATAACCTCTAAATTCAATAATTTGGCTAATTTCACGTTTATTCTTAAGAAAATCTCAACATTCATGCTCATGTTCTTTATAAATTTTGTCCGGGAAGCTACTCCCTGGTAAAGGATTGGAGAGCTTCCTTTCAGTTAATGTAATATGGGTATTGATATAGTAATTAAAAGAAGAAAGAAGATGTAAACTTTCAAACAATATTCTCCAAGATAAAAATGACAAACTTACACTCCTTTTTGACAGTTGTCCATATTATGGTTGGTCTTACAAAGAACTTTTCAAAATATTAATCCACATGTTTTCAATATCACATCCTTCTCATCCCCGAGTTTTCATTGTTTTCCTGCTGCAGAAGATGCAGTGCCAGTCACGGATATTACTGGGGTTTTTTTATTTGAAATGAAACATCATAACTTTATTATGTTTGTCGTTTATTTCCTTATTTATAATTTGTTTGTGGCATGGTGACAAAAGGTAGTTCCTTCAATACGAGATCATAATCTGTCTCCGAGCAACACATGTGTATATCTGTACCTATCTACAAAAATACAGGCTAATACAGGTCTGTAACGGAGCACGTACACAAACTGGGGCTCACAATACTATACAATTATTGCACAGTGATGAGGTCGATATGATGATTTATGGAGTGATAAAACCAATACCGACCGAGGCCGAAGTCCAAGGTTGATATTGGTTTTATCACTCCATAAATCATCATATCGACCGAATCATCTGTGCTATAACTGTTTAATCATATACATGTAAACTGGAAAAGAAAAGGGTAGCTTCTATGTTTTGCTTCCCTAGCACTGCTCGCTTTTACTTTTTTCTTTCAGATAAACATTTTGTATTCTTGTAAAATGTTTTACACTTCATCTTGATATAATTATTTTTTCATTAAAAATGCTGCCAAATAGCATACTCAATCATGTCAGAAACACACAGTTTGCCTCCGACTACCATTTTCCTGTAATACATAAAACCGGATACGCGTCAATAAAACCGGTTCAATACTACGATTAATCGCATTGCACGTGACCGCGTTTTGGCCAATGGGAAAGCTTATAAAAGGTAAAGTAAATTAAAGTATATGATAATATCAAATAATGTGGAAGGGTTCCAACTCTATACCCTGTTACCTGTTTCCATGGCAACAAAGGTCACAAATACGTCAAGTCTCATTAAATTTCCTCATGCTTCAACATTTAGAGATGGTTAACATGACACCCTTTTCCTACATATGAAAGATAATTTTCATCTTAGCACTCCATATTGAACTTCCAAACAAATGAAATTTATTGTTGATCTAAGGGTCCCGACATATCTTACATATAAGCAATGTATAAGAAGTTTGAATTCAACACAAAATTGCGGTTTCATATAAAAAAAAATTCGGAACATGGCCCTTTATTTGAACTTGAACTGTATCTCTCAAAATAAAGCTATATGTAAGAAATAAATATATTCCCTGTTATATTTTTCATTTAATGTCTCTGCACAAAATTGAGGGACATGACCCATATTCGAACTTGACGTGTATTTCTTGATGTAAAAGCTATATGCAAGAATTGAATTGATTATCTATCACGGTTTACCTTTAAATGCCCGGAAACCACAAAATGTTGCATTTTTCTAAGTTTAAAGGGGCATTACTCTGCACAAAATTGAGGGACATGACCCATATTCGATCTTGACCTGTATTTCTCAAAGTAAAGCTATATGTAAGAAATAAATATATTCCCTGTTATATTTTTCATTTAATGTCAGTCAAGTAGAAAATATTGATTTTTTTCAAAGTTTGAAGAGGCACACCTCTGCATAAAATTGAGCCTTATTCAAACCTTACCTGTAATTTTTGGTATAATATCTACATTCAAGAAATGAATTTATTATCTGCAACAGTTGTCCTTCTAATGCACAGAAACCACAAAATTTTGAATTTCTCGAAGTTTCAAGTGGCATAACTCTGCACATAATTGAGGGACATGACCCATATTCGAACTTGACCTCTATTTATTGGTGTAAGAGCTATATCCAAGAAATGAATTGATTATCTGTAACGGTTTTCCTTTAAATGTCCGGAAACCACAAAATTTGGAATTTTTCTAAGTTTCAATTGGCATTACTCTGCACAAAATTGAGTGACATGACCCATATTCGAATTTGACCTGTATTTCTTGATGTAAAAGCTATACGCAAGAATTGTATTGATTATCTGTAACGGTTTTCCTTTAAATGTCCGGAAACCACAAAATTTGGAATTTTTCTAAGTTTCAAGGGGCATTACTCTGCACAAAATTGAGGGACATGACCCATATTCGAACTTGACCTGTATTTCTTGGTGTAAAAGCTATATGCAAGAAATGAATTGATTATCTGAAATAGGTTTCCTTTTAATGTCCGGAATCCACAGGTGGGACGGACGCACGCACACACGGACGGACGGACATGTGCATCACCATATACCCACACCATTATATGGCAGGGGTATAAAAATCGCTAAAATCTATGGCAGGCCGTGCAAACGTGTCATTTTTTGGTACTTACAAAGAATTGCTCTTAAATGTGTGTATTTACTTTACAGAGAGTACGCGGTTCTAAATTTCTTGTGGGGTCGATTCAGTAGCATATCCAAATGAAATCAATGTTTAAAATAGCATTTGAGGGATTGTGCCAAAAAGATGTTAACGTCCTTCAATTTCGAGAATTTTTTGTATGTAACAGGACAAGTACCCGAAATAGCAAAATAAAATGTATGATGTCAAATTGATAAAGTGTCAAAAGAAAGGCGACAGAGCTGGAAAGAAGTAATTAATACACTTGAGGTACCTCCTTTTAAGGTTTAAAGCGGGTTTACATGCAAATTTTCTTTTATAATCCAACAAATTACCATTTAATGAATAAGAAATGTGAAAAATATTAATAGGCTGGAGGGCATTTTTCTTTGCCACGAGAGCGTGGAACACATACTATGAAGATCAATGTCGTACACGAATTTCAACAATTTATAATGACACATTAAATCATTTGCCCGTGTTTAAACACTATGCAACAGAATAGAAAACTTTATATGGTGCATATAAGTAACATTCAGCTATTAAATCATTAAAAGAGCAAAAAAAAAAAACAAATAATAATAATAATAATAATAATAATAAATAAATAAAATTGTGCGAAAAAGGAAAACGATAAGAAAAATGTATGTCTGTGGGAACGATTTCATATAAAAAAAGCCTATTTTTATGGAGATTTTGACCTCTAATTTTTCTACAAGCGGGTTTAGGGGTACTTTTTCTTGTCTAATCCTTCCTCCCATAATAAAGAATTAATTGATGCAAAAGAAATAGTACCCTCATAGGGTTCTTTGAAAACTGACGCATTGAATGACCCCTAACCATTATTTTTTCTTAGATTATTTTTTAAAGAAAGAGGTAAATATTCAATGATAACTGAACAAGCTTTGTGTACTTACTTTCATTGAAAGAATAACGAAATAGAAATTATCAGAGAAGAACTATGGAACAAGGATAATAAAGAAATACTGTCAAATCAATACATCGATATTTTTTTTATTTGGCGTTTTCAACTGTCAAACTGTTGTACGCATAATTTGTGACATCTTTATAAAAATCAAAATATCAGTAAATTTGCATTTCTTTGGTCGCACCTTATTGCAAAAATGTATGAATAAGCGAAGTTTTCCTTATTATAATCGTAAACATCAAGCTTCAGAGAATGCATTGATAATGGTTCAATCGGATTATGACGTCACATGAGTAGGGAGTTACGTTAAAAACATGTCACGGGGAACGAGTTTAACTGCTCCACAATGCAACAGGAAATAAGTGTATATATCAATAATGCGGAAGGTTTCCAAGTAACACATATACCGAACTGAAAACTTTTTGGTATGCATATTTGTCAAATTGTATTCAGATTGTGTATGTCCTGAAAGTTGTTCTTCAATCTTCCTTGCTTGTCCTGCTTAATATGTGTAGCAAGATTCATGTAATATTTTCAAATCCAAATTAAGTCATGTACATGAAAAATATGTCTTTGCACCAGCTGATAAAGCAGCCAACAACACAATTATCATTTGAAAATTTTACTACATATCAACTTTAATTTCGAAACTTTCGTCTACTGATACTTCAAATGAAAGTGTATCTGACATTTTTAGTAATTTTAACAGTGAACTGTCTTCATTTAATATCACTATTTCTAAATTGGATATCACAACACTATACTGCAGACCAAAGCAGCATTTTCGATTTATTGCTGATTCTAGCAACTGCTCAACTACAATTTTGTTCAGAAATCTGACAACAGCACTTTCGGCTATCAAAGAGCACGTAATAATGTCGAAGGGTTCCAACTCTCTACCTTCTTGAAGAAAATTCCAAACCAATTTACATGCACCAGATAAGTGTTTCGAATATAAAATTTTCATCAGTAACTATATATTGTGAAACTGTTCTAAACGGAAACTACGTAAATTTATTTTGGTCTATTAAGAATTCAGGAGATGTGATTGACAAAATGAAATCGGCAAATTTCCAAGCCAATGCCTTGTATGTACACCACACCTCCTCATAACAAAATTAATGATCGATTATCTAAACTATTTAAATGGTGTTTTGATCGAGAGCGGAAAACTTACATTTGTACATCTGAATCAAAGGTTTTCCTTTCCTCAACAGACTACAAATCATACAAATCATGGACATGTAGTGACTTGTGTAATGCCTTGTCCTTCCTCTTGGACAATATATATGTCAGATTTGCTGAGGATCTACACAAACAGGTTGTGGGAATTCGCATGGGTACTAAATGTGCGCCTCTTGTTGCAGATTTATATTATTTTTCAGCCTGCTTTTGAATTAGATAATAATGAAATTTATCCACAAGAATTAACATTTCAAACGTTCAAACACAGAAACGCCATTTTTGGATCTTGACATCAAAATTGTAAACGGAAAGATTCATACAAGTGTATAGGAAAAAACAGATGATTTTGGATTCAGCATAGTAATGATTTAAAGAAGATCCTTAGGATAAGCTCATAACACTCACAATAGAGCACCGTTTTGAACATCGACGGACACCTAGAAAGCTAGAGGTGGGATCAGGTGCCCGGGAGGAGTAAGCATCCCCTGTTGGCTAGCCGTATCCGCCGTCGATGTTCACGCACGAAAATGAGAACAATATATAAAATACATGCACTGTCTAAGGTTGCATCTATGTAGAAAGTGCTATGGCGTCAATGTCAGGGAAATATATTCAAAACACTTACTGTCAAACCCTTCGCGGGGAACTTTTTTTACGAGCTCCACACGGAAAAGGGCATAAGTGTGACACAAATGATTTAAAGAAGATCCTGACGATAATCTCAACAGCACTCACAATAGAGCACCGTTTTGAACACCGTAGTAAATTTCCCCTTGCTTGACGATGATGTTCCTAGACTACCGTCATACGGCATTTACATATCACAGCTCATCCGGTGTGCTAAAGCTTTAACTATTATTTTGGATTTTCATAGCCGAAATTTACAACTCACCAAGAAACTTTTAGGTCAAGGTTTTCGCGTTCATAAGCAAGTTAAGACTTTCTGGAAATATTACAAAAAAAAAAAAAAAAAATCAACCTCTTTTAAAATTCGGATCTATAAAAGCAAAATAGTACATGCACGTTAGTTTGGGTATTACACAACCTGTTTTTTATGGTGATATGATGATATTGAATTTAGAGACGTTTAACATTAGTTACATAGGTTTCTGATCACTATGCTGTCAAGCACCAATTTTCAGGCCCTTGCGTTGTTGGAGTGTCCCCTCTTTCATTTACTTGTAGATCTTATGTATGACAGTATCGGATTCAGCTGTAAATCATTTCTCGGGAATAAAATAAAATCGGAATGAACAGTTCGATAAAGCGCTTACCGCGCTGAGGCTTTTGCTTGTATTTTCAAATCTATGAATCCGATATCCATGTGTGTTAGATTTATTTTGGTGTTAATAGATAAAGAAATTTGCGTTCTACATCTGCCGTCATCGACTATTATTTGTCTTAAAGATTCTTGTAGATTGAAGCTTGGGCTTCATGTTTGTAAATAAAGTATTGCAAGTAGAAGACGTGTTATTTTTACGAGGTCTCCCGGGCTTTATCATTACATGAAATGGCATAGTAAGCTAACGATGACGGCAAGGTTATATTGCAAGCCTGTGCCGCCTTTGACCTTGTTTGCAAGTTGGTAAACCACAACGACTCGACAAGTTAACTCGTTGCAGTTTTCAAATCATGCGCGCAGCAACCGATGTAATCACTGCTAATGTTTATCAATCGACATATTAAACTATTTTAAGTTTTAGTCGATACTTTAAGAACATTTGTATTGTTTCCTTCATACGTTGGATAATTTCAGATTTATTTGGTGTTGGTGTGTGAGTAGTTCCGGTCAATTTTGACATGTTATCACCTAATAATGAAAGTCACAAAGAATGCGCCCAACCAATCAAAATGCTTACACGTATATTCAGATAAAAATACATTTTTTTTTGTAATTATTGTCTTGTATCTAAAGGATGCCAATATGGAAAACATAAACACATACAACAAAGGACAAGGGACACTTGTCATTATAGTTTGGCCCACTCATTTTTTTTTTAAATTCAAGCTCTCTAAAAAGTATTGATAGAAATAAATTTAAATCAATTAAGGTCTGTATTTTTAATATCCAAGGTAATTTTTGCAAGAAAAATCATAACAGCCTATATATACAGTAATGAAGTTGCTTGATTTCTCGAAAATTCTGCTTTTTTCACCATTTCCATTTATATTTTGATATGGTGTTTGTGACCCATTTATGAGTTGATGTGCAAATTTACTCAGATAGGCCCTGCTTTGCTCCCTTGTCATAACGAAAAACGTAACGTTTCCTCTAGCAATAATGACGTTTTTATTATTATTTTTTTTTTTTATTTTTTTTTGTACAATATATCATCATCTTACATACAATAAATACTCTTAGTGTGAATATTATGATATATTAGTACATTTTTATATTTTTATAGAAAGAGGAAAGAGGCAGACAGAAAAGGAAAGAGAAAGAGAGAGAGAGAGAGATAATGATATAATAATGACGTTTTTGTTCGCGGGATCGGGATTTTCACGTTGACGTTTTAGAGTAATATTAACGTCGGTATCACTCCACAATGACATTTTCGCGTAAAATTAGCCAAGATTGCTCTGCAAACTATATACTTAATAAGAAAGAAAAATCATGTGTTTAGGAATATATAATAAATATCAAATTTAAAGTTTTGTTTTATAAAAGTTCATTTTATTTCATTTGAAAATGATATAACTTAATTTTTTTTATATTTTATAAACTTATAAAATTATCTAGTATTAAAAGTACTAATTTAATCATTAATTATTGAAAATACCAATATAATCAGCACAAGGGCATCAACTCTTACAATTTTCGAAATCATAAAAACCTAAGCTACGAGACCCTCGTATAGAAACTTCCAACTTGCCACAAAGTACATATACCCAGGGGGTACATTTTAATATACGTCTCTGATATAACATATTAGCAGATCTAGTCAGGTTTTATAGGCTGTTACCTACCTCCCCCCCTCCCATTTTTTTTTTTACTTTTTTGATAGGCCAGAGTCAATCAGTTCTCACGGAGACTGTAACTGTGTAAGAAGTTTCTGTTCGAGGTAGCGAAAACTGATGGTTTGCCGGTATGATATATCTAAAAAAAATTACTGTTATATTACGAACGCTATTCACAATAAAACTGTCATCATTTATTCCAACATTTTCCCGAATAGATTCAGAATCATACATTCCCAAAGTTTCCACGATCAAAGGAATAAAGGACAAAACTAATTATCATAATCATAATTATTTTTATTTTTAATCGATAATTTGGTACATCTCATCAATCTGACTGAATTTACACTGACAAATTGTATATTTATATTTCTTTCGATTTTCTTTTCTTTTCTTTTCTTTTTTTCTTTTTTTTTTTCTTTAGCTTGCACCGTCGGTTAACATAGATGTAAATTTCAAAATTACAAAAATGGAATTAAATAAAAAATAATATCACAATTTCGTATAAGAATTGGAATTCAAACATCTCTTCGCCTTCTCGATAAATCATGTCTTCAATAACCCCCCCCCCCCCGCCCTTATCTCCACATAAAAAAACCAATCATCTGTCTATTGCAAGAGGTCCATGACGTCGGTTTGCATATAATAGAATATCGATTGTAAATTTATACGACGCATACAGATGTTTTAACAAACATTAGAGATACAGTGTCCCTGAAAATAAATAGAGAATAAGTGTCTTAATTTGTGTTTTGTTACGGGTATGCAACACACAGCAAGTGCATTTATCGTACATGTAATGCGCGTTAGCGCATTTCATGCGATAAATGCACTTGATGTGTGTTGCATACCCGTAACAAAACACAAATTATGACATTTATTCTATATATATGCACCATAGTTGTCTGTTTCATTCTTGTTTTCTGAAATTGCTTTTTCTAGGTAAAAGGGCGACGTCAAAATCATCTCGCCGCGGGTTCAGTTTGCAGGTTAGAACAGCCGTCGCGGCATGTTTCTTTAGATCTTATGCATTGTGACGTCACGAGTGTTAATACACGAATTACAGCACGTTCCTTTCAATAGTAACATCTCAGGGAATTACATTGGCTGTGCATATATATCTTATTGAAAACGCAAAATTAATTCCGATGGGTCTAGATTGAAGATAAAAATGAGCCATAAAAAGTATTATTTGATGATATGCAGTAGCTACCATAATATTGTCGAATTTGTAAAATTAAATCTACATATACCTCGATTGTAAAAACGCAATACATTATAGGTGGTGCTAGTGAAAGGAATTAGAGCTGCGCACCCCAAATTAAAAATGACGTTTTCAAACGGCTACAACTACGATTGTATGCGTTAGATTAGCCTGAAAATTTGAGTTTATATAAATGAGAATGTAAACTTTCATATCAAAAGAAACATTTTTCATTATAGAGTTTTGTAAAACTAATCTTTTAATTGAAATTATAATATAAAATTATAATTTCAAAATTTAAAATTTAAGATTTAAATTTCAAATTAAAAATTATGGTTTAAAATTTTGAAATTAATTTTTCAATTAATTTTTAGGGACACCGTACCTTTAAGCATTTGTTTCAGACATTGTATGCATAAGCGGATCTAGAAAACTTTTTTCATCCAGGAACGAGGAGGGGGGATTCTAACCCGTCGGATGGAGAGGCTCAAGTCTATAGTTTAGAAAAAATACCATAAAACGGTGAAAATCAGCATGTTGTGGCAAATTCCAAGGGGGGGGGGGGGGGGTTCTGACCTCCTGAAGCTCAGTTTAGCTCTTAGAATAGTATTCGTTTTTAGAGTCATTGAATCAATCGCACAATCGCAGACTTTGGCCCTTGTCATTGAATACATAAAAGTCGAGGGAAAGGGGAGCCAAATGCGCTCCCTTGTACCCTCTTCTGTACTTCTTTTTACTGTGTTTTCCTTGAGGATAAACGGGATCAGTTTTCGGAAGGTACGGTACTCAAAAATAAACATGATAAACTCATTTTAGCCAGTACGAGGGCTGATCGATATGTTGTAAGCCTCGTATGGCAGAATTTGAATCATTTGCCAGCGGTGTTTTAGGGCCTCAATATCACCTAATAAGAACTCATTTTTTGGCTGGTCAGAAAACCATTCACTGCATATGACTGTGTATGACGTCATCATCGGACTGAAAGTTGGAGCCAGAAATAGCTGCTTTCAGTTTTGGGAATAGATGAAAGTCTGATGGAGCAAGATCAGGTGAATAAGGCGGATACTCAATCAAATTAAAGCCACAGTCATAAATGACATTCACGGCAGTGACAGACTTGTGATCAGGAGCATTGTCCTGATGGAGCAGCACACCTTGAACTAGTGAGCTTTCCACGGCGCTAGTTAGTGTAACGTGTAAGTAGTGAAGCATGGTATGTACCATTCATTGTTTGTCCTTTTTGAAGAAAACCTATCGGCAGAATACCTTCTGCATCCAAGAAAAGCGAGACCCACAACATATCAACCAGTCATCGTATATTTGTGTTTTTTAAATGACAATCACTTCCTAAAGTGAAAAAGAACTACATATGTATTGGTATTGTTTAATAATAAGCCTTAGTAGCCTATATCTTGGTCACTTTTTACGCAGATAAATTATTTGTAACTGGTACGAATATGTATAGGATATAATTTGAACTTTGTTTATCAAATGATATTCCTTTCCATTCATGATCTGCAGCCCGTTTCACAAAAATTACTTACGATAAATTATAGGAATTTTCGTAACTTTAATAACCAATAAAAGCTTAGAATGTTTTTCATTTTAAATTGTATTGTGTTTTCTAATATTATTTCTATAATTTTAATGTAAATTCAGAAACAAAACATTGCGATTTTTAGTTTATAAGAAGTACTAAGCTATCAAAAGTTACGAAAATTCTTAAAGTTTCTCGTAAGTATTTTTGTGAAACAGGCTTCAGAAACATGATCCTACCAGAGCTAGAATGTGTCCATATTGTCAAAGGAAAAGACCTTGCACTCATTTTCTCAAAAGAAGAGGTTTTTGCGCAAAAAGTATATATTTTACCCAAAATTTAGACTTCAATTTACTAAAACGTTTCATATTACTTGCATTTGATAACATAAATGATTTTTTTTAGTAAACGACAGCTTTGAATTTATTATTATAGGTAAAGCCCCTGTCACACCTTCACGTTCTGGCATGGCGTTCGCACTACGACCACCAAAATTGTACGAAACGTGGTGTGAACGTAGTAAGGACGCGGGGAACGTAGTAAGAACTCGTTGATACGTATTGAGGTCGTAGTAAGGACGCTGACGAACGTGCCCGTACGCCGAGCCACCACGACCGTTTTGAACTGTTCAAAACAGTCGTAGTGAGGACGTGGTGATGACGGAACGTGTTAGGGACTACTTGCGAACGTATTGAGAACTTCATGGACGAATTAGAGACGTGTCGCGAACGTAGTAGGGTCGTAGTACGGACGGCTAAAACTTTTACATATATCCATATGGAGATCGTCACGTCTTTGCCGTCCTTACCACGTTCTTGGTTTTAGAGGTCGAAAAAATCAAAATAGACCTCATACAAACAATTTATCCTTTGAAACGTGTCATGATCGTAGCATGAACGCAGTAAGGACTTCGAGAACGTAGTAAGCACGCCGTACTATCGTAACACAGACGCCTTCGACGTAGTGTGAACTTGGGGCCGATCGTAGTGCGAACTTGACTAAACATATTAAAGACGGGAAGGACGCGCTACTAAACGTGTTACGGACGCTAAAGGTCGTGTTGCGCACTTATTGGAGTCGTCAATTATTGTTTCGGAATGCCCTTCCGGGTGAAAAATGCCACGTTCTCACTACGTTCATGAAAAATTTCAAGGACTTCAAGGACGAGAGAACGTGTAGGTGTGACAGGGGCTTAAGACCTTGTATTCATTAAATTTTACCAGAAATCTGTGATTTTAAAGCAAAAAAAATAAGATTTTGCTTCAAAACGAAGTAGGAAATATGACGTGTTTACTTTGAATATATGATTCATGAGCAACACTTTAAAGTATTAGTTTAACTCTTCCATAAACGATTATAGGCAATATTCTACATGTTTTCCTCCAAAAACATCACTTTTTCAATAGAAATTTCCATGAAACTTTTTTTCAATTGAAAGAACACAAAAATGCTGCAAGGTTAGGCCTATTTTGGAGGATGAAGGTGGGAGGGTTGCAGCCAACCAAGTGATACATCCCATACTATAATGATTACGTTATTTTTCCTTTATTAATCAAGCCATAACCTCGACCTCAAAGATTGACCTTAATGCCCTTTGCCGTGCCTTAATGCCCTTTGCCACTTATGCCCTTTGCCGTGTGGAGCTCGTAAAAAAGTTCCCCGCGAGGGGTTTGACAGTAAGTGTTTTGAATATACTTCCCTGACATTGTCGCCATAGCACTTTCTATATAGACATAACGTCAGACAGTGCATGGATTTTATATATTTTCAATTCCATGCTTCATTAACATCGATGGCGGGTGCGGCTAGCCAACAGGGGATGCTTACTCCTCCCGGGCACCTGGTCCCACCTCTAGCTTGCTAGGGGTCCGTCGATGTTTAATTTTGTGCTCTATTGTGAGTGCTGTTGAGATTATCGTCAGGATCTTCTTTAACTCATTAAAATTTATAGAAACGATAAAGCATGGTATGACATACAGGTTTTTCGGTAAGTAGACTTCATACTCCTTTGTTTTAGATCAAATTCATTCATTTCTATGAGGTGCCAAATAAGGCCCTTACTGTATATAAGAAATGTTGAAGAAACTACTAAAAGTCGAAACAAGATGTTATATGCAGCAGTACAGAAAATCATTAAAGTATACACAGTTTGTCTCGTCTAGCTTAGCGTTTCCTTCTGAACTTCTTTATTATCTTCACTTCTTGATATGAAGTATTTGTCTGTTTTCGTTGATGTCTCATCATTAACGACAGTTTCAATTCGTTCAATGATGTCTCGACCATCTTCTGTTTCTGATATTTTATCTTCATCTGTCTTAGTGTTTGAGCTCAACACAGACGAATCAATAGGGTCATCTTCATTTTCTTCATTCTCTTTCGTTTCGAATTTATTATCTTCAGATTTGTCACCTGATTTGCCTTCCGGTGAAATAATTTCTGTTGAAATGGAGTAAGTTAAATTTAACTGAGCTTGTGGTAACGTCATTGGTTCCATTGATAAGTAACCATTATTATGTGTTGATCCTCGATCAGGTGAATCAATATCAGCATAAGCATTCCCTTGATACGTGAAATGGTTCTCTCCAGCTTCAGGGGCAGCCTGTTCTTGCCGTCGCTGTTCGATAACCACAAAGACCTCTGATACAATATTATCTGAAGAGAGGCAAAATATGTTCAATTCTAATACATTTCACAAGACAACAAATCTGCCAAGGACCATGTTAAGTGCATTAAGCAATATGACCCCTTTTTATCGATACGACTATGGTTGCTTTACAATCACCAAATTTGACAAGTTTTCCTGGAGCTGTTGCAATGGGTGTTGTATGCAATCAGGAGACGCTGACTCTCCCCGGACACCTTGTCTCACTTCGGAATGATACTCATTCCGAGGTTCGCAACCGTTCCAGCTGGAATTCTAATGATTTTATCTTGCCTTCTCGACTTTGAGACTAAATTATTGATAGGTACTTCTTTGATGTTTTTTTTTATGTATAAGGTTTCCTCAGCGCGTGTTGCCTCCATACAATTAGGATTATGATAAGTTGTACGATGCGTTTAACATATAGAAACTCATTCACACATGGACCCAAAAAATGAAATCTGTATCTAAAACTATTTGAATTTTCCAGTTTCTTTGGTCAAAATATTTTTCAGTAAGATGATAATTTGCTTTTAAACAACACTTAAATCGCATTATTCACCTTTCTTACATGCTACAAGACATTTTCATTAAATTATGGATATATTTCCAGCTTCTTAAGTATTTTAACTGTAAAAACTTTAATCAATTTGAAATTGTGTGACCGACTGTTGTTATTTATTGTCATGTTGGCTATCCCCTCTTTTTCATTTCTTTTCTTTTGAGGTTTGCTTGTCTGTATCTACCCATCTTTGTTAGGTTTGTCTTTCACTAAATGATTGCATACTTGTTTTAAGATAGTTTCAGTGAATTTCAGTTTTTCTTTCACATACAAATGAGTGTATCGTCACCGTTATCATAATCTACTATGACTCTGCATTTGGACGTCAAGGTATTTTTCTTTGTGGGTTCTGAAAGCGAGCCCTGTTGGAAATAATCTTTTCTCTCACTTGAGACTAATAGAATCAATCCCCAGATGTGATCAGGGACAAGGAAATCCAACCCAAGTGTCCAGGAATTGCTTGTACCACGACGAGAATTGCCGAGTCGTGGACAAAAACAAATTATGGACACAGGGGTTGGATTTCAGTGTCCCTGGTCATATCTGGGGAATGATTATTTTTCTCCCACTGTCTAAAGGCGCTAAAAATTGATTACATAGGTTTGATCGGCTAACGCAGCAATCGTGTATGACGTCACAATTGACGTTGCAGTCAATTGGCACGTGAAAATGTTATCTTACCCCATAGGGGTAAGACAAGGATATTTTTTCCAAGCGTTTCCATGGATATCCCAGTCCACAGTGGGAGAATGATTTGTCCGCGAAATCAGGCGTCAGGAAAAATGTTGTCTCACCTTGCAGGGTGAGATAAACCCATTCAGGCAGTGCTTTTAACTGTAGCGTCATTATGATGTTATATATAATTAAAGCGTTAGCCGGGCATAATATGAAGAACAATTCATAAAAACCTCTTTTTTTAAGCTTATTTAGGTAGTGAGAGAAAAATAATCAATCCCAAGATGCGATCAGGGACACGGAAATCTAACCCTCGTGTCCAGGATTTGCTTTTGTCCACGACTCGGCAAGCCTCGTTGTGGCACAAGCAAATCCTTGACACTCGGGTTGGATTCCCTTGTCCCTGATCACATCTGGGGATATATTATATTAATCTCTTCATTAGTTAAAATCACATTTTCATTATCTTATGATAACATTACATAGTTAAATGTATCTGTAATGTAAGTCTGAGCTTCGCATCTATAGACGTAAAGGATGAAATATTCATTGAATAATTACTATTCTAGATATCAGTATAAAATGAAAATTGATAAACCATCTGAGCAAGGAACTACAAAAATGACCAAATTCTTTATTCAAATGATGCATATTAATCAAAAATGTTTGTAGAGAAAATAACATGAAAGAAAAATATGTTAAATTTTAACTTTGATGGGGGACTACATGTAGTAACTAAGATTTCAAGTACATGTAGTTGGTTTTAACAGTACTTATTAGTAAATTCTATAATTTTGTATTTCTAAGTATATACTTCAAACCGGTAATCAAGAAAAACTTTAAATTTAATCTATTCCACCACAGAAGTCGTTCTATTAGCATGTACATTCAGATCTTTGTGTTTATATAACCATTCAAACCATGCCAACCTCATGCCTAAAGCAATATAATTTGTCTGCAATTAAACGAAGCAATGTTAAATACAAACCTAATTTCCTTCTCAGTGCAGCCCTGATATTACACCTAATACGATACACAGTTTAATATGTAAAATTCAAATGATTATCATTATATCAATGTTAAAATCGGATAACTGTTAAAGATAAATTAAAATTCATTATCTACAATGTTAGATGACAATATAACTCTTTACTTTGTCAAGTTTTGTTTTCTAATTTGAATATGAAAGCGTTATTCATTATCTTTGCAGAGACTTATCTTTAGAGGTAAGTTAAACGAAGGTTTCCTAATCTGTTACAAAAACAAATTATTCAAATAAAAGAGATGAAGAAGATTCTGACGACAATTTCACCATCACCCACAATGGAACACAAAATTGAGCATCGACGGACCCCTATCAAGCTAGAGGTTTGACCAGGTGCCCAGGAGGAGTAAGCATCCACTGTTTGGCTAACCGCACCCGCCGTCGATGTTCACGCACGAAAACGAAAACAGTACAATCGTTAGATGTGATTAGATGCGTTTTATCTGTATCTTGCTCTAAAATCTAGATATTTAAAAAAATATTTCGAAAGCATATCCCCATACCAAGATGCGTGGTTATCACAGTCATAAACTAGTTTGATTGATATAAACAGGGTTCTGATTAGTAAACGTGTTTTAGTTACTTAGCTTTACCCCGGAATTATTTCAGATTTTGAATATAACTTTCATTCTGTGAATAAAACTCAACGTTCTTCGAGACCTCTGGGTAATTGGAGAAGTGAGAGGGTTGTGCGCACGTAATCCAGGATAACCACACCATTTGCTACTTGCGTGACAGATGGCCGTCCAAAGTCGTCACCGGTTACCCATTGGTCTCGTCGGTTTATGTGAAGTCTTTTTTGTCTGATGTTTACATGTCGTGTGTCTCTTTTCCGTCTCGTGCTGTACTCGTCTTTTGTGTTTTTGCATCGGGTGTTTTGGCGTTTTACTGTTGATGCTGCAACGGGGTCTTGTTGGAGATCTCCTCCCTTCAAACACAAAAGCCTAATTCAGATTCCAAACATCACCATGAATAGTCTTAAACATTCTTGAAAAAATATGAAATAGAACTTTCTCATGAAAACACAAGGATCGCACAAACAAACGGAGACAATAACACATCTCCTTAAGTCATCTTTTAGTGAATGTCGTTCATAATTGGTTTATAATGTAATATTACAGTAAGGATTCTTCATCGTAAGTAATATAGTCAAGTTAAAGCACTTCTGAAATTATCCTTGTTATCCATTTGTCGTCATCTCTTGTCATTTATCTTTCAATATGCGTCCTGAATTGGTTCCTTTTAATATTTGATTTATGTGTTTTGTAAACTTTAAATTTTCTCATACTTTTGTGTTTTCGGTGATATTCCGTTTTCAGTGATTTTCCGTTATCAACATAATGGAAACTTGTGAAAATTTCCCTTTAGGCTATAAACGATTGGTCGATACGATTTCACACAGTTACATACAATTAAACATTTATATAGAGATGATCTGAAATAAGTACAATAATATTCAGAAACCCTTACCTTCCTTTCTGACAGCACATTATGTACATTAATATCAGGAAAAGGAATACTCCAAAACAAAGCGACACGCTAAAAGCAACAGCCACGTGACATGGTACTTCTGCGTTATTGGTTTTTCTACCTACAGAATCAAAATGATTCAAGCAACAGTAAAATTAAAGAAATATATCTCTTTGTCTTACGAGTAATTTTCAAGCATTTTGAAAGAATTCTGATTCCTTCAATAGAAAATAAGTGCTTTCAACACAAGACACATAATTATAACATACTCGCTTAAGAATAATTTATTGACAGACTCGTGAACACAGATGAAAAAGGGTGAAAAACATTTAATTGAGAATTATTATGTAATTTAGGTTTTGCGATTTCTTGGTATATTATTACCACTTTTTCTTACCAGTAGTATAGAATGTTCCGTCTATCATGAGCACGCCACACCCATGTGTCGGATGACAAAACTGATCAAGGGAACAGTTACACTCCAGCAGACAATGACGTCCATGGTATCCCAAAGGACAGGGGACGGTGCAGTTATTCCCATAAGTGCCGTTGGGACATTCTTTAAAAGCAACAACAAAATAATTTATATGAAAAAAGAATAGCAGTTGACATTGTACAGAGTTTTCGAGTCTACATTGCTATGAATAGGTAAAATAACCAAAGATGTACAATATAATATGTTAGCCAAAATCAAAAGGTATGAAAACCTAGGGACTCAAACAGCAATGATCTTTCACACAAAAGTCACGGGCACTATTCGGAAAGGTTGTTGAAGAGGGGGGGGGGGGGGGGGGCTTACTTGGAGTTCTTGTGTGTATAATGGCACACGTGTAAATAAAGCGATTCATGAAGTTTGCACTTGACAAACCAGAATTATACAACCATGAACATCAAAAGTAAGACAGTCATTTCTTACATGAAACTTACAAGCAGACGATTTGAAATCTATTATCTGATAAAATTTGATAAAACCGATGAATGTGAATCATACCTTTACAAATACCATCAAGTAATATATAGTTGTTGAATCTGAAATAACAATACGAAATTCCAGCTTATGAATATGATATCTACAAATAAATCAGATATCTAAAAGTAAATCAGATAGCTAAAAATAAATCAGATATCTAAAAATAAATCAGCTAAAAATAAATCAGATAGCTAAAATAAATCAGATATCTAAAAGATATGTAGAAGTAAATAAGATATCCAAAAATAAATATGACATATAAAAATGACGTTAAACAAGATCCCTATCAACTTTCTGGTGGTAGACATTTCATAAGTTGAATGGGTTATTGTTAAAGAAAGACACAAATGCTAAAGATTTTCCACAGAGACTATGAAGTCTTGATATTTCTAATTACAATATAGCATTTTAAAAATAGACGAGCGCTCCAACTATTTATGTTAAGTGAAACCTCAGGTTGAGCATTTTCAATCAATGTACCTATAAATTAAATGGAATCAATTAAAGGAAATCTAAAAAAAAAAAAATAACCAAAATCCCAGTTTATTTAAGATTAATCATTTGTATCTTATAAACCTATTCAGGAACTGATCGTCGTGCTATCTTGCATAGTCATGTTCGTGAATCAAATTTGTAAACTGACAATATAGTAAATGTACTTACTTTCAAGAAAAGAATAGAAAAAGGAATTAGAAAAAAAAAGAAATACTCACACTCCTCTCCTGCAGTTGTCCATGGCGATTAGAGAAAGAAAAGTACTATGCCCTCAACTCACGTAACGTATGATGAAGACTGGAGAAGGACAGGCTATATAAAGTCACCTGTAGCTGTTGCGGAAACAATTTTCATGGGAAAATAACTATTTCGATTAACTTCCTTTTTCTTGCTCCATTGGTTTTAAATGTTTTATCGTTAAAATACTTGTATATCATTCCCATAACAAAATAAATTCTGAAAATTAAGTCTTAAATGCTACTTTATTTTTCAAGAAAACGTATTTTAACGAGGTATTTTATTGATACTTTCATGTCTCACATTATAAACAATTCTCTGTAAGAACCAACGAATTGAAATGACATGTAAGCACGACATTTCATGGATTTTAGAGATTTGTTGGTATGGAAGTTCAAAATAAAGTACTATTACGTAAATCAACGCCAGTTTATTTTTCAAAAAGGTTTTCGTTGCCATGGTTACGGTGTCTGACGTTTCAAAAATGGGGAAAAGTCATTCCATGGAGACATAATTTTTTTCATATGAAATCGCTACGATTTTCTTATTCCAGTCCTTTTTATGATACACGATTTTTAAATGAATCTCGGATGAGTTTTGTATAAAAGATGAAAAATTGAACCAAAACACTTGAAAACAGCGTATCAAAAGGCTCTGTTTTTGGCATTTAAAAACCCTTTTTGCATGCTTTTTAGGCTATCATTCCACTGCAATTCCGCTGCATCTAGGACCATTCCCGACCAAAATTTTCACAAGAGTGGGTGAAACGTTCCCGACTTTTTTTCAATTCTTTTAACATCACGATCTATTTCCGGCCGATTCCCGATCAATTAATGACCGAATCACGTACTTAAAACACGGACTTATTCTCGCTTTATGCTGGCGTCACACTGTCCCGAATTAAGCAGCCGATGGCCACACGATAAAGGATTTTTTCAAATTCGGGTGTGATCGTAATATCATCGGGCTATTCGTAAGACCATCTTGAACCATCGTATGGATGCCGGCTTGATTTGTCAAACTTCGGGAACAACTTCGGGAGTGCTGTCAAAATCTTTGGCATGCCAAAAAATTCCCGATGGCCCTCCCGAAGGACCATCTTCGAAACAGGTTCGTGTAATCATCTTGCCCTTCGTAAGACCATCGAGAAGGCATCTTGTGTATTCGTAACATCTTCGTTTCTCCTTCGAATTACCATCGGGACAATCGGGGAAATTTTGCCATACGAAGGAATTACGAACATGTCAAGAACCTCCCGATGGAGTTAGGAAGGATATACGACTTCGTGACAACCTCGCAATTCATTCGAAATGACATCGCAATGTCATCGTACTCCAGTACGATGACGTTAAGATGGGATCCCGATACAAAAGATGACAGACACAAATATTAAATTAAACATTTCAAATACATGTTAAAGTCTTTAAATTCAATAGCATCATTTAAAACCTGATAAATTTACAGCATGGACCAGACATGCACGTTTCGGGAACTAAACCCTCGTCAGTGATCCTCAGTCTAAACAATGTAATATAGCCAAAAATTATGAAAATTATTATGTCCAAAAATGTACCAAAAGACGTAGCAGAATGGGTGGGATATGATGCTACAGGACCCACGTTTTAGAAATTTCAAGAAATTTTGTAACAGAAATTTTCAAATGCGTTGAAGAGACAGACGATCAACCAAAGTTGATCCATAATATTCGAAGCTATTTTTAAAGCATTTTTCTAAGTTAATCCAAATTTATCAAAATAATAAACTTTTCTGTCTTCTTCATATTTGCAAGTTCACAATCAATGCATTATAAAGCAAAATGACGTGCCTTGATAATGTTACGATAAGGAAAAAGAAGGCAGAAGAATTGCTCCTTTAAATACATGTACATCTAAGAGAGCATGTACAGACTCAGTATTTTCTATAATTACTGGTAATACTTTTTTATCTTTCTTACATTGAATTATCACGTCTTCCACTCGTTTCCACCAATGATGTTTATAAATGAAATTCGTGATATCTTAAGACGATTTTTGGTTGACAACTGTAATGATATGCCTTGTAAAATCAAACTTTCAAAGATGATCGAGCATGATAAGAATCAACATTCAAATATCTTGGCTAACCATAATACATAGACAGTGCGATTCAGATATTCGATAACATATATTTGAGTTCTTAACTTTTGGGTATTTTTTGTATTTTTCTGAGACAGAAATAATAAAAGGCGGAGGAGGAAACCATTGATACTGTGCTACTGATTAAACAAGAATTTTTAAACATACAAAACGTGATGCATTCCTGGTTATAATCCGATACATCGCATTCTAGATACGACGTCGTGAAGCAATCTAATAGCCTTCATTAATACATCGTAAGCCTTCGTATGACCTTCGGATATGTTTTAAGATAAAATTCGTCCCGTCGTGTTGACATCGGGAGCGGTTCGGATACAATCATGTAGTCATCTTTTAGCATCATGTAATCATCTTTTAGCATCGTTAAAACATCGGTTGCTGAGGGGATCTTAACCAAATTCGGGAGTAAGTTCCCCCGAAATTGAAAATTTCATATTCGTGTGTCCATCGGATATCATAATCGGGACAGTGTGAGGCCTACATTACCCGTTCTTCGCACGATCATATTGCCGACCAAGTCCCGTTGTATCCGATTACACTCCGTCCTCTCCCCGATGCAATCCCGATCTATTACCGACGTCCCCCGACACATACCAGTTCAAAAATTCTATAACCGACATTCTCCGACGCATTCCCGTTCAAAACATAATTTCCAGCTTAAACTTTTCTGATTTGTCATCCAGTGATCGGGTCGGCCAAGAAGAAGTAGATTTCCCCTTTTTACCCAACGTTACTCAAAAAACGATAAGAATTAAAATTTTCCTTACAGCATACCACCTGTTCTCTCTGAATGTTAGTCGGACTCCTCGGGTGATAACATATATGAGCTATAGCTAAGAGGGCGAACGTAATACAGTCATTGCTCTGTCGGCTATAGCGAGCTCATATATGTTATCACCCGAGGAGTCCGACTGACATTCAGAGAGGACAGGTGGTCGGGGCCATGTCTTCTCTTAAGAGGTTTGGACAGGGCCCGTCATGGAGTCCCGTCAGCACAGTCAGTCAGAGTCTTAAGAATGCGCTGGTACAAGACTGTAGATTTGTAAAGTACCAAACCTAGTGTCTGTCTGGTTATATTAGGATCGTATACACGGTATAGAAGGCGTTTGATGATTCTGACGTATTTTCAATGCTTATACTGTCTACTTTGATCATTCTAATTTTGTTTATCATATCACCATAAAATGCAGGTTGATAAATACCCAAAGTACGGTACTCTGTTGCTTGTATAGATCCGAATTTTAGCAGAAGTTGACTGTAATTTATGTACAATTTCCAGAAAGTCTTAACTAGTTTATGAAAGCGGAAACCTTGTCTTTTAAAAAAGTTTCTCGTAATTTGTAAATTTCTGCTGTGAAAATCCAAAACATTCGTACATGCTCTAACGATGAGCTGTGATATGTAAATGCTGTATGACGGTAGTCTTAAAACATCACCGTCAAGCCAGTGGAAATTTACTATGCTGAATCCAAAATCATCTCTTTTGTCGCATACACTTATATGACTATTTCCGTTTACAATTTTAATATTAGGTCCAAAAATGGTGTGTTCTGTATTTGTAACGTTTGCCTTGTTAAGTTTTAATTCTTGTGGATAAATCTCATTTTCATATAATTCAAATGCAGGATCGTCAATAGTCAGAACATTATCCAGATACCTAGAACTATTATTGAAACATTTCAAATCACCAAATTATCTTTGCTTGTGAAGATTTTGGTTAAATTCTCTTTCGTATGTGTATAAAGATAAATATGCAACAAGAGCGCACTGTTAGTACCCATAGAAATTTCTTAATTCTGCTTTTATAGATCATCACCAAATCTTACATAGATGTTGTCCAAAAGGAATGACAAGGCATTACCCAGGTCACTACAAATCCATGATTTGTATGATTTGTAGTATGGTGAGGAAAGAATCCCTTTGATTCAGATATACAAATGTCAGTTTTCCGCTCTAGATCAAAACACTTTTTAATGAGTTCAGATAATCGATTATTAATTTTGTCATGAGGAAGTGTGGTTTACATATTAGAGAAGTCGTATGAAGAAATCATATTGGCTTGGAAATTTCGAGATTTCATTTTTTCAATCACATCCCCTGAATTCTTAATAGACCAATATAAATTTACATCGCTCCTGTTTAAAACAGTTTCATAATATCTAGTTACGTGTTCTTTAATAGCAGTAAGTGCTGATGTCAGATTTCTAGACAAAATTGTAGTGGAGCATTTACTAGAATTAGCAATAAATCGAAATTTGTAAGGAGACTTGTGCAGTTTTGGTATGCAATATAGTGTTGGGAGATCCAATTTCTAGATTTCGTCTTGATGACATTGATGACAAGCCAGAACAACTCCTGCACCTAGACGTATGAAGACCCAGAGCAGTGATAAACGCACTGTTACAGAAGGTCACGGAGATAGTGCAAGTGAAACAGATGATGATTATGACGACGGAGAAGATCTGATACATGTTACAGCAGCAGAAACCATTACAAATAGCAATAGAGGCGCAACTGTTACCGGTGATCAGACTTAACAACAATTTGCAGAAGATATGGACAGAAGTGACGAAACATCAGAAGACCTACCATCATCACAAAGAAGTACTGCACCAGATACCATACCGATACCCGACACTGAAGATGACACTTCTTTGACACCCAGAGTATCAGATGAAGACATTACAACAGAAAGATACTGGGGACAGATCAACAGACAGACCAGAGAGTGTAGAACAACAACATCCTAGACGGTCAACCAGAGAAAGAAAACCACCTTCTTGGCTGAATGATGATTATGTGTTGCACCAACAGATTGCAAAAGAACCTATACCAGACTGAAAGAAGAAAGCAGACTTGAATCTCTTTTTTCTGACCGGGATCTTACCATTGACCAGTCAGATGTATCTAAAGCTATTATTAAAGTTGTCACAGAACAGGTATGAATTTTGCTTAAGTGTCCATGATTTTCAACGTTATTGAGGCAAGACATTTTATCTGATATTTTCATAGTTAAGGATTTTAGCACACCTGAGCGAAGCTCAAGTGAGCTATTGTCATAGCGTGGCGTCCGTCGTCCGTCCGTCGCCTGTCGTTAACTTTTTAACGAAACTTCACAGGAAGCAAGTACTCAATGCCCTCAACCACCAAGTTTGTGTTTTTCCAGCCGATCGGAAATCCAAGAAGGCCACCAAAGGCTTTGATTGGCTGACACATTTTCGACTTCTTCTCTGAAACGGATGCATAGAATCTCTCGAACTTCACAGGAAGCAAGAACTCAATGCCCTCTACCAAGTGTGTGGTTTTCGAGCCGATCGGAAATCCAAGATGGCCGCCAAAGGCTCTGATTGGCTGACACATTTTCGACTTCTCCTATGAAACCGCTGCACAGAATTTCACGAAACTTCACAGGAAGCAAATACTCAATGTCCTCTACCAAGCTTATGTTTTTCAAGCCGATGGGAAATCCAAGATGGCTGCAACAAGCTCTGATTGGCTGACACATTTTTGACTTCTAATTTGAAACCGCTGCCAGAATCTCTCGAAACTTCACAGGAAGCAAGTACTCAATGCCCTCTACCAAGTTTGTGTTTTTCGAGCCGATCGGAACTCCAAAATAGCCGCCAAAGGCTCTGATTGGCTGACACATTTTCGACTTCTCCTCTGAAAACGCTGCTCAGAATTTCACGAAACTTCACAGGAAGCAAATACTCAATGTCATCTACCAAGTTTATGTTTTTTAAGCCGATGGGAAATCCAAGACGGCTGCCACAAGCTCTGATTGGTTGACACATTTTTTACTTCTCCTCTGAAACCGCTGCCAGAATCTCTCGAAACTTCACAGGAAGCAAGTACTCAATGCCCGCTACCAAGTTTGTGTTTTTCGAGCCGATCGGAAATCCAAGATGACCACCACAGGCCCTGATTGGCTGACACATTTTCTACTTCTCCTCTGAAACCACTGAATAGAATTTTACTAAACTTCACAGGAATAAAGAACTCAATGCCCTCTACCACCAAGTTTGTATTTTTCCAGCCGATCGGAAATCCAAGATGGCCACCACAGGCTCTGATTGGCTGACACATTTTCGACTTCTCCTTTGAAACATCTGAACTGATTCTCACGAAACTTCACTGGAAGCAAGTAATCAATGTCATCTACAAAGTTTGTGTTTTTCTAGCCAATCAGAAATTCAAGATGACCGTATTATGCTCTGATTGGCCGACACATTTTCGACTTCTCCTCTGAAACCGCTGCACAGAATTTCATGAAACTTCACAGGAAGCAAGTACTCATTTCTCTATACCATGTTTTTGTTTTTCAAGCCGATCGAAAATCCAAAATGGCCACCAGAGGCCCTGATTGGGTGACACATTTTCCACTTCTCTGAAACCTCTGCACAGAATTTCACAAAACTTCACAGGAAGCAAGTACTCATTGCCCTCTACCATGTTTGTGTTTTTTGAGCCGATCGAAATCCAAGATGTCTTCCATAGGCTTTATTTGGATGACACATTTTTTACTTATCCTCTTAAACTACTGCACAGAATGTCACCAAACTTTACAGGAAGTAAGTACACATTGTCCTTCTCAAAGCTTCACTAAAAGCTATTTCCTTCAGGTCTTATACTGACTTTGATTAAAAACATACATACAGTCTCCTCAGGTGAGCGATGAGTCTCCCTTGGGCCTCTTGTTAATTCATTGTGTTGAATACTTAAAGTTTATTGTGATAAAGTGTGTGCATTTTTGGTATCATCATTACATGTATATTTATTTTCGTATAAACGAGGATGTCAATTCACATAGAAGGGAAGAATGTGATAGGGTCATTTTTATTGTATATTGTATTATAGAATAACCTTATTGTAGGAGCTACCCAGCTTTACTTATTTTTGCCTTAGAGTTATCTCCTTCCGTTGGAGACTATTCTTATTTGATCATTGTCCATTGGTCATTCTTTGAAATTTCAGTAAAAAAATTATTTCATTGGTCATGCTTTTCATATCTTGAATTTGATTGGATAAGAAATTCCCATTGAAGCCATATTTTTAGAAGGGAAGATGCTGCCAAAATATTGCGAAATGCTTTTGATTGTATTTTAGATGTATAACATGCACACACCAACTGTAAGTATTGTATTATCAATTATCAATATGTATGTTACCTTTTTGTAAAATATTTATTAAATAATTGTCAAAACAGAGAATTTACATTTTGCGGATCAAAGTGCTTTGTTTACATTTAGATAATCGTATGTTCCAAAGAGTATTAATTTTAATTAAGAGTATTACTAATATATTTTTATAGGTATGATGTAGAGTGTGAAGATGCCATAGATCCATTTAATATCACATATACGGGGCATTGATCCACATTTAGGTATTTGTATTTCTTGTGTACATGTGGTGTTAATTTCCATTTTTATACTGAAATATTTTGAGAATAATTGTCTACTCTATCATTGTTAGTTATACTGTATTTTGGGGTTTCTTTTTATAGAATTATATTCTTTGTAAAGATTAAGAAAGACAACTCTTTTTATATTTCTATACATTTATTACATGTACCATGATCTCTGTTTTGTACATGTTCTTATGATCTTTATAATATTTGTTACAGTGCCTGCTTGAAGAAACTGATTCCAAGTCGTTTGTTATGTTTATCTGATGCCTACCTCCCTGCTACAAATATAGTGTTGGGAGATCCAACTTAGAATAGGGATGTTGAATGAAGACGATTCACTGCTATTTCGTCGCTTTTGATATTAGTATTAAAAGACGAAAGAAATTACAGTTGATGTGCAGTAATGTTTTAATATGATCATGGTGTTGTTGTCCGCTTTATCGGCTGGTGCAAAGACATATTTTCATGTAAATTAATTAACTTGAATTTGAAATATCTTTCAGATGTGGAACTTATATTTTGAAAGAGATGGGAGTTTTTATGGAAGTTATCTATTCGAATATCCGTTATATCCAAAATGAGGGTTTCCAGTCATTCAGAAGTCCATGTTTATATCTGTCATAGACGTTTGAATATAAAGATAACCTTTGAAATATTTCAGGGTCACTTACTGCATTTCCAACGTCACTAAACTTCAAGTGACCAGATTTGACAAAAATCCTGATATAATCCAATATTTCAGAAACCTCGAGATATTGAACTGAACTGCCAGATGTCATAAAATGATTAATTTAATTTTCTAGAACTATTGATTAAGTCTCTTCACATTTTTGAATGTCTAAATTCTAACTGTCTGAGTATTTTGATAAAAAAGGAACGAAATCCATTTTTTGTTTTCTTTTACAGAAAAATTATTTTCCAATTTAATCACTACTGGTCGGGCACATACTATCGCCACTTTTTCAACATGTTTTGCTCTAAAATCTTTATTTCTCAATGAAACTCGATGAAATTTGCACAGACGGAAGAAGAATCCTTGAAACACATTTCATCTAATTTTCACGAAAATCTGATTATCTGCTCTTGTTTATCGGTGATTTGTGAACATCAGGGTTTAGCCAAGTTTGAAGGAAGGAAGGGTACATATTATCGCGACCTCTATCTGTTCTTACTGAAAATCTTACACTTTTTCAATAAAATTGATATTATTTGTATCTTTGAACATGTTGAACTTTCTTCTTTTCGTCTGTGAAAAATTCATACCAAAAAAGAAAAAAATTCTAAAACCACAGAGATATAGGAAGACGAAGTGACCTACCCTTTCCCCTTAGAGGCGGGGAAAATACATTTAGATTTACCGACTTTCTATCATAAAATTCAGTATTTGCAGGTTATGAAATTATTTGAGATTTTGTATACCATTTTATGTTTCAAAGATGCAATTATGGTGAAAAAAAATTTCTACATCAACAATATGCGGAGATATAAGTGAAGTGGCGATAATATGTACCCGGCGATAATATGTACCCGACCAGTACTGTTGAATAAATTCTTAGATTTTTCTTCCTTATATTCATGAGCTTTTATGATGAATATGCTGCAAATTTCCCAAATGATGCTATTGAATTTGAAGACGTTTAATATTTGAACCACTTGGTGAGTGTCATTGCTGATTGACCAGGAGTCCCCGAGGGCAAATGTAGGCAAGCTCGATCATTTTCGGGTGGTCGTCTCTTCAACGCATTTGAAATTTTCTGTCATCACAATTTCTTGAAATTTTTAAAACTTGGGTCCTGTAGCATCATACCCCAACCATCCTGCTACATGTACTTCTTTCAAGCTATGTTAATAGAATTAGAAAGTAATAGGCAGACAAAAACAGTAGCGTCATTATTATATGTATTATAATTTGTATGAATACGCATTTAATGCATGGAAATTTATATCATATTACATGGGTTTTTTTTTTCAATTTCAATACGTAACCCTTCCTGCTACGTCTTTCGGTTTATTTTTATATAACTTCATTCTTTGTCCATATTTCATTGTTATGACGAGTGTTCAGTATCCGAAACATGCATGTCTAGTCTATGCTGCAAATTTATCTGCTCTTAAAGGTCGGGTTTTAAACCGAGTGGTCATTAAAATGTAAACATAAACCTGAGTGACGTAGGATATGTGGGCGTGATATACTTGCTTCGATGTGTGCGGCGTCAACTAGGTGGTTTTCCTAGAGTCGCGAGCGATGTGTTACATCAAAGACTTATCAACAGGTAAAGTTGATTACGGTAATGTGATTCCCCAGGGGTCCGTCGATGCTTAATTTTGTGCTCTATTTGGAGTGCTGTTGAGATTCTCGTCAGAATCTTCTTTAACTCATTTGTATCCAGATGGTCTGGATACACGAATATATCATATCACTTTCTATATAGACATAACCTCAGACAGTGCATGTATGTTTATATATTGTTTCATTTTCGTGCGTGAACATCAACAACGTGCGGCTAGCAAACAGGGGATGCTTACTCCTCCCGGGCACCGGGTCCCACCTCTAGCTTGCTAGGGGTCCGTCTATGCTCAATTTGGTGCTCTATTGTGAGTGCTGTTTAGATTTTTGTCAAGATCTTCTTTAACTCATAAGGTATAGAATTAGGTCATGTCAAGAATTTAGCTCTCTATAATCGTTTCTAAGCAATTCGTGACTTCCCGTGAATTCGTGAACTCTTCATATGCTGACATTTACGCAATTTTCAGTCCGTTCCAGCAATGTCATGGAAACTGAGGGTATCATTCAGTTCCATAAAGCAGAAATAGGGGGGGGGGGGGGGCAATAATTGCTTCTTGAGACTTAATAACTGATAGGTACTTCTTTAATGTTTATTGAATAAAAAGTCATTTACATCCTCACCTGTCGTAAAAATAAGTTTCCTTTATGGGCAGTTGATTCTCTATACTTAGAGTTCAAAGAATGTTTAAATTTGCATATTAAGAGGTATTTACTTCCCTTAATCCAGCAAATTCATTATACAAAGTACGATCGTTGACATTTGTATTTTTGTTACGGATTCGAATACAAATTCCATTACAATATATCCTGTCCTATTCAAAGAACAGTTAACGAGGAAATAATATTGATAAAAAACCATGCATGTTCGTGAATGTTCTATGTAAGATTGGAAGTTCTTCGAATTAAGACTTAAATTGTAGAACATTGAATGACAAACATGTATACGTTGCATACGTTTGTGCCCTGGATACGCAATAAAACAGAATACACACATAGTCGAGTATTCATGGAAGAATTGTAAACAGGCGTTTTAGTAGTTTAGTTCTAAGCGAGAGGTCATATACAGCAATATAATAGATATTTATGAAAGTATGCACATAAATGTAACGTGTCTTTCTTAGCGTTTTCTTCAAGTATTCATTTACTATCTTCACTTCTTGATAGGATGTCATTGTCTGTTTCCGATGCTGACAAGTCGATGTCATTAACGACAGTTTCACTTTCTTCAATTATGCCTTGATCATCTCCTGTTTCTGAAATATGATCTTCTGAATCATCAGTTTTGGAGTTAGAGCTCACAGAAGAAACGATAGGTGGGTCTTCATTTTCTTCATTCTCTTCCCTTTTGATTTTCTTATCTTCAATTTTGTCATCTGATTGGGCTTCCGGTGAATTAATTTCTGTTGAAATGGTGCAAATTAAATTTGACGGAGATGGTTGCACAGACACTGGTTCCAGAAACAAGTCGCTATAATCATTTGTTGATTTCCGATCAGGGGAGTCGATTTCTACGTAAGTATTTCGCTGATATGTGTAATGGTTTTCTCCAGATTCAACAGCATCCTGTTCTTGTCGACGCTGTTCGAAACCTACATAGACATCTGATGCTATCTTTTCTAAAATAAGTAAGTTTACATTAAAATTTTGAAATATCATTAGGTAAATGGTTTACAATGTCGAAAATATATCATATTTTATTTTTGAAATATAATAATATGGTGGCACGAATCCAGAATTATTCATTATGCAAAACGTGTTTTTATGGTGCACCTTTTTTTGAACTTGTCTGGTCCATGCTGCAAATTTATCTGTTCTTAAATGGTGCCATTAATTTGAAGACGTTTAACTTTTTCATGTTTATTGAGTCTTTGCGGAATACAGAGTGTGTTCCCCTTACAGACGGTATCTGACGTAATACCATTGTGACGTCATGAAAATGGTATGGTAACGTCGATTTTATACCGTCATTTCCCAGACTTTTAGGACTGTTTCTATAGAATTTGATGACGTCATAATCAATCTACGTCAGATACCGTCTCAAATGGGAAGTAACTCTGGTTTTCGAAAATAGCGAATATCTTCCTCAGGGCCAGGTGCTTCAGTGTAACAAAATCATTTATAATGATTCGAACCATCTACAGTAGTTTGTGTGCCGATCTTAAACAAGTGACATAAAAATCGTACGTATAAAATATCAACAGAAGGTGAAGTGATATGAACTTTCTGTTTCCTTTGACAAAACTGTTTAGCAATAAATTGATAATTTCTGATACACCAATATTGTTTGACCTCGTCTTATTCCAATACTACAATGCGTTTTCTGAAAATGCGAATTTTGTTTCTTAATCTGATTTTGATAAATGTAACATTGTAAATCCAATGAACTGTCTTCTGACGAAGATATGATCCTCAAGTCATCAAATGACAATAAGCATGGTACTACACAATCTACAGTTATTACATTGTTTAGATTGAGGGCCACTGACGAGAAATTATTTTACTACTGTTGTCTTACTTTACATGTAAGACGCTCTTTTATTTTTAAATGAGTGTTCTCCTTGTCTCGTGGCCTTACAAGAGACTTTGTCTTTATGAAACTTCACATAATTATGAAGTCACCTCGAAGACTTATTACAAAATTTACTTCTTCAAGCTAAAGTTATGTCTTTACGAATTGAAGTGAGAATGAAAGGAAGCAATACGTACCTAATTTCCTTCTCAGAGCATCCCTGATATTAAACCTGAATGAGAAATAATAAATAGTTTAATTTGTAATTTTCAAATATATAAGTTTTCAAGAGGAAAAAAACCATTTGTCGTTCAGGGGTCAAAGATTCATGGGAACATGTCATAACGTTGCAAGTTTCAATTAACATGGCATATGGTACCTAATGCAAACACTTCACTCTTTTTGTTGTTTTTTTTTCTTTTGTGCCGAAAGACGTAGCAGAATGGGTGGGATATGATACTACAGGACCCACTTTTAAGAAATTTCAAGAAATTTTGTAACAGAAAATTTCAAATGCATTGAAGAGACAGACGATCAACGATATTTGATTTATATGTTCTCATAACTTAGTGGTTTTAGGTCATTTTTCGTTAACAAGAAGATAAATATCGAAGAAGTACCCATAGGTGACGTGAAGACAAGACAAAATCATTAAAATTTCCATTGTTCAAAACAGTTACGAACCCTGAATAAGGAATATTTCAAAGTGAGACCAGGTGACCAGTGAGAGTGTGCATGAAACAACTGTTGCTACAGTTCAATATAACTTGTAAAATTCGGTGATTGTCTCGATGTTTATATTGATGTTTATTTACATTCCATGTTCTGATTGGTGATGTTGACAGCCAGTCAGTTGCAATCCAGAATAACACTGATCATTGGGGACTCAATTTTCCTTTAGTTTATGAACAATCGTTATTAAATAAAATCACAAGCACTCAAATACACAAATTTTCGGCCCCTTGGCCTTTATCAAGTGTAAAAAAAAACGACGATCTATAACAATTCTAAGTAAAATTCATCCTTGCTTCTCTGGCGTTCATTGCAACTATTTATGTTAGTTTAAGGCGTCATAGTATTCGCGGCACATGCATGCATTTCGCGTTACCCGCGAAAAGTTACAAAGTCGTTGTAGTAATGAACGATCTAGGAAAATATGGTTTTAACGAAATAAATCCTGATTTATACATCTATGGCATATGATACCTGATGCAAATATTTCATTCATTTTGTTTTTGTTTTGTTTTGTTTTATTCTTTGGTTCTTTTTTCTTTTCACCAAGAATGCTCAATTAAAGTCAACGCGATGCTCTGGAAGAATTATTTCAATCTACTGTTCGTTATTATTTCACACAGTTACAAACAATTATACGGAGATGACCATAGATAAGTGCTATAAAATAGAGATAAAGAAGATCCTGATGACAATCTCAAAAGCACTCGCAATAGAGCACCAAAATGAGCATCTACGGACCTCTAGCAAGTTAGAGGTGGGACCAGGTGCCCTGGAGGTGTAAGCATCCCATGTATGACTACTCACACCCGCCGTCGATGTTCACGCACGAAAATGAAAACATTTTCTACAAAACATTCACTGTCTGAGGTTATGTCTATATAGAAAGGGTACCATAGAAAGTCTTATGGTGATCATGTCAGGAGAAAAAATTAAAACAAATATAGTTACTATCAAACCCCTCTTATACTAAAAAATATTAATATATACATGCCTTCCTTTGTGACAGCAAGTTATGTACACCAATATCAGCAGAAGGAATATCCCTACACAAAGTGACACGCTAAAAACAACGTCCTTGTTACACGATTCTTCCGCTTCAACATCTTTTCTTTCTATCAAAGCAAAATGATTAAAATAACCATATGGAAGCAAACATATATTTTTATAGCGGAAGACGGGGAGACCAGCTGAATATATTAACTTAAAAAGTTACTTCATAAATCAGACAATTTTCAAAGAAATATATTCATTGTACTGTTTTTAGATTTTGAATATTTAGTTGTTCGCTACAACAGAGTTCTTTCTTTCTTAAAGAAAGTAAGGATTCTGCTTAGAAAACTAATTTTTAGCATATTTTGAGTCAAACCATATTTGAAAATGTAAGGAAGACAGTAATTTTTTTTTAAATTCAGGCTTAGTATTTAGGGTTTTGATATTTGTGTTACACCTTTTCTTACCAATAGTATAGAATGTTCCGTTTGTCATCAGCACACCACACCCTTGTGATGGATGACAAAACTCACCAACAGAACAGTTACACTCCAGCAGGCACTGACGTCCATGGTATCCAAAAGGACAGAGGGCACTGCAGTTCTCTCCGTACGTACCGATGGGACATTCTTAAGCCGTAGGAATAAAACACTTTATATTATATAAAAATAATTACTATTGACATTGTACATATTTTTCGAGTCTGCATCGTTCTTAATATGAAATAGGACAAAATATGACCGGAAAAGTTTTTTTTTTATTTTTTTCTCATTAAAAAGCTATTAAAACATCAAATCAATGAAAAACGAAGGATATCAGTGTACACAAACGTCTTTGTCAGAAGGATGTTGATATGGGGGCGGTAAAACTTCCGATCCCCGGGTACCTGTACTACTCTACTTTGTGTAGGTTTACTTAATGACCCAGAATCGTATTTTTTTTTATTTTCGTTGTCGTTTTCCCTGTCATTACTTGTCCTTAGTCTTACTGCTTTTTTGAGAGATAGATACGTCAATTTGTCACTTTATAAATTCATTGTGCTGTTGTTTTCAGCCTTCTATATTCTATGTTAAAAATTGCCGTTAACACATAATGCTAAAAGGAAAACAAGAGACAAGTGTTTTCTAGATTTAGCTCGATCCATTTATTGTTCACAAATACCATTTGAAATTCATAATAATTACAAGTAAAGTATTTTGAACTAAATGTGAACAAATACTCGCATACAAAGACAAGTCCTTCTCTGATGAAAAAAACTAAATTGTAGAGCTGCTTAGAATTTATATGAACTTGCAAGCGGACGAACTAAAACCCATTATCAAAAAAAAAAAAAAAAATCCACACACACAAAGCCACGCATCTCCTCACGTAGCAACGAATTTTCAAATATTTATTTGGCTTAATCAGCTCGTCCATTTACAACATACAGTGTAAATCAATCGATGCTTTGTTCTGACCATTGATATCTTTGAAGTAAACTGTGATTTCTAGAGTGCCCACACTTTTCTTTGTTTTACCAATTATGAATTTAACCTTTGACCTTGAAAATGAACAAAGTGTCGTATTTTCACCATGAACAACTTAAATGCAAAGTTTGATCAAGATGAATAAAAAGTGTTCAGAAGTTGATGCACACACACACAAACAGACGGTGGTGATACTATACCCCTTCGGCAACGTAGCATAATAAAGTTTATAAGAACTATGCAAGTTCGATCAATTTCGGTTGATCGTTTCTTCAACGCATTCTAAAATTTCTGTTATCAAAATTTCTTGAAATTTCTAAAACATGGGTCCTGTAGCATCATATTCCACCCATCCTGCTACGTCTTTGGGTACGCTTTTTCGACATGGTAACTTTCATACTTTTTTGGCATATTACATTGTTTAGATTTGAGGATCACTGACGAGGGTTAAGTACCCGAAACGTGCATGTCTGGTCCATGTTGCCAATTTATCTGTTCTTAAATGATGCTATTCAATTTGAAGACGTTTACATGTAAACGAACCATACCTTTACAAATACCGTCATGTAGGATGAAGTTGTTGAATCTGTAATGATAATTAAGTATTGTTTCTCAGTTTTTGCTTTGCAATTGTGTATACAGTTGGTTATGGAACAAATGTTACAATGTTTTGCAACCTATTTTACTAGGAATGCACAATTCGAGGTTTTGAGACGTTTAGTGAAACTTCATGTCGAGCATATATCCAACAATATTTTCAAATGTGTTTTCAAAAGGTATCATTACATCAAATGTCACCAATAAAAGAAAGTATAGCAAAAATAAAAAATAATAAAATAAAATAAAATAAATAAATAAATTTAAATAAACGTAAGAAAACAATAATATGGTTAAAGATATGATAATTCTTTACATATTTAAGAAAATCGGAGTTTTTGGTACCACTTTAAATGATCATATAAGGAAATGAAAATTTCACTAACTTTAATTCAATTTGATAAAAAAAAAAGTAAAAAAGGAAAGGAAAATAACTTACACTCCTCTCTTACAGCTGTCCATGGTAAGTAAGAATAAAAGGAACAGCACTATACCCTCAATGCACTTGACTTATAACGAAGACTACAGAAGGACATATATAATTTGCGAATCATCTTTAGCCGTTGCGGAAATAATTTTCATGGGAAAATAACTCTTTTGATAAACTTCCCTTTAATGACCTCATTGTTTTAAAATGCTTTATAGTTAAATGAAAATACAAGTACTTTAATGTCCTTCCGATTACAAAATTTATTCTGAGTATTTTACGTCCTCAAGTTACTTTTACGAGACGTATAAATAAGTTTCCATCCCCTAAGTGGAATCTTTGATATTTTTAAAATAACAACGTGATTTCAAAACGCCCAATATAGCGGATGAATTTAATTTGAATGTCAACAAGTAAATTTGAAGACGTTTAACATTTGTACCACTTGGTGAGTGTCACTGCTAGTGGACCAGGAGTCCCCAAAGGCACATGCAGCCATGCAACTCAAAAACCGAATCGATGCACAAACGGTATAATTCGCGTATTATACTATGTTTGTGCATTGGCTTTTTGATGTTATTTTCCCATAACCAAAAGGAATTTAGAAACATTCCTTATGATTTAATTTTAAGTTATTTAGTATATTTTATGCATCTTATTAGATCATGGAAATCGTGAAAATGATCCAATATACGATGCAAAATGCCTGAATAGGGATTATCTCCCTCGTTGCTAATTACAACAGCCCACAGTACAAGAATGGATGCTGGTAGTTCAACGGCGCCGGCGTTTGTTTTCATACATTTCAGCCCGAGTCATTTGATACATTTTAAACGATGAATATAAAATGACTCTGGATGGGATGGCAAAGCATCTGACAATCAGGTACATGTTTGATAGTCTTTCAACAGCGTGACTTATATCATCGCACCGATGCGAATCCGTATGTTTACCAACAATGTCGTAAGTACTTCATTGAATCGTTTACGTGTAGCTACACTTAAACATTTTTGTATATCTAAAGATGAAATTGCATAAATGACGTGTATCTTGTATTCAACAGGGGATGCTTACTCCACTCGGGCACCTGGTCCCACCTCTAGCTTGCTAGAGGTCCGTCCATGTTTAATTATGCGCTCTATTGTGAGTGCTGTTGAGATTATCGTCAGGATCTTCTTTAACTCATTTGTATTCAGTCCTCGTTCTCGAGGTAAAATTCAGTGTATCAAGTGTACGGTTTTTGCTTAATTAGGGAGACAGTTTCAGAAGAGGGGGCGTTTCCTAATTTTTTTCAGGTTAAGGAAAAATCACCTCATTTTTTAAGCAAACCTTAGCTTGTTACATGCAAAATCCATGTTACATGCAAAATCAAATTATAACAAAATAACTTGATCTGCTCATGAGCAAAGGGAAATCCCATATGGAAATGAAATCAGGTACTGTAACTGGTGAAAGAAAGAATCTCTTGCAGGCAAATATCACCCGATATGTAAAACATTTTTCAAATATGTCAGTTTGTGTCATGAAAGTACCATGAATATACAAGAAACCATTATTTGTCTTCAAATGTCTAACGTCTTCAAATTCATTAGCATAATTTTAGAGCAGATAAATTTACAGCATGGACCAGACAAAAATTCGACAAAAGGATATTTCTTCTTAGAGATGGGATTGCTTTAAATTTACAAGCATCATTAAAAAACAGATAAATTAGCAGAATTGACCAGACATGTTCAACATTGTAGCAATTTCAAGAAACACATAAAACCTAGAAATTGTATAAGTTTGCTATACAGTGTTCGGATACATATAAAACAAACTGCAAGTACTAGGTTATTTGTGCTATGAAATGTTATATATGGAATCTTACACTGCAAACTGTTCTATAAAAAGCTATATTACAAAATACTTTATAGTGTATAATATTACGTCATAGAGAATGTACACTATGTCGCCTATATACAATTGACCCTTCCCGAACGTGGGAAAAATTTGAGAAATTCAATGACGTCACAATGCAATTACGATGTTTGACCGAGGTTCGAAGCTTGTTTGTCCGAGGTAAAAGCATTTTGACGTCACGATATTTTGCAATATTTTCCCGCAATCGGAAGGGTCAGTTAAGCTATGTACACAATATAAATGATATGATTCCACGAAAGGAAAAAAAAAGAAATATTAATACGAAACAAACATAGTATAATTATTAGTACAAAAAATGTATTTAGAAATATTCTGAAAAACTCTTCCTTCTTCTCCTTTCTTTTCAATCCATGGTCGTGCTTAAAAACTTTAAAAGTTCCTCTTCATAAAGTTTCAGGCTAATTGAATATCAAATTCTCGTTATTTACACTTTGACATGTACATGAAGCGATAACTGATAATTCCAGTATACAAACTTGAATTCGCGGTATATCAAGCGTTGTTCGGTACCTCGTAGATTTGATTTTCAATACCATCAGCCTTATTGGCTGCTTTTGCTTCCAATGTTCTTAATTTCATGGAGACATAGTCGGATCTGCTTGCCGGATCCTGACCGACCGTCGTAGGCATCACACATAGGTCATAGTAGCTGTTTCCGGGTCTTTCATTGAATAGGTCCATCTCGGCATAGCTCTCTTGGTTGATAGAACTTTCTGTAGTTTCAGCCCTGTTCGGTTGTTGAGCATGCTCTTGATACCTAGATCTTGCAGTATAATTTTCTGAAATAAAATTGTAATATTTGATTATTGCTATGGTTATCCGAATTACGTATGCACAACCCTCGGACTTACCGTGATACACAGATATCTTCAGAGAAATACACCTGGTATATAACAAAATGGCTTCTCGTTTGAATGTTCCATCACAAATAAGGGCTCCTGGCAAAATTAATAGATGAAAATCTGATGAAGCAAGATCAGCTGAATAGGACGGATGCTTAATAAAAAATTAAAGCCACAATCATGAATGGCAGCCATAACAGTGACAGACTTGTGAATGGGAGCGTTGTCCTGATGAAACAACACTCCTTTAACTAGTGAGCTTTCCGCGGCGCTTAAGTTTAATATTTTCCCGTAACTGTGTCAGAAGTAAAGTATAGTGTGTGCCATTGATTGTTTGTCCTTTTTGGAGATAATCTATCAGAATACCTTCTGCATCCCAGAAAAACGATGCTCACAACATATCAATCAGCCCTCGTATATACAGGTTTAGAACTATCTGATATTTGATATGTTGTACGTGATCAAATTTGATTAACTATTCAAATGTAAAACTTTGTCCTGGGCTGCTTTTTCGATATGTATCTTAGATCAAGTATAATTTCTTGAAATTTCCAAAACGTGGGTCCTGTAGCATCATATCCCACCCATTCTGCTACGTCTTTTGGTACATTTTTTGACATAATAATTTTCATACTTTTTTGCCGTATTACATTGTTTAGACTGAGGATCACTGACGAGGGTTTAGTACCCGATACGTGCATGTATGGTCCATGCTGTAAATTTATCAGGTTTGAAATGATGCATTGAATTTAAAGACGTTTAACATAGAATCTCTTCATATTTTCGATTCATTATTTGGTTTTCCTCTATTGCGGCATCACTGATGAGACATTACTTGTTGAAATGCACACTTGGTGCACTTAAATCATTACAACAAAACATATAATTCAATATTGGCAATCAAAATATATTCTGAAATACGTTATTAAAGATTTGATACTCACCGAACCGTTTCTTCAGTCTTACTCGAATGTTAGCCCTTACAAATGAAACAGAATATATCAGTTTTAAAAAGACAGCTGTTTTGTTATAGATATTAATCATGCGAAAGTGTCACTATTTTATCTTCTTAATTTAACCAAAAGCCGACTGTTCAAAATCTAAGTTAAAGTACAATCTTTCAAAAAAAAAGATAATAAATTTGATTAACATCTGGAGCAACAAGGCCAAAAACTGCAAAAAGAAAACAGTGGAAGAAATGAATGTCCATACTATAAGAGACAATGTACAGGAAGATTAAGCCATTAAAAACCAAAACTAAATATAAATATACAAGAGACAACCATGTATCCACACCAATAGGACAGACAGATTCAAAAATGTATGAAAGTATAAAAGCATTGCCAATTGGTCTAGTTGGTTACTGTAGTCTTTTATGGTTGGTTTTTGCATGTCTACTCTATGTTTTTGCAAGGGCTGTTTTGCTATGGGTGATGCAACCGAATATTGTTAGAGATCACCTCCTTTCTCTTATGAAATAGAATGAGAACGATTGACATCGATCTCGAGCACCTATCTGCTTTGAAAATGTACATTGTATATCATGATATATGGCGTAGATGCTCTATTGTGAGTGTTGTTGGGATTATCGTCAGGATCTTTAACTCATTTGCGTCACACTTATGCCCTTTTCCGTGTGGAGCTCGTAATAAAATTTCCCCGCGAGGGGTTTGACAGTAAGTGTTTTGAATATATTTCCCTGACATTGTCGCCATAGCACTTTCCATATAGACATAACGTCAGACAGTGTATGAATTTTATATATTGCTTTCATTTTCGTGAATAAACATCGACGGCGGGTGCGGCTATCCAACAGGGGATGCTTACTCCTCCCGGTCACCTGGTCTCATCTCTAGCTTGCTAGGGGTCTGTCGATGCTTAATTCTGTGCTCTTTTGTGAGTGCTGTTGGGATTATCGTCAGGATCCTTAACTCATTGGAATACGAACGCACAATACTCCCAAAGAAGTCTCCCAAGACTAACAGCTACGCGGAGATGGAATATACAAGTATTGTATAGAAAAATCAGCCTCATTTGAAGTCACAAATAATCCGATAAGACACAGGTGCGCTATATGACACCAAACCTGTGTATTGAAATAAAAAAAATTTGGGTACGAAAACAATGCTTGTTCTGCTGAATAGCGCGAGTTCAATTTCAATTAACACGAGGCAATTAAATTTATAAGACTTGCTTTAGTACTATAGAAATTTTGCATTTGATTTCTTGAAACTAGCATCAAAATAGAGAGACTGATAATTTCTTATTGTCGTTTATTTATCTATTAGATGATTGTAATAATGCGGCGGAAGTGTCCCAACTCTCTAACTTCTAAAATTCTAAACCAATTTTGATGCAATAGACAGATACCACTGCCACGTGTGATGTTGTGATTCCTTATGGATATTTTTTATTGTTTTCTCACCATTTAAGTGATACTGCACAAAACTGTTGAGACGTTCCAGTAGGACAATACCTAACGAGTAAGTCCATATTGTTTATATATCTGAAAAGTTTAGAGTACTTTTGCAAACACTTCAAGAGTTCTGCTAGGTCAAGAACCTTTCTGTCGTCGAAAAACTATTGAAGTGTTTGCAAAAACTACGAAGTTTTCATATATCTAGATGATTTGAATTTATTTATTAGGCATTGTCCTACTGAAACGGCTCATCATTTTTGTAAAATTTAACCAAGAAAAAGTCTAAGGCATCACAATTCCGTGCGTTTCGATCCCAAGCGGTAGATACACATTTAATTTATGAAATAATTTCGTCGTATGAATCTTGACAAGTCTTCATTACAGAATGTTTCTTTGCATATGGAGATAGTAAAAACCAGTACATTTTGCCATGAATCCTGACGACTTCAAGGAACTTAGATAAAAGTTAGTCAAATTCCATCCTTTCCATATATAAAGTAACATGCGTTATAATGATTAAATGTATTTATGACTTCATGCTTAATAGAATTAAAAATATTACAAACAATTTGTCTGTAACAACCACGATATATTGTATAAAGATTTGATCAATATTAATGTACTTTTACCTTCCTTGGTGAATGCAGGTCACGTACAACGTTATTATCAAGAGCAGTACTCCGCACGACACTACCGCACTCTGTGTGATGGCTTCAGTACATGATTCCTGGTTTACAATTTCCTTTAAATACCTTTTATCTACGTAAAAGAAGAGGAACTAATTAATAGTAATTAGGTATTATGTATGTGAACATAGATGAAACTTGTATTGCATGTAAGAGGAGCAGCAGAACTCGTATCGAAAACACCAGCAATATACATTCACTAGCCACAGCGGAACACTCCTGCACCATTGGCGGATCAAGACGGGGGCGGGGGCAAATCGTCGTAAGGTACTTTTTGGGCTCGGACGTCTATGTGTAGACCAATTTCTGGCAGTTTTGAGTCGAGTTATAGATAATTTTCGCTGCCGCGCTACCGCTCGCCAGATAACCTTATCAATTTTGTAATAAAACTGTAAAAGTCATGCTGAACAGCCAGTATTTTTAAGAAATATAACCTCTTGCACACCTAAACTTAACTTGAAACAATTTTTGACCAGTCTTTTTCTGATATACATGTATGAAATAAAAGTCAACATACCGTTACAGCAAAGGGGAAGGGATTTTTGGTGTGTAACCCCCCACTCCCTGGCAAGAAACAATTTCTATCATAAATGTATAAACGATTTTCCGTTTACTTAAGAGGGAGCTAGGTGGGATGAAAACCCTTTTCCTTTTAAATATTTTTCAAGCGTCCCTTTAAAATCAAATCCTGCATCCAACAATGCGCAGGACGATAAACTTAAGACCAAGCAACTTCAAAAGGCATCAGGGGACGACTAGACACACAATAGCAACAACACAGATGAATCCAGATAACAATCAAAAGACGCACAAAAGCATGAAACATGAATGAATCACAAACAAAAACTTAGGATGACAAGACTTAGTGTGTACCCGGTACCGACTTCAGACGGCAACAAATTTGAATTCGCGAATCGTGTACATATAGGATCTCAAAATTTTAATGATTTTCTATTTCATACGGTATTTATGAAACGAGTTGTGTGAATTTTACATTAAAATCACATAACGAGTTTAATAAATACTGTATGGAATAGAAACATCATTTGAGATTTTTTTTTCACATGAAATATGACGTAATTGATCAAAATAACGTCGAAATGTTATAATTCCGACTTCAATTCTTGCAAATAACGCGCCAACGTCGCCGTTTCCATTGTGACGTCACAAAGGATCTGGAGCGATTCATCCAATGACCAGGCTCCCAAAGTGATATGTAACGTGTTATCATAACATTTATTTATGAAATGGCTTTATATAACTGAATAAAGGGTGTATCATGTGATAAATGTAGTTATTCGGAGAACAAGGGAACAACCCTTCAATTAACCGGATAGAAGACGTACAGCTGGTGTAAAGACAAAACACGTTCTCATGGTACAAAATATAACTAAAGATTACGTTACATGGAAAACAATAATAGCAGCTCTGAGGCTCTAGGTAGGCCTAACGCAACAGCTAAACAAATTGATATGAAAAGCAACGGACATACAAACATCAGTCCGTGATCTGCTAACTGAAGCTAGCTCATGATCAAATACATGTATCCAAGAAGTCCGACGAACTTTCCGATATAAAATAACGGATCAGGACGTAATATATTCTTGTAAGATTTGGACAGGGCCCGTCATTGAGTTCTACATGTATCTTCACAGATAATCAATGTACAATGTTGGAAAAGATGCTGGTTGAAAACAGTTCATTCGTCTAGTACCATGCTTAGTGTTCACATGGTGACTTCAGGGTCAAATCCTCGATGAAAATCAAAGGACTGAAAGTCCTGCGAGTTGGCAAAAAGCAACATTAAGAAGAACATAAAGAAAACAAGTATAAAACTGGCACAAATCAAACTACAAAATTAATCTATGCCTCAAATGCTTGAATGAGTGATTCTCACAATTCAAGAGTTGTCGCAAATCTAAACAAGAGGCCCAAGGGGGCCACATCGCTCACCTGAGGAGAATGTATGTATGTTTTCAATCAAAGTCAGTATAAGAACTGAAGAAAATCACTTTTAGTGAAGCTTTGAGAAGGACAATGTGTACATACTTCCTGTAAAGTTTGGTGAAATTCTGTGCAGTAGTTAAGGATAAGTCAAAAATGTGTCATCAAATTAGAGCCTATGGAGGACATCTTGGGTTTCCGATCGGCTCGAAAAACACAAACTTGGTAGCCTAAGAGGGAAATGAGTACTTGCTTTCTGTGATGTTACAAGAAATTCTGTGAAGCGGTTTCAGAGGAGAAGTCGAAATGTGTCAGCCAATCAGAGCCTGTAGCTGCCATCTTGGATTTCCGATCGGCTCCAAAACACTTAAACTTGTTAGAGGGCAATGAGTACTTGCTTCCTGTGAAGTTTCGTGAAATTCTATACTCGGTTTCAGAAGAGAAGTAAAAAATGTGTCAGCCAATCAGGGCCTATGGCGGCCATCTTCGATTTTCGATCGGCTCAAAAACACAAACTTGGTAGAGGGCATTGAGTTCTTGCTTCCTGTGAAGTTTCATGAAATTCTGTGCAGCGGTTTCAGAGGAGAAGTCGAAAATGTGTCAGGCAATCAGAGCTTGTGGTGGCCATCTTGGATTTCCGATCGGCTCAAAAAACACAAACTTGGTAGAAGGCATTGAGTTCTTGCATCCTGTGAATTTTCGAGATATTCTGTGCAGTGGTTTCAGAGGAGCAGTCGAAAATTTGTAAGCCCATCAGAGCTTGTGGCAGCCATCTTGGATTTCCCATCAGCTCGAAAAACAAAAACTTGGTAGAGGGCATTGAGTATTTGCTTCCTGTGAAGTTTCCAGAAATTCTGTGTAACGGTTTCAGAGGAGAAGTCGAAAATGTGTCAGCCAATCAGCGCCTGTGGCGGCCATCTTGGATTTTCGATCGGCTTGAAAAACACAAACTTGGTAGATGGCATTGAGTACTTGCTTCCTGTGAAGTTTCATGAATTTCTGTGCAGCGGTTGCAGAGGAGAAGTCGAAAATGTCTCAGCCAATCAGAGCTTGTGGCGGCCATCTTCGATTTTCGATCGGCTCAAAAACACAAACTTGGTAGAGGGCATTGAGTTCTTGCTTCCTGTGAAGTTTCGAGATATTCTGTGCAGCGGTTTCAGAGAAGTCCAAAATGTGTCAGCCAATCAGAGCCTGTGGCGGCCATCTTGGATTTCCGATCGGCTAAAAAAACACAACCTAAGTAGAGGGTATTGAGTTCTTGCATCTTGTGAAGTTTCGAGATATTCTGTGCAGCGGTTTTAGAAGAGAAGTCGAAAATGTGTCAGCCAATCACAGCCTACGGCGGCCATCTTGGATTTCAGATCGACTCAAAAACACAAACTTGGTAGAGGGCATTGAGTACTTGCTACCTGTGTAGTTTCATGAAATTCTGTGCAGCTGTTTCAGAGGAAAAGTCGAAAATGTGTCAGCCAATCAGAGCCTGTGGCAGCCATCTTGGATTTCAGATCGGCTCAAAAAACACAAACTTGGTAAAGGGCATTGGGTTCTTGCTTCCTGTTAAGTTTCGTAAAATTCTGTGCAGCAGTTTCATAGGAGAAGTCGAAAATGTGTCAGCCAATCAGAGCCTGTGGCGGCCATCTTGGATTTCAGATCGGCTCAAAATAACACAAACTTGGTAGAGGGCATTTAGTTCTTGCTTCCTGTGAAGTTTCGAGATATTCTATGAAGCGGTTTCAGAGAAGAAGTCGAAAATGTGTCAGCCAATCACAGCCTATGGTGGCCATCTTCGATTTCAGATCGGCTCAAAAAACACAAACTTGGTAGAGGGCATTACGATCGGCTCGGAAAACACAAACTTGGTAGATGGCATTGAGTACTTGCTTCCTGTGTAATTTCATGAAATTCTGTGCAGCAGTTTTATAGGAAAAATCGAAAATGTGTCAGCCAACCAGAGCCTGTGGCGGCCATCTTGGATTTCCGATCGGCTCAAAAAACACAAACTTGGTAAAGGGCATTTAGTGCTTGCTTCCTGTGAAGTTTCATGAAATTCTGTGCAGCGGTTTCAGAGGAGAAGTCGAAAATGTGTTAGCCAATCAGAGCTTGTGGTGGCCTTCTTGGATTTCCGATCGGCTCATAAAACACATACTTGGTAGAGGGCATTGAGTTCTTGCGTCTTGTGAAGTTTCATGAAATTCTGTGCAGCGGTTTCAGAGGAGAAGTCGAAAATGTGTCAGACAATCAGAGCTTGTGGTAACCATCTTGGATTTCCGATCGGCTCAAAAAACACAAACTTGGTAGAGGGCATTGAGTTCTTGCTTCCTGTGAAGTTTCATGAAATTCTGTGCAGCCACTGCAGAGGAAAAGTCGAAAATGTGTCAGCCAATCAGAGCCTGTTGCGGCCATCTTGGATTTCAGATCGGCTAAAAAAACACAAACTTGGTAGAGGGCATTGAGTTCTTGCTTCCTGTGAAACTTCGTAAAATTCTGTGCAGCGGTTGCAGAGGACAAGTCGAAAATGTGTCAGCCAATCAGAGCTTGTGGCGGCCATCTTGGATTTCTGATCAGCTCGAAAAACACAAACTTGGTAGAGGGCATTGAGTTCTTGCTTCCTGTGAAGTTTCGTGAAATTCTGTGCAGCGGTTGCAGAGGAGATGTCGAAAATGTTAAAAGTTTATGCCGGACGGACGACTACGCTGACGACGACGGACGACAGACGGGCGACGGACGGGCGGACGATGGACGGCGTACTCTGACAATAGCTCACTTGAGCTTTGCTCATGTCAGTTAAAAAAAGTGTGGAAATATATAATAGATATATAAATGATAGAACTTCTTAACCAAATAACAGCTTTTGAGGTCAGAGTTCAAGGTCAATATGATCATGTCAAATTTGTTGCAATTTTTATGGGTGTATGTATGAAGTATAAAGTCCTATCACTTTTACTTTAGGAGATATTTGCTTTTCAAATTTCTTAACCAACTTAAAACCAACATCTTAGGTTTATTATGTATAAAACTGAAAATCCTTTTTTCCTAGTCGGTAAATAGCTCTTCAGAGCTCATGTTGATTGTTATAAATTATGTCTGACTTTAAATAAATATTATTGATTGATTTATTTATTTACTTGTCTTTAGTCTTCTACACATCCACAAATTTTAATATCCAAGGTCTTTTTTATCCTAAATACAATACTTTTACCTATTTATCTAAAAATGGGGTGCTCCTTATACAGAGGAGGGAAGTACAAAGAAGAAGATGCGCCATATTTTCATGCACTGACATCAAGAAGTGATCGCTATTCCCAAAGCATTGGTCTTTGTAGCATTTATTTTTTTTTTTTTTTTTTGCATTCTCATAATGCATTTAACCCATTATTTACAACTTGAACTTAAACGTCTGTCATCTAATATGTTCTTTTGTCAAATTGTAGTGGTCCTATTTCTTACTGCGCCAGTAACATTGTGCGTTGTTTGGTCCGTGCAGGGTTATCAAGTGCAAAGTTGAAAGCCATAGCAATGAGAGTTGGCTTTGCCAACTCAAAAAGGAGATTGACTGCCTTTTTACAGTTTTACTGAAGTTTCATTTGCCTTTCTTTTTATACGCTCGTCATTTGACGGGTCGTATTATGGTATGGCGAAGTCCGTCCGTCTGTCCGTCCGCCTATGGAACGCAATAACTTGATTATGCGTCAACGGATTTTCACGAAATTCATACATTATGATTGGACTTTGGAGAGAAAGCCGCCTTTCGATTTTCAGATTCATCTGATTTGTCGTTACAGAGTTATGGGACTTAGATTTTTAAAATACAGTGAAAATATACTTGAATAGTTAAAAATTATTTAAAAATCTATTTCTGGTCGAAATGTTTTGAAATTTTGTATACTTCAAGTAGAAAGGATGTTCTTTGACATATGTAACGGGTTTTTAATTTTTTTTGTCGCAAAACCAAGATATTCGTAATGGGAAGGGGGATGGGTTATATGCACATACATGTTAAGCTAAGGGCAAAATATAGGCGCATGGAACGCAATAACTTGAATATGCGTCAACAGATTTTCATGATATTCGTACATTATGTTTGGATTGTGGAGAGGAAGCCGCCTTTTGATTTTCAGGTTCATTCGATTTGTCGTTACAGAGTTATGGGACTTAGATATTTTAAAATACATTGAAAATACGAAATGTATACTAAAATAGTTAAAAATTATTCAAAAATCCTTTTTTGATCGAAATGTTTTGAAATTTTGTATACTTAAGGTAGAAAAGATGCTCTTTGACATATGTAACCGGTTTTTAATTTTTTTGTCGCATAATTGAGATACTGTGTGTATTGGGAAGGGGATTGGGTTATATGCACATACATGTTAAGCTAAGGGCAAAATATAGGCGCATGGAACGCAATAACTTGAATAGTCGTCAACAAATTTTCATGATATTCATACATCATGTTTGGACTGTGGAGAGGAAGCCGCCTTTCGATTTTCAGGTTCATTTGATTTGTCGTTACAGAGTTATGGGACTCAGATATTTTAAAATACATTGAAAATATACTAAAATAGTTAAAAATTATTTAAAAATTTATTTTTGATCGAAATGTTTTGAAATTTTGTATACTTCAAGTAGAAAGGATGTTCTTTGACATATGTAACGGGTTTTTAATTTTTATTTTTTTATTTATTTTTTTTTTTTTTTTGTGTCGCAAAACCGAGATATTTGTAATGGGAAGGGGGGTTGGGTTATATGCACATACATGTTAAGCTAAGGGCAAAATATAGGCGCATGGAACGCAATAACTTGATTATGCGTCAACAGATTTTCATGATATTCATACATTATGTTTGGATTGTGGAGAGGAAACCGCCTTTTGATTTTCAGGTTCATTCGATTTGTCGTTACAGAGTTATGGGACTTAGATATTTTAAGATACATTGAAAATATACTAAAAAAAATCCATTTTTGATCGAAACGTTTTGAAATTTTGTATACTTAAGGTAGAAAGGATGCTCTTGGACATATGTAACGGGTTTTTAATTTTTTGGTCGCATAACTGAGATATTTGTAATGGGAGGGGGGATTGGGTTATATGCACAAACATGTTAAGCTAAGGGCAAAATATAGGCGCATGGAACGCAATAACTTGAATATGCGCAATAACTTGATTATGCGTCAACAGATTTTCATGATATTCATACATTATGGAACGCAATAACTTGAATATGCGCAATAACTTGATTATGCGTCAACAGATTTTCATGATATTCATACATTATGTTTGGATTGTGGAGAGGAAACCGCCTTTTGATTTTCAGGTTCATTCGATTTGTCGTTACAGAGTTATGGGACTTAGATATTTTAAGATACATTGAAAATATACTAAAAAAAATCCATTTTTGATCGAAACGTTTTGAAATTTTGTATACTTAAGGTAGAAAGGATGCTCTTGGACATATGTAACGGGTTTTTAATTTTTTGGTCGCATAACTGAGATATTTGTAATGGGAGGGGGGATTGGGTTATATGCACAAACATGTTAAGCTAAGGGCAAAATATAGGCGCATGGAACGCAATAACTTGAATATGCGCAATAACTTGATTATGCGTCAACAGATTTTCATGATATTCATACATTATGGAACGCAATAACTTGAATATGCGCAATAACTTGATTATGCGTCAACAGATTTTCATGATATTCATACATTATGTTTGGATTGTGGAGAGGAAACCGCCTTTTGATTTTCAGGTTCATTCGATTTGTCGTTACAGAGTTATGGGACTTAGATATTTTAAGATACATTGAAAATATACTAAAAAAAATCCATTTTTGATCGAAAGGTTTTGAAATTTTGTATACTTAAGGTAGAAAGGATGCTCTTGGACATATGTAACGGGTTTTTAATTTTTTGGTCGCATAACTGAGATATTTGTAATGGGAGGGGGGGTTGGGTTATATGCACAAACATGTTAAGCTAAGGGCAAAATATAGGCGCATGGAACGCAATAACTTGAATATGCGTCAACGGATTTACATGATATTTCTACATTGTTATCAGACTTTGAAGAAGAAGCTTCCTTTCGATTTTCAGGCTCATTAGATTTGTCGTTACGGAGTTATGGGACTTGGATATTTTAGATACAATGTAAAAATATACTAAAATACTTAAAAATTCTTTAAAAATCTATTTCTGGTCAAAATGTTTTGAAATTTTGTATACTTCAAGTAGAAAGGATGTTCTTTCACATATGTAACGGATTCTTCAATTTTTTTGTCACATTATCCAGAAATTATGTGTAATGGGGGGGGGGGGGTTATATGCACATACATGTTAAGCTTAGGGCAAAATATAGGTCCATGGAACGCAATAACTTGAATATGCGTCAACAGATTTTCATGATATTTGTACATTGTGATCAGACTTTGAAGAGGAAGCCGCCTTTCGATTTTCAGGTTCATCCGATTTGTCCTTATGGAGTTATGGTACTTAGATATTTTGGTGTTGTGAAAAAAAAATCCCAATGGGCGTATCTTGAGCGTAGGCTTTATTTATCAAGTCACCGTAAAATGATGCACGAGCTAACTGCCTGGATTACAAAAACAAATTAAACAAAAACAAAAACAGACAGTAAAAACACAGGAACCCATGTAAGAAACAGTTGAATGTAAATGGATATAACAAAAGCATAAGGGTGTACGAAAACAGTTCGTATTCTGCTGACTGGAGCAAGCTTATGCATACAACTACCCGAGGAATCCGACCAACTTTACGATATAAGTTTTGGGTATTGGAAATCTTTTAAATTACTTCTAAAACATTAGCCATTTTCTAGAACAAAAAAGTGCATATATTACCACGGGGTATGGGCAGTCCTTTTTCCGTCAATGACCCACATCCGTCTGATGGATGACAGTATTCATCACTTGAGCAGCTACACGTCTGTGAGCACTTAAAGCCATAAAATCCCAATGGACAAAGATGTGTGCAGTTCGTCCCATAGAATCCTCGAGGACATACTGTTGAGTTGAGTGAACAAGAAAATTCCATATTAAACATTTCACTATATGTGCTCTTTTTACCGAATTAGCATGATTATAACGAGATGTACTTACTACATTGTACATCGAAGGAATGAGGAATAATTTGCAATCAACTTCAATAGATGGAATCTTTTCAAACAATATCTTTTGCATCCTCGGTACCCCCGGGCTAATTGCGCTTTGGCTGAATTCAGCCAAAGCGCAAATAGCCCGGGGGTACCGAGGATGTATCTGTTGATGATCAAGAATTAGAATTTTTGTTAACATACATAGTCGGAAACCAGAGAACCTCTTCAAAGGTTGCAATAAATACACCATGGGGTTTCGACAATCATTAACGTAGGAAGTTCTAGAATATCAAAATACTGGTCGGGCACATATTATCGCCACTTTTTTCAATATTTTTTGCTCTAAAATCTTTATTTCTCTATGAAATTTGATGAAATTTGCACAGAAGGACGAGGAACTTGGATACACATTTGTTTTACTTTTCATGAAAATCTGACGATTGGTTCTTGTTTACCAGTGCTCAATGAACTTAAGGGTTGTACCAAGTTTGAAAGTAGGGGGGTACATATTATCGCCACCTCTACCTGTGTTCTTACTGAAAATCCTAAATTCTTCGACAAAGTTCACATTATTTGAATTTTTGAACTTTCTTCTTTCCGTCTGTGAAATAATCGTACAAAAATTTCAAAAACCAATGAGATATAGGAAGATGAAAAACCTACCCTTTCCCCAGAGAGGCAGGGGATATACATTCAAATTTACCAACTTTCTATCATGAAATTCTATATTTGCAGGTTATGGAATTATTTGAAATTGTATATACTGTTTCATGTTGCAGAGATGTAATTAAGGTGAAAAAATTAAATTCCTACATCAACAATATGCGGAGATATAAATGAAGTGGCGATAATATGTGCCCGGCGATAATATGTACCCGACCAGTATGTATTACGAAAGCAATATCAAAAAGTTCCTATAAAACTTCATGTTATGTTTTCAAATGAAGCATCAAATAGAGAAAGGCAAAACCTATATTGAAAGAAGTAGGGATTGAAATTAGATTTCTTTTCAACTATTCATTTTTCGTCATTGCGTCGAAAATGTATTGAAAAAAAAGTATTAAAAACAACATTTGAATAGAAAAGTGGGTAAGAAGACTCTAGAATTAAGAAATGATAGTCTAAGTTAAACCGCTAATCAGTCTTGAAGTTCTAAGATTCTAATTCAAAACTATATAATTCTTTTATAATATCTATCAAATATAAAAATATCAGACCAACAGTTTGGTGCAATTCAATATAATAGACAGGTCATTATGCAAAATAAAGGAAACTTGGAGAAAAGTAGAAATGTGAAAGAAACGGTTATTGCTATGGCAACTTATTGGCGTAGTGCATGTAAGTGCGATATTTCGAGAAATCAAAACGCCTGATCATGAATATTTATGTGAGAATAGTTGACTTACCAATACAAACTCCGTTATAAAGAACAACATGGTTATATCTGGGAATGGAAAAATTCAGGTTCTAATTGCTTCTTTGATTTAACATTATATACATTGTTTTCATTTTCATGCGTGAACATCGACGGCGGGTGCGGCTAGCTAACCGGGGATGCTTACTCCTCCCGGGCATCTGGTCCCACCTCTAGCTTGCTAGGGTTCCGAACAATTGAATATGGGAAAAGCATGAATATATTTTAAAAGTCTTCAATATGACTTCTAATTTTATACGTGTACTTCTATACCAGAGGAATTGTCTATTAATACAATTGCACTATAGTTTCAAAAACTTTTTCAGATATGCACGTCCTTATATTTTCCTAATAATTATTTCCGAGAAGCACGCCAATTTTTTGATACTCCTTTAAAAATATGTAAAGTTCAAAATAATTTTGACTGATAAAAAATAATAATAAAACAAACATTAGAAAAAGATGCACATGTCTTGAAGATTGATTCTACATGTCTAACGTACATGTATCGGAAAGTCTTCGATTCTCGGGAAAGTGGAAGGGTTTTCCCATGAAATCCGGATGACTACAACACCTACATCCGGTAAGCCGTGCTGTAGCCAACCGTTAATCTCATGGATATATGGGTATGTTCCTTTATGCGGAACGTTCCGATTGATCCGGCTGTTTCTGATAACGGAAGTAGTATATGAGGACGTATAAACCGCGACCTTGACATTTAAAAGTGCACCCTGAACTTTAAAAGTGCACTCCAAGGTCAAAGAATTCGGTCAGGTGTAAAATCGGTCAGGTCACCTCGAATTTGGTAAGGTGTAAAATCGGTCAGGTCACCTTAAAAAAATTTTCCAAGTGTAAAACTCCGTCAGGTCACCTTGAAGTGAAGTATGTAACCTTGACCAATAAATTGACCTTATTAAGATGTAATTATTGTCAGATATATGAAATTAATGTTGATGTGAAGTGGTCAAGTGATTGTGTGTAATTTGGATACAACCTTAGGTTTTGGATCAGGATCGATATTTGCAAAATCACTTAGGTAACCTTCTTTTCTATAATCGAAACTCAAAAGGACGTATAAACCGATGTATTATAACATAAACATAATTTGATGTAACTAGATCAGTAGAACTCGGTGAATGCGGTGAGGCATTTAAATTGATGGTGTTGAATTCATCCAGGTATGACCCTAAGAAGTCCCTTGGGATGTATGGCTTTTAAATGGGGTATTCATAATCAGTCATGTATCACGGATAATAGCTGTTTTTACATTCATATCTTTTCATCCTCTGTCATTTTAAGTCAAGATGTCGATAAGGATGGTTGTAAGGAGTACAGAAAGTAAAAATGAATTTCCGAAAAATACACCCTGGGACTTTAGAATACAACTTCCAAAGTGGTTAAATTTAACAGGGAAATGGAACATTGAACTTGTTGCTTTTGGTGTCGATAGAGTTGTCAAAAACACCTTCAAAAATGAAATTTTTGTATATTCGGACATTTGTGAGATGTCACTTGTTGGTGAAAAGGACAGACCTCTGCTGCGACGAATCTATATTACAGATACTGGAAATATGGTTTTTGAGAAATCCTATGAGGTCCCCTTGATAATTCAGAATTTTGGATATCTGCATTTTGAAATTATGGATAAAAACCAAAATCCGGCCAATTTTCTTTTCAACGAAAGCGTTGTATCATTGGTTTTAACAAGGATCAGTAATGACTAAAAAGGTTCATATCTTGGAATATAAGTCATTTAAACTTGAGACTTGGAATATAAGTCATTAAAACCCTCATCTTTTTCAAAATCCACGTTCCAAATCAGAAAGATATTTCAAATCCAAACTAAGTAAATTACATGAAAAATATGTCTTTGCACCAGCTGATAAAGCAGCCAACAACACCATTATCATTTGAAAACGTTACTACATATCAACTTTGATTTCGGAACTTTCGTCTACTAATACATATATCAAAAGCAATGAAAGTGCATCTAACATTTTAGGCAAGCATAACAGTGAACTGTCTTCATTCAATATCTCTATTTCTAAATTGGATCTCCCAACACTATATTGCATACCGAAACTGCACAAGTCTCCTTACAAATTTCGATTTATTGCTAATTCTAGTAACTGCTCCACTACAATTTTGTCTAGAAATCTGACGTCAGCACTTACTGCTATTAAAGAACACATAACTAGATATTGTGAAACGGTTCTAAACAGGAACGATGTAAATTTATTTTGGCCTATTAAGAATTCAGGGGATGTGATTGAAAAAATGAAATCTGGAAATTTCCAAGCCAATACGATTTCTTCATACGACTTCTCTAATATGTACACCACACTTCCTCATGACAAAATTAATGATCGATTATCTAATCTCATTAAATGGTGTTTTGATCGAGAGCGAAAAACTTACATTTGTACATCTGAATCGAAGGGTTTCTTTTCCTCGACAGACTACAAATCATACAAATCATGGACATGTAGTGACCTGTGTAATGCCTTGTCCTTCCTCTTGGACAATATTTATGTTAGATTTGGTGAGGATCTATACAAGCAGGTTGTAGGAATTCCTATGGGTACTAACTGTGCGCCTCTTGTTGCAGATTTATTTTTATACACTTATGAAAAAGAATTTATCCAAAATCTTCAAAAGCAAAGAAAAATTGATGAGCTGAAATGTTTCAATAATACTTCTAGGTATCTGGATGATATTCTAACCATTGACAATCCTGCTTTTGAATTATATAAGAATGAAATTTATCCACAAGAATTAACCCTTAACAAGGCAAACCTTTCAAATACAGAAACACCCTTTTTGGACCTAAATATCAAAATTGTAAACGGAAAGATTCATACAAGTGTATATGACAAAAGGGATGATTTTGGATTCAACATAGTAAATTTCCCTTGGCTTGACGGTGATGTTCCAAGATTACCGTCATACGGCATTTACATATCACAGCTCATCCGGTACGCTAGAGCATGTACTGATATTTTGGATTTTCACAGTAGAAATTTACAAATTACCAAAAAACTTTTAGGTCAAGGTTTCCGCTTTCATAAACTAGTTAAGACTTTCTGGAAATTTTACAAAAATTACAGTCAACTTCTTTTAAAATTCGGATCTATACATGCAACAGAGTACATTACTATGGGTATTACACAACCTGTCTTTTATGGTGATATGATAAACAAAATAAAGAGGATCAAAGGTAGGCAGCATAACCATCGAAAATGCGTCAGAATCATCAAACGCCTTTTATACCGTGGATATGATCCTAATGTCACCAGACGGACACTAGGCTTGGTACTTGACCAATCTACAGTCTTGTACAAGCGCATCCTTGAGACTTGCACTCTGACTGACTGTGACGACGGGACTCCATGACGGGCCCTGTCCAAACCTCCTAAGAGAAGACAGGGCCCCGACCACCTGTCCTCTCTGAATGTCAGTCGGACTCCTCGGGTGATTGCATACATGAGCTCGCTACAGCCGGCAGAGCACGGACTGTATAACGCATGCCCTCTTTTTATATCCATTTACATATTCATCTGTGTCTCTGGGGCCTCTGTGTTTTGCGGTCTTGTTTGTGTGATGTCATCTTACAGTGAGGAGGTTGTTTTACACCACAATTGTACGTTCTTCGAGACCTCTGGGTAATTGGAGAAGTGAGAGGGTTGTGCGCACGTAATCCAGGATAACCACACCATTTGCTACTTGCGTGACAGATGGCCGTCCAAAGTCGGCACCGGTTACCCATTGGTCTCGTCGGTTTATGTGTAGTCTTTTCTGTTTGATGTTTACATGTCGTGTGTCTCTTTTACGTCTCGTGCTGTACTCGTCTTTTGTGTTTTTGCATCGGGTGTTTTGGTGTTTTACTGTTGATGCTGCAACGGGGTCTTGTTGGAGATCTCCTCCCTTCTTCTTTTGATACGGCAACATCATGTTTGATGCAAGGAGACAATATTTATCATCAGAGGAATTCTGGAAGAAAGACTATGTGGGAGTTATACCTCGAAAACAGAAAAGAGGAAAAAGGACGGTAATTCCTATAGATCCTCAAACGGGACATGGTATGGTGTATAAACGAAAAGCCAAAATGACGCCTATTTCTGAGGTTATTGATCAAGGGAATAAATCTCCACCTGAATTTTATAAAACAGTGTATCAAAGATTGGACCGAGGAGATAAATTAGCTGCCAGGGCTAAGTCTCAATATGAATACGCAACAAAGGAGGAAGAAATCCGCATGCCTTTGAAGAATAAGAAATTCAAACCATTATCACGAGGGCCACCTGGTAGGAGAATCTATCAAATATAATCGAGTAAAAAGTGAGTGTTTTCATAATTCAAATTCATTTGAGTGATTGCCAGCATGGACTCAACATCGTGCACTCACTGTAATCGTACATTTACCCGTCGAGATAACTTGAAAAGGCACGAGCGGCTCGTCCATGGAGGTAAGCTACCATATCCTCCTCCTCCTCCTCCTCCTCCTCAAGCTAAGATGACAAATGTCAAAGACTGTAATCGGAGCTCATTGGTATTTATTCATCCGTTTACAATGATACTCTCTGGACCTACCATGAGCGGTAAATCAACCTGGATGAAAACACTTTTAATCAACAAAGAGGACTTTATTTCACCTCCACCTAATAGGATTATATGGATTTACAAACGATGGCAACCTTTGTATGATGAATTGAAAGGCCATGTACCAAATATCGAATTTATTCAGGGCCTTCCCGATGATCTAAACAAGGATTCCTTCTTTGATGTCAGTGTCAGAACCTTGGTCGTCATTGACGACATGATGCGGGACGCTGCAGACAATAATGACGTATGTGAAATATTCGTTGAAGGAGCTCATCATCGTAACTTGAGTGTGGCTTTCATCATGCAAAATTTATTCAATAAAGGAAAAGGTAACAGAACCATGAATCTCAACACACAATATTTAGTCTTATTCAAAAATCCAAGGGACCAACAACAAATCGCTACCCTGGCTAGACAGATGTATCCCGGAAAGTCGAGAAAACTTATCGAAGCTTATCAAGAAGCCGTTGAAATTCCACATGGATCTCTTCTAATTGATTTCAAACAGCTGACTCCTGATGATCAACGTATCAGACCAAATGTATTTCAAAATTATCAAAACCAATCAAATTACAAAAATTCAGATTTCATTGAACAAACTGATAGTTACGAAAAAAGATCAGTATACGATGATGATGATATTGAATCAGACTTCAGCCATGAAACGGAATATGTTTGTGATGATGATATTGAATCAGAGTGCAGTGTTGATACGTTCGAGGCCAACGAGGATGATACTGCAGGATTCGATATGTTGATCAATAAGATATGGGAAGCACACGATTCAATCTTTCAGGAAAAAATGACTCACTTGGTAAATAACGGCATGAAGGAGGCAGAGGCGCGAAATCTTGTCCGAGAGGACATGATGGAAATGGACAGAGAATTGTTATTAAAACTTTACAGTGATTTTTTAAACATGTCAATACTATTAATGAAAAGTTCTTTACACAAGAGAATGAGACATATAATTTTATCTGAAATTAACAGATGCAATGTACCAGTTGCACATGCCATATCTAGAATTTTAATGAATCATAAGAATGAATTTAATGTTCTTTTTCTTGAAAATTAATTTTATATAGATGAAGTATTATGTGTCTTGGATGTATATTTTTGTTTGTATTAAATTACATTATAGATTATGAATAAATTTTAAAAACAAAAATTGTGTTGTTTATTATATCAAATAAACATAGTACTATGACCTTAAGATTGGTCAAATATCAGGTTCAGGTGAGCTTTGAGGTCCTATATCCTGATGGCATCTAAATGAGCGTAGGCCTAAACTGGGCCAATATATGAGAGTTACAGAAAAGAAGGTTACCTAAGTGATTTTGCAAATATCGATCCTGATCCAAAACCTAAGGTTGTATCCAAATTACACACAATCACTTGACCACTACACATCTACATTAATTTCATATATCTGACAATAATTACATCTTAATAAGGTCAATTTATTGGTCAAGGTTACATACTTCACTTCAAGGTGACCTGACGGAGTTTTACACTTGGAAAATTTTTTAAGGTGACCTGACCGATTTTACACCTTACCAAATTCGAGGTGACCTGACCGATTTTACACCTGACCGAATTCTTTGACCTTGGAGTGCACTTTTAAAGTTCAGGGTGCACTTTTAAATGTCAAGGTCGCGGTTTATACGTCCTCATATACTACTAACGGAACGCGCCGTTCCAGCAGATCGGATCGGATCGACTTGTATAGCACATCTAGGACCGATGCTCCGTACTGTTCCAATATGGCGGAGATGGTTACAATCTCCTAACAATGCTAGAAATTTTCGTTGTAGTTGAAAATTTCGGTATGGATGTCACAAGAGATGACAAACATTTGATAGAATAAGAAAAACTAAATTTTACGACTTTACTTTTGGATTTGGTGAATATCAAGATTTACCACTATCCACTGTTGTTATGGTGAAGCGATTCTGACACAGTTTTCTGTCCATTATCAGAATGCGATCGCTCTGGAATGTTCCGGATAACGGAACGCAGCCCAGGGATTTCGCGATAATGTGCTTGTATATGTAGGAAATTGTCACTTGATCATTTACTGTTTTAAAAGATTTATAAATGTAATTCTTATTAATGATATACATGTACTTACGCCTTATGGCTGCAGTCATCTAAAGCGAACGTAACACCAAAGAGAGCGAACGAAACACCCAAGAGAGCGAACGTAACACCAAAGAGAGCAGCGAAAATCATCATGAACTCGATACTGGTGTACCTGTTAATTGATTTAATCAAATCATAGAATAAAGATGATAATAATGACGAAATAAATTAGGAAGATTAGATGATATTAATATATGGATTCCGATGGAAGAGTCGGAATCCTTAATAAACACCAGAAGTCTCTGACGAGACTGTAGCTCTCCTGGTTGTTTTGTTTTAAAAGATCACTTTCCATTTTTGTAAACCAAAGACCATAGGAAGCATGCGCTCTAACAAATAAGAAGCAATGCACAACAAAACAATATATCCATCAGACTGAAACTAGAATATCACTCATACAATTCATAGTATCTCAGATAAGGTATTCCAAAAAAGAATGCCATACCCATTTTCCAAGATCCTAGAGGCCAGGGGCTGATACATGTAGCTCAAAAGAACTATCAATGACTCAAAATGACTACAAATCCATAATATTGCATGAAGAATTAACTCTCCATAATTAATAGCTTTAAGAGTTGAGAGCACAATCATATAGGAGAAAATGACCATACCCATTTTTTAATACCCTAAGGTGTCTGGGACTCATAAAATATCAGGTACACAACAAGACCATAGACCTATCATATTGCAAAAAGAATTGAGTCTCCATTATTTATAGTGTCAGAGGAGTTGCAAGCACAAAATTACATAAAGTTATATAGGAGAAAAAGACCACACCCATTTTCTAAGACCCTAGGGGTCAGGGGCTCAAACAAAATATCAGATGAACAACAAGATCAGAGACCAATCATATTGCAAAAAGAATAATTATTATTAAGTCTCCATCATTTATAGTGTAAGAGGAGTTGCAAGCACAATATTACATAGAGTTATATAGGTGAAATGACCACACCCATTTTCTGAGACCCTGGGGGTCAGGGGCTCAAACAAAATATCAGGTGCACAACTAGACCACGGACCAATCATATTGCAAAAAGAATTAAGTTTCCATCATTTAAAGTGTAAGAGGAGTTGCGAGCACAAGAATTGTTTACGGACGAAGGACGACGGGGTATCGCATAAGCTCGACTAGTCTGAGACCAGTAGAGCTAAAAAAAAAAAAACAACTTTTATAATAATGACGAAATAAATAGGAAGATTCAAAGATGATATTGATAGATATTTATTTTGATATCATGCTTATATACTTTTTTATCACATGATACATCCGTTATTTAGTTACATAAAGCCATCTCATAAATAAATGTTATGATAACACGTTACATATCATTTTGGGCGTCTTGTCATTGGACGAAGCGCTTCAGATCCTTTGTGACGTCACAACAGAAACGGCGACGTTGGCGCGTTATTTGCAAGAAATGATGTCGAAATTGTAACATTTTGACGTTATTTTAATCAATTACGTCGTAAAAGAATCCCAAATGATGTTTCTATTTTATACGGTATTTATGAAACTCGTGTGATTTTAATCCCTCGCCGAGGCTCGGGGATGTAAAAATTACATGACTCGTTTCATAAATACCGTATGAAATAGAAAATCATTTGAGATCCTATATTTATCATTTCACTCGCCATTGGAAGTAATATAATCTAAAGAAATACCTTGTATAAATATCTAGATCGCACAAAAGATAAAATGTCCCTCTTATCTTGGCGTCATGCACTCACCATAAGATTTTATTGGCAATGTTGTGATAAAATTACCAACTAAACATTAAATATATTTTTCTTCGTTTTTTTCTTTTGTTTTTTTTTTTAATTTCCTAAGTTTGAAAATATTGCGTTAATTATGTAATGGATACACCTTGTGGATACAGGAAATTTTGAATAAAAATTCATTTCAGGATGCTGAACCGCTTCAAACTGAACAATTTTCATTGGTTGGATTAATGCAAAACTTGAAAATATCTTGTAATTTCATAATACAAAGTTTGAATGCCATAAACGAGCTTCCTTTAGGATTAAGCTAGAACCTACACGTGTAGCATATAAGTGTTTCGTTATTTTCCTTTTTGTTGGGTATATACATGTAAAATGCATTTCCCCGCTAATGGATTCAAGTACATGTATTTCGAATACTGAAGTTTTTCCGACGCAGATATCGGAAAGGAGGTGTCAATGCAAAAAAGGGTAAGTGCCTATAAGAAAACTTAGAATGATGCTTCCTGTCTTAGTTTTACAACCTTATCTACAAAACAGAATCTGATGTTTTACGTATTGATTGAAATTGTATCTATTAATACATGTAGATATATACCTAAAATCGTTTATAAATGAATGAGTCAATTTATTTACATATTCATCATATTACCATTCATCATATCACTGAAATAGATAGAAATTAGTTATCTCCTTCCGTCCGTCCGTTGCATGTCCATTCCTACATGTGTGTATGTCCTGCACGCTGTTTCTAGAAAACCGTTTGATATGATTCAAATCAAGATACGAGTAACCATGACAAGTGTATAGTAGTGTTCCAAACATATTTAATTTAGGGAAACCGTTACAGAAGATCAACTGATTTTTTTTTTTTTTTTTTTTTTTTTTTTTTTGCCACAGCTTAGATTTAATCAAGAAATACAAGTAAAGTTAGAGTTGGGAAAGTGTACTAACAATAGACAAGGAAAGCCGTTACAAAAAATAAGATTTCTAGTTAGCTTCAATTCCAAAATAGATCTATGTATTTTTCGTTTATTTACCATGTTTACATGTAAATTGTTTTTTGTTTAATTCATTAAGGGTTTTGTCCTCCTTTATCTGATTCTTTTATATACATATTTCTACATTTTATTTTTTAAAATTCTTTATGCATTTTTAAAATCGGTTATTTGTTGATTTCTTATTCGGCAAAAACAAGCAATTCGTATACAATGAAAAATGTTTATTGAAAAAAAAAATCCAGTCAACCCAAAATTGTAAGAAGATTGAATATGGAAATAAAGACATGAAAAAAAAAAAAAAAAGATTTATCCTGATTTAAAAAAAAAAATAGAAAATAAGGAATCAAAATAATGCATGATAAATGAAATTGTAGTCAGTCAGGAGACGATTTTAGTATTACGTACATGTTTATGTATGTTCTTATTATTTAGCGACATTCATTTTGCCATTACATACCTACATCAATTAGCAGAAATTATTAATTTGTTATTTTACGAGCGCCTTATAATCGCCCAGGGTGTGTTCCCTCACTATAGATGTGACATTGTACCAGGTCACTACTAACAGCTTTCACACCTGCAGCGGCCCCTATAACGGATTCAAGGCCCATAACACGGTCCAAACGGCACATAGGACAGCAAAAACGAATTTACAAGCACTAAAATCTCCCAAAAGACAATAAACAAAAACGTAAAAGCGGCGTTTCAGGGTCTATAAAATCACACGGAACATAAGTCTACCGTAGTTGGTTCTCCCATTTATACATGTAGCAATATTTACGTTAATGAGCTGATTTCCAATTTAAATTTCCGATCCGAAAATCTTTATTTCATACCGAAAATTGAGTTGGACTCTAGCAGACGTATACGTAGATATGGGGAAATTTAGCTTACTAGTTATATCGAGTTTCGTACTTTTAGTTATAGTATCTATATCCGAAGCTCGTTATGTGACCATGAGTGAAGTCATGACTCTCTTTTCGTTCCTGGATCCTTCATGGGGTGAGAAAAACTTTATTTTAATTTCAATTTTCTATTTTTTTTCAAAATTCATATTAATTATTTTAAGACATTGAAAAGAAATGAAATCCGTTTGTTGATAAATAATTCAAAATGATAAACCTCGGAGCACTAATTTGATGTATAAGAGTAATATTTCAAGTACATAATGTCATACTAAAATCCACTTTTAAGTTTTCTTCGAACATTATATCTATTTTCTGAAGTTTTGCTGCTTAAAGAAGCTCGTTTTTATTTATTTATCCGATTTTAAATTCCTTTTTTTTTTGTATTCAAAGATCAAATCATTATTATTACATTAATGAACTTGATAGTTTGTGAATTCTATATATCAAAGGAACCCGTCAGAACTTATTTTCATATCATATTTTAAAAGCGAAAAAGTCCCTTGGCTCCAATGACTACCCATGCGCCGTTTGCGTGCAGGAAGGAGATTATAATTGCGCGCAGATTTACTGCTTTGTTTAAAATCTGACACACCGGAACCGGAGGTAAGTAAATATGCGGCGTACAGTTCGCTAGGAAAAGGTCTGCAAGTTTTTTTTAATAACTTAAAAATTAATTAAAACGATGTATGATTTAGGATACAAAATATTAAAGCTCATATGTATCATTAATCGTAAGCTACCAAGATTTTATCCAAAATATACATGTAGAAAAAAAAAAGTAGTTATGAAACTGTTTCTCAATTTATTTCTGTATAATCATGTTTTACATTAAGGTCATTCCTAACTATTCGATCCAAAAGAAACTTTTAAAAATACCTTTTCCTGATTGTTTAGTGCATATATGTGTACCTACATATAGCCCTAGCTAGGGTTTGCATGCGCATGCTGCATATATTCATATGATATATTCATTATGAATATGTATAATATTATATATATATATATATCATAAGCAGTTTATTCAGAATTTGTGGCAAACAGAGACTGAGTCATATTTTGTATGTTACAGTCAAGTTTTTGCATGTAATAAATAAACAAAGACATGGGTACTTTTACAACTATATATTAAATAAAATGCTATTTGATTATAGCACGCATATATATAATTCTATACAATCATTTAATTATCGCCGATACACATGTACAATATACATGTACATGTTCATTGGAATAAGTATAATGGGTAGGGCTGTCACGGTTAACCGAAAATTCGGTGAACCGCGGTTCAAGCTCGGTCGGTTCGATTCGGATCGTACTTTACGGATTTCGGTTCGGTTCGGTTCTCTTTTTTTTTTTTCTTTCTTTTTTTTTTTTTTGTTCACATCTAGTAATCAGTAGTTTATAAATTTTGTATGATACACAGACTGTGATTAGGTACTTTGTCGTATTTCACCCAATGAAATGGGTTGTTTCACTTCTTGATTGTAAACGTGCACCTGTTTGTTTGACAGGTGGAGTCTAAGAAGTCCTCTAAGTGTTCTTATTTGGTTATTTTGTTGAATGATGATATAATCACGAAGAAAAATGCTTTCAAAGAAGAAAAATGAAAAAAGAATTATTTAAGAAATAACAACTAGCTAACCGTGGTTCATTGTCCAGTAATTCCACGAGTCGCATGAACCAATCAAATTGTCACCGAGCCGCGAAGCGGCGAGGTGATAATTTGATTGGTTCATGTGATGAGTGGAATTACTGGACATTGAATCACGGCTAGCTAGTTGTTATTTCTATTCTAATATAGTACTTGAATGGGCGGAGTTTAGCGCACTGGAAGTTTGTTGGAGATTTTACACCAGGCGAGTTGCATGGTACATATAGGGAGAGAATTTCAAGTCATATTAGAATTGTTGATTTATTATAATTCTTATCATTATTTCACTCTTTTGTTGAATTAAACAACACAATCTCAATGAACCGTGACAGCCCTAATAATGGGCAATTTAGCTGTTAACTTGCATGCAACCATCATCTTCTTTCAGACTGAAATATGCTTGTTGTCTGAAAAAAGGAAAACGATAAAAAAAAGTTTATTTGTTTTAGTTTCGCTTCATGCACAATAAGTTTCAGAAGGCTAAAGTACATATCAAATGTATTTTACCAAAAAGGAAAAAAAGAAAAATACTTCTTACAATATCTTTCATTTCAGCTTTTTATACCAAATAGAAATTCAGAATCTACACCTGATCAAAAGAAAATGCCAATCTGGTACCAAAATTCCTAATCATTTGTCAAGATTGTTAAATTGGGATAGTTTCACATAAATTATGTTTGAACTAATATTAATCCAATTGTACATAATGCATTTTAAAATTCTGTCTATTTCAATTTGTAGCCAAAAAATCGCTTGGATCCAATGATATGCCTTGTGATATATGTCAACAAGAGGGGAACACGGAATGCGCTTATTTATATTGCAGTTCAGACAGCTAGGATCACATGACACATCACGTGACAATCAGTGATACTGACGTAGACTAGATATTGTCATTCAATACTGATATGAGTTTTCTGGAGATGTTTTAGTGTTTTAAAGGAAGATTTAAAACAATTTATATTCTTGTGAAATTAAATCAATAATTATTGTACAATTTAAACTATTTAGTACGTTTTATGTTTTTCGTTTGTCATGATAACAATAAGGTCCGTAAAAATACACGTACAATGTCTTCGTTTCTCTGTTTATTGCATCACCCTTACCAACTGCGAATTTGGTACTCCATGACAGCACTTCTAATTGATTTATGATGGATCATCTCCATGGCCTAATTAGTGAAGGAAACTCGACCATGACCACATTTTTTCTCCAGAATATGGTCTGTGTCCTTTTTCTGTTGGTCAAACAAAGCACGCATATTTTTGTTAAAATGCATGGCTATCAAACCTTTGACCACACTGACCATACATGGCTATGATCCGTGTCCTTTTTCTGTTGGTCAAACAAAGCACGCATATTTTTGTTAAAATACATGGCTATCAAACCTTTTACCACACTGACTTCTTCTACTTGATATTTAAAAGACCAATGCTTAGTTATGTATATTGAAAAAAAAATTGTATTGTTTGTCGACCAACTTCACAGAAATGAGGCATCAAAATATACCGTCTCAACTTAAGCAAAAACTTTCGAATTTGTAATTGTTCATATCATAACATGAAGAATGATTGCACTGCCGATCATAATAATTTTGGGTCCCTGCTGCTGGAACTGTAAAAATGAATAATTCATGTTATGTTATGAACAATTACAAAACCTCCTGCTTATATATACTTCAATTCTTGACCAGAATAGATAACCATCATATAATTGATAATGATGGGCCTAAAAACCATATAAAGTAGATATAGACAGTACCGGATTGCTACGGATACGCTACGGGTTGCTACATGTGACCGACTCCACTACGGATAGCTACGACTCCACTACGGCTCACTAAGACTCCCCTACGACTCCGCTACGAAAAATCCGTAGCGGAGTCATAGAAAATGTTGAACATGTTCAAACGTATTCTATCTCATCCCGGATAGCTACGGATTGCCAAGGATAGCTACGACTTGTGCCGGATCGAGCTACGGATTGGAACGGATTACTGCGGATAGCTACGGATAGCTATGGATGTAATATTTTCTTGATTCGTAACTATATCCATGAATGTGTAAAGGGGGTAATAGGGGAGTCGTGCTGGAGTGATCTTGTAAAGGGGATATTAGGGAAGTCATGCTGGAATCATTATCGTTACAATCCGTAGGGGAGTCGTAGAAATCCGTAGGGGAATCGTAGCAATACTTAGCGCATCTGTGGTAATCTGAGGTAATTTTTATAGTGAATTAGCACTACGGATCGGGGATCGCTAAGACTCCCCTACGGATCGCTATGACTGCCTTACTGATAGCCACGACTCACCCACGGCTTGATACGGATAAAAACGTATTCGAAAAGGGAATTTAAGACTACGGTTCGAGTCGTATCTATTTAAATCATCCGTTTTTCAGTCAATATATGAGTTATATATGTAGAAACATTAAACACAAAAGACTTATAAATACCCATTGGCAATCGGTACCGACTAAGGACGCCATCTGTCACGCCAGCAGCAAATAGTGTAGTTATCCGGATTACATGCGCTCAACCCTCCTTGTTGGGAAACTCTTTAAATTACTTTAGTAGTGCAAGGAGAGAAAGTAATGTTTAAATATTGAAACTATCGCATTAATAAGAAGACGTCAAGTATGATCGCAAAGCTTGCAATCAAGAAGAATTGTTAAGAGGTCTCAAGTTTGCTGCAGGTGCATCGGTTAGTCTAATTGATGAATTATATTTGAATAGATGATCATTTATCGAGCTACAAACGTATCGACGCCTAGTACATTTGTATGAAGAACATGTGTAAGGCAGTTTCTTTAATTAAGAGTACTTAGGAGGTAAGTATCTGTTAGTGTTAAGTTTCTTTTAATGTATTTAATGAAGACGAAGTTCTGGTTTCCTTAGCTAGATCATTCACAAATTTATAATAGCTGGAAAAGGGATTTTTAAAAATCAAGATTGAGACTAAAATTCATTTGTTGAATGATAAATTTTCATGAACTTCAGAAGGTAGCATACCCAAACAGATCGTAAGGGGCGCTAATCCATTTCTTACGCTTTTATTATTACTGTATTATACAATACAATACTACAGTATAATATAAATATATTTTTGCTCTTCAACAATGAATTATTTATTCGCCACAGCCATTATTTCTCTTGCATGCATGCATGTATAATTAGAATGTTGCTCGATAGTTTACAATGACATCAAAACACCAAACGCAAAAGACTACACATAAACAATACAATGGACAATTGTTGCCGATTCGACGGTCATCTCTCATGTCTGAAATTAAGCAAATGATGTGACTATCCGGACAACGTGCGCACAATTCTTCCCTTTTTAGCTCACCTGAGCGAAGCTCAAGTGAGCTTTTGTCATAGCGCACCGTCGTCGTCCGTCGTCTGTCGTCTGTCGCCCGTCGTAAACTTTTCAACATTTTCGAATTCTTCTCCAGAACCACTGAACAGATTTTCATGAAACTTGGTAGGAATGAAGTACTCATGGTCCCCTACAAGTGTTGTTGTTTTTCGTCCGGATCCATCAATAGGTGGCGCCACCACAGGTAAAAGTAGGTCACAGGGGGTACCCTCCTTTGACAAACTTCTTCCTCAGAACGGAAGCACGTATCGACAAACCGAAAACATCAGGATGATCTGGAGAGATGTCTTTAGAAGTGTTGTTATTTTTAGTTCCACTCGGAAGTCAAATTCTTGACGCGTTTTTGACGTCTTTTCGGACTTTGTCAGAAATGCACATTTTTGCACTATTTCTTTAAATAACTCAATAAGTGTATGATTTTACACATTCATTTACAGCATATTTATCATATTTTAAGTTACTAAATGCTTTGATAAGTATTTTATTCTGAAATTTTAATTTTTTTCTTATTTTTCATGATTTTTTTCTTATGTGAAAAGGAAAGGGTGGGGGGAGGGGTTGATTTTCATACATATTCAACTTCTTCTCCAGAACCACTGAACAGATTTTCATGAAACTTGGTAGGAATGAAGTACTCATGGTCCCCTACAAGTGTTGTTGTTTTTCGTCCGGATCCATCAATAGGTGGCGCCACCACAGGTAAAAGTAGGTCACAGGGGGTACCCTCCTTTGACAAACTTCTTCCTCAGAACGGAAGCACGTATCGACAAACCGAAAACATCAGGATGATCTGGAGAGATGTCTTTAGAAGTGTTGTTATTTTTAGTTCCACTCGGAAGTCAAATTTTTGACGCGTTTTTGACGTCTTTTCGGACTTTGTCAGAAATGCACATTTTTGCACTATTTCTTTAAGTAACTCAATAAGTGTATGATTTTACACATTCATTTACAGCATATTTATCATATCTAAATTACTAAATGCTGTGATAAGTATTTTATTCTAAAAAACTAATTTTTTTTATTTTATATGATTTTTTTTCTTATGTGAAAAGGAAAGGGTGGGGGGGGGGGGGGGGGTTGATTTGCATACATATTCAACTTCTTCTCCAGAACCACTGAACAGATTTTCATGAAACTTGGTAAGAATGAAGTACTCATGGTCCCCTACAAGTGTTGTTGTTTTTCGTCCGGATCCATCAATAGGTGGCGCCACCACAGGCAAAAGTAGGTTACGGGGGGTACCCTCCTTTGACAAACTTCTTCTTCAGAACGGAAGCACGTATCGACAAACCGAAAGCATCAGGATGATCTAGAGAGATGTCTTAAGAAGTGTTGTTATTTTTGGTTCCACTCGGAAGTCAAATTTTTGAAGCGTTTTTGACGTCTTTTCAGACTTTGTCAGAAATGCACATTTTTTGCACTATTTCTTTAAATAACTCAATATGTGTATGATTTTACATATTCATTTACTGCACATTTATCACATTTAAGTTACTAAATGCTTTGATATGTATCTTATACTAAAATTTTGATTAATTTAATTTTTTAAGAATTTTTTTCTATGTGAAAAGGAAAGGGGGGGGGGGGGGTTGATTTTCATACATATTCAACTTCCTCTCCAGAACTGCTGATCATATTTTTATGAGTATTTTTTCAATCATGAATAAATATGTTTACTGTGCACACGGACCCAAGGCTTGTGGGTTCAAGTTCTCGTACTTCTTTTATCTATATCAGGAATTTTAACCCTGGTAACTTTAGTTTAGTATAAGAGGGAGAGAACTCTTATAGTTGGTACATGTATAACAGCAGAAGTCATGTATGCAAGAGTTGTCTTTCTTTTATATTGATATATGTTTTTGAGGTGTTGGATTATCGATTCATTTGAATGTTATATATTTTGAATTATTATATTCTTATATATGGAAAAGAAAACTAAATAATTCTAAAAAGATGAATAAGTATTTTCAAATCCATCTTGTGAAGACTTAGATATATAACTTTGAAATTAAAATATTGAGAGCAGCTCGAAATATCAATGTAAAAACACAACTCTACATTTACATCAATGTTATCAATAACGTAGTGAGAAGAGGGGGGAGGGGGCTGTAATTTATTAGCAGGATTTTGCTTTAGCTTCTGTAAAACTGTCTCTCTCGGGCTACTTAGATTACTCAAGAAGAAAAAGGGGGGGGGGGGGGGCATTTTCATACATATTCAACTTCTTCTCCAGAACTGCTGAACAGATTTTTATGAAACTTGGTAGGAATGAAGTAATCATGGTCCCCTACAAGTATTGTAGCTTTTTGTCTGGATCCGTCAACAGATGGCACCACCACAGGCAAAAATAGGTCATGGAAGCTACCCTCATTTGAGAAACTTCTTCTTCAGAACGGAAGCACATACCAAAAGCATCAGAATTATCTAGAGAGATGTCTTAATTAAGAAGTGTTGTTAATTTTTGTTCCACTCTGAAGTCAGGTTATTTTCCTTTTACAAACTTCTTTTTGATTGATATGCTTAGTTTACGTAGTTTTGAGGTGAGCGATTGTGGTCCTCTTGGACCTCTTGTTTCTGGTTACCCAGAGATCTAAAAGAAATGTTGTATAAACATTACTGTGGCGTATCACGTGATACAGAAATGATATGTTCCACGGGAATCCCCTTTGACTAAACCAAGTAAATACTGTCTAAATCTACTTTATATGGTCATTATTATTCAATTTGGTTGTATGATGGTATTTTATTCTGGTCAAGAATAGACGTATACTTGGAGAACACATAAACAGAAAATTTTGTATCTGTCCGTGCACCATATCATAACATGTGGTGAGCATTGAACAATTTTTGTTTAAGTGTTCACCGAATACACGTCTATTCTTGACCAGAATAGATAACCATCATATCATTGATGGTAATGGTCATATGATAGGCCTAAAGTAAAATCATATAAAGAAGATTTAAACAGTATTTACTTGATTTAATCAAAGGGGATTCCCGTGGAACATATCGTTTACGTATCACGTGATGCGCCACAGTGAACATGTATGTTAACGTAATAAACTTCTCTTTGAAAGATGACCACACAAACAGAACAGCAAAATGCTGTTGGGGCCCAAGTAAAACATACATAAATAATATGTATGAATGGATATAAGTAGTGTAAGGATCCCCGATAAGGTGGGTAGTATTTTTAGAACAGGGGGATTCCGTGTTTTGTGTATGGGAAAGGGGAAATTCCGAGGGGAATTCCATGTTTATTTATAGAATGGGAAAGTCCATGGTAAATTCCTAGGGAATTCCCAATTTTATTTATAGGTGTTAGGAAAGTCCCAGACCTATATTTAGGAAAATTCTAGATGATTCTGATGACTACTTTTCTAAAAATAGAGGTGGCCCTGAAAAGGGCCGTTTTGTTGTTGTTGATTTCTACTGTGTGCATAGACAACAGTGATCTTCATGTCTGATCTCGGGTGGAGCACTGGGGACTGCCCTGGCATTCTGCAATCCTTGTAGGATGGAGTACATTGTCTTTAATACTTTTCTGGTCTTCTTCAATTCCTCTATTATTACTGTTTGGTTTTGCTGTAATAATTTAATACGTATTTCTTCTGAACATTTCCTCCTCTCCTCCACTATGTGTTTTACTTTCTTAGGGTCGGGCTGCGGCGGTCTTTTGGGTGGTTCGACCTTGGCTGGTAGGGTTGGATAAAGGTTCTGTACCTCCATCGGTATGACTTGTTGTGGTATTGGTTGCTGTGGTTGCTGTGGTTGGCCATTGGTCTGTTTGTCCAATTCCAGCTGTTCGTTGAGGATGGACATCAAGATTGGGAAATCGCTTTCAGTTACTTCCATGTTGAGTTGTCAGGAAAGACTGCTTAACTGACGAGTGCGTGCTGTATTTATAACCTATAGTGCGGACGTGAGAGTAAACCCAAAACATGTTAAGCGGGATTGAACATTTCAAAAAAATTTACAGTGACGGTTTTCACAAGAATACATCTACCTAAAGCATACTTGATGAATGAAATATGGGTTTAAAAGATACCATTTAATGTATTCTATCAAAAATACCACAAATTTTCACGAAAGCATGACCTTTTCTTTCATTATATGTCTTATTCTAGAAAAAATGTGACCTTATTGTATGATTACATATATAGGATTGAATACTCTATGATTCTAGAAAGTGTCACCTTATTGTATGATGAGTCACCATATCTTTAGAATTCCCGCCCAAACCAGACATTGTTTACATGGGGCGTACTCTCACGTCCGCAAGTACTAGCATAAATAGGAGAGGTTTGAGCAGATGTGCTTCACTCCTTGCGAGAACAATCGATCGAGAAGAAGAAGAAAATGAATTCATACGAGTATTTCGAGACGTCAAAGAAGTTGACCGAGCATGCCGAAAAGCTGCTGGCCATGGCTAAATTCTTCCAAGCCATGGGAGAGAAGATGATGTACAGAGAAAACTATCCCTATCCATCCGGTAGAGAAGACTATGACGAGGAGATTAGGGCAGAGGAAAAGAAGAAAGAGGTAAAGAAGAGGCGGTATAGTTACCGCATGTTTGAGCCGAGCAGCAGTACCACCACCAGTACAATAGTGGAGCCACCTACATCACCAGCAATGGTAATAGACGAGGAGGAGGATTGGGAGCGGGAAATAAGTCTATGCCCGGAGCCCATTTTCAAGGTGCCATCAGTACCAGCTAAAATCAAGGTGGGGCAGTGGCTGTCCTCCTGCCCTACCTGCAAGTCCAAGAGGTGTTCACACCGTCACTAGATGACTTTTTTAGTCATAACAAAACAGCCCTTTTAAGGGCTACCCACATTTTTCGAAAAAGTAACCATGGTTTCAGACGCTATCAATATAAAACCCCAGTCCCTTACAACTAAGAGTTCATTTCACAAGTTGCATTGAAACAAGACAGACACACACGCAAAAATAAAAAATGATGTATAGTTTATCCATTGCACGTTACATCATGAAAGATCGTACTTATCCCCACAATTTCGACGGTGACCATTTCAATACGTGGGCAGAACAAAAAGTCAATTCTTTTTTCGACGAAAGGAATTGGGTACCATGTACGGAAGAAGACGTGAGATTGGGAGAGGCGTGTTTCAACGACGAATGTAGTGACCCCGAGGACGGATTGAAATTGGTGCATCCCGAAGACCCTAATATGACTATCATTGCTTACTGTCAATGTTGTAGAAGTCACCATTCGAGAATCTTGGAAAAAGAAATCAAAGACAGAGTGGTGGCATGGTGTAAATACGTGGCCTGGGATCGTTTCGAAAGTCAACGGGACTTGGTGGAAGAATTCAAAAAGAAGAAGAAAAAAGTGACATTTGATGTGTAATGTTATGTATATAGATGTGAAAAAAATAAAATATGTGGAACTGGTGTTTTGTTTTTTGGACTTACTTCTGACTTCTTTTCTAAACATATGGTTGGCCCTTAAAAGGGCCGTTGAATTTGTTGGTAACCTATCAACAATAGGGACAGTGCCGCATGGTCCTCTTCCTGACTGATCTCCTTCTCGTCATTATAGCTACCTGGTTAGCTAGTCTCCTCTTCAGTTTCTTTACCTCTGCCTTCAGCTCTTTATTTTCTTCTAACATGTCTTCCAACCAGGTGATGATCTCCTGGTTGGTCATCTGTTCGTCTGACTGGGATGCTGGTGGTGGTGACTGTGCCGCTGGTTGGGGAGCTGCTGGTGGATGTGGTGGTGGTGGTGGTGGGGCCGATGTAACTACCCCATCATCTTTCTCCATGATGAAAACTAAATCAAGAACCGCCTTCTCGTCCTCTGTCAATCTCGCTTGGAACTCTATACTATTCATTGTCGATCTCAAAGTCTGAGTGAAGCGGTTAAAAAATTCTCCTCCTATTTATGCTAGTACTTGCGGACGTCGAGGAAAGCCCCTAACCGACTTTCTGAACTATCAGAACTCTCTTTCCCGTTTGGCGCGCAAATTGTCCAATCAGCTCCTCGTACAAAGGCCAAGGTTGTCCGCCCAGGTTACATCCCATCTTATACGGGAAAGCAATGGTATTTACCTCAAGGTCACCTAATGCTTCTAAACATTCTCGAAACCATTGTGTACGTTCTTCCCTTGTATCCCGATAGGGAGGAATGTGACGTTTATGTCTTTGGTATGCTGTACCGTAATCCCATTGTGCTGAGAGGGATACGATGTATTGGTGGTGACTGTAATATGTGACGATGGTACCCGGTGTGCCTCTATCTGGGTAGACAGCCAAGTTTCTACCCCCTTGTGACCTTCTCCGACCGTATACGTCGGACTCTGGATATCTTTGGGCAATGGTTAAACTCAATCCATGGGGACGTACGCAAAGACAATTGACGACGTGCGCTATGGCTTCTACCTCTAAAGTCAAAAGATCACCTCTTACGTATTCGACAGACATGATTGAAATGTAACTAGTTTACTGTTGGCCCTTTATATATAAATAAGAAAAAAGAGATCACGTGACATTCAATACTTTAATGACATTCAATACTTTAATTCTATACAAAGTTCAATGATAAACAAAAAGTTCAAGGACAAATATTCATATGACAAACAAAGTCAAATGTTCAAGGACAAAATGTTTATGTTACAAAAAAAGTCACTGTTGCATCTCTTCATTGTATCGTCTGCACTTGGGACAGATTTCCAGCATTTGTTGATTTTGGTGATCGTCGGCACCCGCACATTCGGGATGAATGGCCGCATAAATGACCTCTTTGACTTCGGGTTTTTCCTTTTTCATCTTTTTCTGGGTCAGACGTTTCGGTTCCTTTTTCTTTTTGATGAATTTCAAAACTTTCAGTCCGATCCGGGTCGCTACAAAATCGACGGAACCGTCATCGAGATGAACGAACTCGAACTTGCATTGTTTCGTGGGTTTGTCCACCAATTCGAAATGGCCACCCAAGTGTTGATCCATTTGTTCCTGAAATTTCATCAGTTGTTTGACATCTCGTTTCTGTTGTTTCTCCAGTTGTTCGCGATGAACAATTTCTTGATATTTCATAAAGTCATCGTACGAATCGATCCCCATCTTGTGCCTTTGTTCTTGATAAGCGGCTATTTCTTTTCTCAGTCTTTCACATCTCTGTTCCGTGTCGTCATCTTTTTTAGTGACATCTTTTTTAGTTTCATCGACAGTAGCAGCAGCAGCAGCAGCAGCGTTCTGTTCACACGTCTGTTCCATTCTGAAGTTTTTGTCTGAATGAAGTGACGCTTGAATAAAAGTTCCTTATATTATGTTCAAACGACCTTGAAATTACCACCGCCACATCTGACCTCAAAGAACTATTTTAAAATCTTAAAATAGAAATTTCTGGAGTCGGGTAATTCTTCAATGGCATAGACATCAGGTAATTCTACTGTTTTTAAGTCATCGTCATCGATACCATTTGCAAGGAATCTTATCACCGACTTTAATTATGTAAACCTGAGACTAAGTCCCCATCCGGATAATTTGAACTTGTTTCCTTTTTTAACCCATTCTCTTCTATCTATTCTACGTTCTCCGTCACATTCGATGACTTTGATAAATCTATCGTCGACCGAATCGATGGAATCTTCTTGTACTTGGTTGATGTAAATCCTGATGGGATGAGGTAACTGTTCTAAGAGTAGTTCTCTCTTCAATGGATGTTTACATTCTCTGATCACTGCTCTAGCGGCGATGTCTTGTAGAGATTGCATTTTGAATTGACTCATTAACTTTAACTTGCATCCCTCGTCTGGTTTCTTCAACGGATCCATGATTTGATGGCATTGTTCAAAAAGTGTCTTGTATATATGTACACGGGAACGTCCTTGACCTTGTTACTTCTTCAGTTTAAATCCGTGTGCACTTGACCTTTGAAATCCCAGGACATCCATCTTGTCTTCCAGGTCGTGTCTTCTCAAGGTCGCGGGCAATAACGAATTGGCCCAGTAAATGTGTCTCATGTCGGTAACGGTACACGTGGGTGGCACGTACACGCGGTTGTACGCGTCTCGACACGTACACATGCATCTGCCGTTGATGGGGCAGTATAGGATGGGTAGTCTTTTGGCGGCACGGCGTCTGACATTTTTCATGTAGGCACATTGGTGATTGAGTCTACAACACACCCGTTTCTGTGCACTAGGTTTGGTGATCAGTTTGTCTCTTTTGTCCGATACTTGAAAGAAAGTGTTATCTGCCACCCGGATGCCGTACTCGTACTCTCGAGGTCCTCTCGTGCCGAATGCCCAGTGATACCAGTAATCGATCATGTCCACGTGCACTTGATTGATTAAAATCCGGATTTGTTGCGGTATCTGTTTCAATAGTTTTTCTCTTTGAAGGGGTGGTTGAATTTCCTTAATGACTACTCTGGCAGCTAACGTTTGAAGGGTAGGCGTCTGCTGGACGGGTCGCCTTAAATGGTACCCGATGAAATCTGGATCGTAAGGTAGCAAGTGCAATTCCCTCCTCACTCGTCCATACGTATGATATTTGTTAGGTCGATAATCGTCCGTGTAATACACCGTGTGATTATACGTGTCCTCGTCTGGTATCTTTATCGGATTCATGATTTGATACTGATGCCAACAACAATCCAACGTCTTTTATATATATACATATATGTACACGGGAACGTCCTTGACCTTTTAACCACACACCATTTTGACATATTTGCACTGAGGACTGAATCTAGCATGTTCTTTGTAAGCGCAGTCGTTAGGTTCCCAGAACTTGAGTCCTAATCCACATTGGAAGCAGACGACCTTGTCCCCAATCTGAGAATAGAATAATCCAGAACGTGCCATGTCCTCGACCTTGGGACCTCGCAAGTATCTAGGCCAAGAGTCCTTGAACGTTTTGAGACGTGTTGAATATCCCACGTATTCTGGATACAGCGGTTGTAAACTGTAGACTTTCTGAGGTTCGGGAGCCAGCACTATTTCTTGTTCTATACTGCGGCGATAAGTAGGAGTAGCAGGAGGAGGAGACTTCTCTTCCCATAATCTATAGTAAGAAGGTACCGAATCGGTTTCGATATCGTTCTGGATAGAATGCTTGGCAAAACCACTAGCGTCCATCGAAGAGGTGCTTCCTTGTCCAGCCATCGTGAACAAATGATGGTGTGGAGAAGAAAACAGCTCTTTTATAAGAATGACAAAAAGTCACGTGATTCAATTGCAACTGTTTAATGGTACCCCGCTAACACAACGTGTCCGACAAGGATTAGGGTCGTCCCATTGTCAGACACTTACAATTTTATTGTGTAATACAGAAATATATACAACATGAAATGTTCAAAGAATAAAAAGGCCATCATAGTTTCGAGCAAGTCCTGTGGCGGTCTTTTCGACGTGGTCGACACTTTTGGCATTTCTGTGGAGGGACTGGGGGGATCCGATATCGTCTCCGAAACCATTGGTACACGTAACGGTCGTTCCAAAGTTTCTCCATCCCCCGGGGTGTTTTGGGATGAGGTAGTATCTGGAACGGGTTCCGAAGTCCTTGACTTCTCTTCTTCAGGAAATAAATGCAATAATGTCCGCATACGCTGGTCTCGTCGCTTTGATAACACACTGGATTGTACGTCATTTGTCGACATCTCGATGCCATAAACCTTTCAAATTCCCGGAGGGGTGGTAATGCGTAACTGTCAAAATATTCTCCTATCCCGGTACGGGGATCGATGTAGATACACACCCAATGTTCACCTGGTTCCGATGCCGTGTCCGTATTCAAGACGAACGTTTGACCTATAGACGTCGAGGGTAAACGGTCCCTAGCATACACCCCGCCAAAATGAGGTCCCACGTCGGGATCTTGGGATAATATATCGTAGATCTGATAGGTGTTTAGTCCTTGCATAATGTTAGTAATCCACACTGACTTCTCTCTGCTTGTTGATCTCCAACACGTTGTCGAATTCTCCGTACACGATACAGTTGATGGTTGATGCCGAGGCTGCTGAAAACTGCAGTTCTATTCTCATGTTCCCGGTTTTTATCAAGTGAAATTTTTCGAAACTCTGAGCATTCTGATCCGGAGTGAAATCGTAACCCCACAGGGTAAATCCTTCACCGTATTCTTTGTAGCCGATGGCGGGTGCCCAGTCTTCTAGATCTCCTACACGTCCCAAAGCTTGATACAGGGACATGTATGAGCGCAGGTAAAAGTTATTGGCAAAATCGGGTTCAAAAGGGCGGGTATTCTGTGTTTCTCCGTTCAGGCTGATCTCCACCTTGGTACAGTTGAAATGTTGAAAATTGAACGGGTTGGTATCGATACTCCCGTTAAAGGCTGTATTCAACACCATGCCCAAGAAGACTCTCTTGGGTAATTGTCCGGCAAAGACGTTGTCCGTGATTTTAGAGCGGGTACCGGCAGGAATGGTGAAGGACTTGACTTCTACCCGTCTCAAGGGATACTTGGCCGTACTGCTATTCAACAATGCGTTGGCTCGATTGATGATACCGGGCATCGGACGCACTTTGCGTACAAATAACATCATGCTGGAAATCTTGATTTTTCCGTCGGCAGTGCCAAACAAACAGAAAGGGGTGCTGGCACGATTGAATCTCAGACGTACATCGACACCGTTGACCAGGTAATTCTTTTGTTGAAACATGTCCAAGTGGAGACGATCAAACAGTTCCACTTCCTTACTTTCCTTTATCAAATTGTGTCTGGCTTTCAGGGAAGCATTGTATGCGGCGGCAGTTTTGTCGTCTTCGTGGGGATTCCCAGCATCCATCTTTCCCCCTTCATCTTTGACCCACAGATTGCTGGCTTTGATAGATTTCTTCAAGGTATCGGGTCTGTAGGACAACAAGGTCTCCAAATAGGCTCGATACGGATACGTGTTGGTACTGGGTGAAATGATTTTTCCATTCAAGGACAGATCGATTTCGTTAAACATGCTGTGTAAGAAATTGTTGACCGGGGTCGTCTCGGTATCGTCGGCCAAATCGGTGTTATTCGTTTGGGTAATCTTGAGTTTGATGTACACGTAAGTCTGTGTCAAATCCAAAAAGTCTTCACCGTGACCTTTGATCTCGAATTCCACTGGTGCTCCGGCATTCCTGTTGTCTATGGCATTGAGAGGATAGTATTCTTCCCATTGAGCTTTCTCTAAAACGCTCATGTTTTGAGAAACCCGATCAATCTCTAATCCCTCCGTCGAACATTCGCATGATTCGCGGTGCATCATCTTGGACACTAATCAAAAATGTCTATCGTTCTTTTAATGATTCTTTTGACTTTTTTTCTATCAATCCTGTTGGCTTTTCTCAATCTTTTTCCCAGAATCCTCTTGAGAGCTGCTGACCTTCTCCTTCCACGACCTCTTTGCAAATGAGGCCTTGACCTTTTGACACGGCTTTTATGGGTACGTCGGGCGGCTGAGGATGCTGGTGGTGGTGGTGGTACTCTTCTCTTCTTTCTTCTCATGCGATTTACCACGGCTTGCCTCATATTCTTTTGATGGGTCTGCACCTGTCTCTTTGATGCACGGGCGTCTCTCATCACGTAGGGGGCGGTCTTGGCAACCTCGTAAGCAAATTGTTTACCCCGGGTCATTAACGAGTCTTTGATATGTTTACCGTGCATCAGGTCCAGTCCCACATGAAAAGCCGACTTTAAAATTCGCTTAATGGCCGCTTTGGCTATATCCATGAATCCTCGTCCCGTCTGATGATAAGGTCTCATCCAACGTCCCACATACCCTCCCCCTCTTCCTCTCTGTCGCGGAATTCCTCGATGTACGATCATAATTGCTTTCTCCGGAAGTGTAGTTTCACGATGGCTTTACCGGAAAAGAATGGCACTTTTTCTCCCATGTCTTTCCTTATATGGATATCAATCGTGTCGAAATAATGCTTGCTGATCGGAAGATACTCCCGATGTCTTCCTTCCCATTGCGCATGGCCATTGGTATTTTTCTCTTTCTGGTTCTCAAAAGGAATGATTCTCATCAACTGTAGATTCTGTGAACCCACAATCTGTGTTTGCACCACATCACTGTACAAGTACAAGCCACTCATACCCATGTAGACGTCCGGTGGTACGGGGGCTAATTGGTTGGTACGTAACCAATGAGTGGGATGACTACCGTGTTGCGTGGTGAGGAATCCTGGTTGTAAGGCTAACCGATTACAGAATCGGACGAAATAAAAATGTTTCAGATTAATGGTAGCTCCTGTAAATTCCAACGCCACACGATTGTAGGCCGTGTTGTATGTCAATCGAATCTTGTTAGGGTTGGGGGGATTGGCATCAGAGCCTTTCATCACCGGATCAATGGCATGTTCCAAGGCGTAATTGATTTCATCCACCAGTTCCCGCGCCGATCGATAAAAACCATGTTTAATCGCAATCCTGAAGATATTGGCCCTAGGGTTTTGAACTACACCTTCATCATTTGTAGGTCGTGCTAGTCCTGGAATCTCACTCAATGTGTGGGGTGTTCTACTATTCATAGTAATCCGGTATCGATTGGTATCCGAAGCGTGCAAATTAAAACTCCCAACAGCTTGATAGTAATAAGGCACCACAATTTCAAAGTAATTACAGCCGTCATCCACATTATTCAGAACGGTAGGATACACTACTTCCGAAAGGGCCACTTCCCAGTCTCTTTCCTCTAATTTCATAGTTTGAGGTAATCGTGTTCGAAACGTTGAAATGGTATTTTCCGGGAAATCCCGCATCGATCCATCGCTGGGTAAAGTGACGTAAAAGTCACTCATGATGATGATCCTTATTGGTGTGTCCTTCTTCCAGGTAGTTAAGATTCTGACATCTTTAAGGTGGGACTGGGCATTATATAACCCATGCAACCACTCAACATGACCATCCAAAATTCTTTGTTGTCTTTGTCCAGGGCTAAGCAAGCGATGCTGGCTATAATGACCGTCATGGCCAGAATCATTTGAGCAAAGAAGACGATCTGTCCTTTGGGTAGAGCTTCACCACACCATTTCCAACGTACGGAGGTGGTAGAGGGTTCTCTACTCTCCAATCCCACGTCTACCGTATCATGTCCTTCTGGGGGATCCATGAATCAAAATTAGGAGGATATCCTTTCCACCGTACCAACACTTCCTCTATCGTTTTCTTGCCCACTTTCCGTTTCCGGGTTTTCAAAATGTCTTCCACTTCGTACACGTCGTCTCTCTTGATCACTTTCTGTAATTCCGATTCGTAAAAGGTACCTTCCAATTCTTCACCGTGATCGTCCTGAACCACGTAAGCGTAAGGTACGCGTCCCACCACTCGACGTTTAATGGTAAACAGTTCCGTCGTCCAATTGGGGAGATATCCTTTCTCGAAAGTGTGTTTGGCTTTGCTGATTCTGACGCGATCACCCGCCTTATATATAGGTTTCTGCTTCTTCTGGACTCTTTGAGGGGCATAGGCATACAACCAGACGTCCAAAACGTTTTGGTGCGTCACGTCCCGAGGGGCTCTCCCGATGGTGGAATGCTTGGTACTGTTGTAGCCTTTAACCAAACGGGGCAAGACCTCCACGTATCTCCTGGTTTTCTTGTAGGTAAAATATTTCCACATCCGTCCTTTCAAGGTCCTTTGAAACCGTTCTACGATACTGGCTTTGGTTTCCGTGTTATGGGTGGTGACAAAATGAATGTCTTCTTCTTTCAACATCTTTTGAAATTCCTTGTTGAGAAATTCTTTGCCTTTATCCGTTTGGAAACGTCTAGGTTTGCGTCCTTTAGCTCTTTTCAAGATGGCACCAAACCCTCGGATCATTTCTTTTGACGTTTTGTTTTTCAAAGGTTCCACCCAGGCATACTTGGAAAAGACGTCAATGACGCAGAGTAAAAAGGTGTTCTTATCGTTCCAGTCTTTCATGCTAGAGACATCGGCTAAATCCCCTTGCCACTGTTCGTCCATGGTAGACACGATGGTACGACTACGTCTGAATTTACGTTTGATCGGTTTGTGTAACGTATACGTCGATTGTTCTTGTATCCAATCCACCACCTCTTGTTTGCGTACCACTTTAGGATAAATACGTTTGGCCTCTCTGTACAAAGCCTGTATGCCGGCAAAAGCCACGGGACTCTCGGGATCGTAATACAAACGGTGTAAGACAGAAGGTAAATCTATTTTTTTCCGAACAACCATTTTTGAGGTGAGGAAAAGCCGGTGGGGAGTCTCAACCAACTTTTCTCCAAGTCCGACTGACTTTTCTTCCCGATGCCCGGTGTTTTTATACGTGGAGGGGTGGCTAAAATGGTAGAAGCGTCGACAAATCCACTCTCGTCTTCATCCTCGTCATCCGAATCTTTGCGGGCCGCCGCTGCCAGCGTGGGTAAAGTAGGTGTCGATGATGCGGCCGGTTGGCTAGTGGACGGTTTGGGGGAGGGTGCCACTTTAAAATGTTTGATGAATTTGGCATTCCTGACGTAATCTCTGGGCATATTCATTTCACTCAATCCTCGACTAAAAAGTTCGATGCCTTGAGGACGGTATCCTTTCCGTTCCGTGGAACGCACGGAATCACTGACCAAATCGATGATGTTGGCATTGGGAATCACTCTACCCCGGTACTTGACCCGTCCTTCGGGATCCCACGATAATATTTGAGGATGACGTTGCATGTGTTGTAGCATCATCTTGGCTTTTCCACGCATGGGTTTAGGGGCACTGGACACGATCTGATCGATCAATTCTTCGGCCGGAGGTTCCACGGCGACGTCACTGGAAGCTGCTGCTGCTGTACTAGTAGGTGCAGTAGGTGCTGGTTTTGTTTTGGTTTTATGTAAATAGGTCCGGTACCGATGCAGTTCTTGTCCATACAAAGCAGCCTGTTGAGCCGGAGTCAAGTCTCCTCGTTGATTCGACGTGTCTAACGTTTGACCCGCTTTGACGGCTGCCGTTACTTCGGGGGGATAAGGTAAAGGATGGGGGTAAAGATAAAATATCTTTTTCCCGACTCTGCTGCATCTCTTCCAAAAAGCTTTGAGGTACCAATACCATCTTGCGGGCCATCTTAAATACCTTTTAGTAATAAAGGTGCGATCATGGATATCAAGGGTAAAATAGGTAGTCCTTTACCGGTTTGACGGACCAGTGTTCTGCGGCGTTGTTGCACGGACAAACCCGGTTGCACCAGTTGCCTTAACACGTGCTTGCTAGGTGCCAACTTGCGTTTCTGACACTTGCTTAATGGTACCACCCCTTTTAAAGTGTTGTAAATGCACTCGCACAATTTACTTATGGTAGCGTTAGGTGCTTCTTGTAACACACGTTGTTTGAACTTGGTGGAATATCCTTTGTTAGCCAACAGTCTTAGGATATCCGCATGCGGTTTTAATCCACTCTTGCCCATGTTACTCCATCTATGTCTGAGTACACTATGACCTTTTCATTCCACCTCGCTGCCTTTTATACACGTTTGGCCATTTTCCAAGGTCCCCCTCCATCTCCCAATTTCTTGCGCGCCGTAAACTTGACGTTTTTTCTTCCGGGGGCATACCGTATGTGTTGGGTGGGACCCGACTGCTGGGATAAGCGTATGTGTTGGCGGGAATGAAAAAAGGTACCCGGCTGTGGGGATAGGCGTTGGTGGGAGGGACCCGGCTGCGGGGATAGGCGTTGGGTGGAGGGACCCGGTTGCGGGGATAGGGGCAGCATGGCTTGTAAATGGGGAGGGAGACCTATTTGACGATTCAATCCTTGCAAAGCCGTCGTGGCCGGTGCACTTAAAGGGGTGGACGTCAAAGGATGAAAGGTATCTCTTCCCGTTCTTTGAAACTCGTCGGCACTGGCAAATCCAACAGGTGTAGCTATGAGTTTTTGTGCGGTCTTCTTCTTCTTCCTCTGGGGTGATTTCTTCTTCCTCTGGGGTGCTGCCTTGGGTGCTGCTGCTGCTGCTGCTGCCGTGGGTGCTGCTGTCTTCTTTTTCTTGGGTGCTGCCTTCTTAGGTGCCCTCCTCCTCCTTCTAGAAGATTTTTGAGGGGAACCGGTTTTGTATCCTCCACTCTTTTTGGAACGTATCGTATAATATTTCCGACGATTAGGTTCACGTTGTGGCCATTGTAGCATGGTACGGATGATGATACCACCTAAAAACCCGGCACCTCCTCGTCTCAGGATGATTTGACGTTTTTCGTCGGCAGACGAGTGTCGATCCGCTAAGGTTTTCAAGAGCTCGAAATTTCTTTTGACGTAGTTCTGGGTAGGTTTGGTCAAGGGTAAACTCCCGTTGATCATATTACGGGCACCCATACTGAACCATTTCAACAAGGCTTGACGTCCCAAATCCACCAAGTCTTGACGTTTGTTATCATCTTTTTCGTTCCGTAGTTTTCTTAAAATTTTCACCAGTTCACTAGAGGCCGAAGGTAACGCCATTTTTCTTTGATGCGATCGCAGTCTCTACCAGTGTGATACTGACGTCAGAATAGGTACCACACTCATTTTTATATGTTTTTGGGACTGTACACCACGATCCCTCCTGCCAGGGGGTGGTGGAACACGTCCGTTCTCAACCGTAAAGTATCGGGAGTAGTGGGTGTCATGTCTACCACCAAGTACCCGTGGGGTTTACTGGTAGCATCCTGGTACGCATAATTCAAACAGGGAAGTTTTAATTGTCTGGACAACACTTCAACTTGTGATTTATCTCGGGGATTTTTAAACAAGACCATGTAATGCGTATTGAGACTGATGGTGCGGTGATGGGTACTGCGGTCAAAGACGTTTTGTGTAATGTATACGACACTGGTATTACGATGATGTGCTTTGCGTGTAAACCAATCTACAATGTATTCACCGCTATGACCACCCATCATGTCGTCAAAGACTAACAAGTGTCTAGTGTTGAGGTCTGACACCAAGATTTCGTCTTCTGGTGGAATGTCCTTGACAAATTTGACTTGACCTTGCATACTCTCGTAAGCTTTTTGCCATTCACGATAACACCAAACTACTTTTTGAGGAGGAGGATGAATGACCTCGTCCTTGTATCGAACCAATTGTTTGACAAATTCGGTTTTACCGGAACGACTGGGTCCGGCTACCACCATGGTAAACTCGTGTTTAAACACGAAAGCACTCAAATCGTCTAACGTCTGTACGTGAGTACTCATGTTGAAAGAATGACAAGAGAATGCAAAGAACATTTTATTTATAAAGAACAAACAAAGTTTTCTTCAAACGTAGGTTCAAGAGAATAAATGTAAGCCAGAACTAAGGTATACATCATAGGTATGTCATCATCAAACACTTGTGGATCATTAAACATGAGACGTAAGAAAAATATAAAGTCTTGCATGAAAGTTCCATCTTTACCGCCTTCAAACATGGCGTTGTAAGCTCCACAAAATCTCCAAAAACACTGTCTGTCTTTACATCCCGGACACTTGTGTCTCAGTCCCGACATCCGTAAGTTCATGCCTATGATACAGGTAATGATGTGATGCAGTGAAAACGACAAGTATTCGATCAGTGGGTAGGAGGGCAGTACAGCGTCATGGCTACTTTGGGCGTCTTTTTGGTGATCAGGATACATGGTGATCCGTCTTTAAATGTTCTCAAAATAAAGTGTTCGTCCCAATCAAAATCGATGTAAGGACAGTCCGCCGCACAAAAGAATCCAATCAAAGTTAGCAAAGTCAAAAACATCAGGCTGCTTCAATCAATCTTTGTCTGTTGTTACGACGTATGGCTCGTCTCAGACGTTCGAAAAAATCATCAAAGTCTCTATGATGCCTTCTTCTTCCTTGGAACCAATAGTATATGTACAGTAAGACAGCCAGCAACATTCTGAATGAGTGGTGAAAAGAATCAAGTCTTTATATATACAAACTGTTTAAACGTCCTTGACCTTTTAGAATCCGTAAGGTAAAGTGTTTAGGTTTTCCAGAATCTGACGTTTGTCATACACGATACGATAGTCCTTGGTCATGTCCTTGGAAAATAACTTGTGATCTTTCCCGCGTACAATCTTGGAAGGGTAAGTGACCGTGACCTTGTCGTCGTCTGTTTGATTCAGTACCATGTTTTTCATGGTTTCGAAATTGATGATTTGACTGGTCTTGTAATCCAAGGTCATGCCCTTGACTTTGCACACGGTACTACCGTCGTTCAATTGGTAAGCGTAATTCTTGGGTCCGCCCGACACGAAGGTAGTGATCTTTTTCCCGCCTAATTCGTCGGTCCAACATCCCAAGCTATCTAAGATGGGGGGACTCCATTTGTGATCGTCGTGTACGTAGATGATGCTGTCGGTATCAAAGTACAGGACTCTGTCGTCCAATCGGCGCAAGGCATCGTACAATTTCAAGCGGGCTAAAGCTGTAGTGTAGCAGGCGATCACTACGTTCCCGAAATTACAAGGCGGTATATATTACCTAAAATATTCTTGGTAAGGTTCTGCCTGACCTTATTGTACTAACCATTTTTTCTACAGGATTCCAGGTGACTGACTTTATTGTACTGACCGACTTTTCTGTAGCGCACCCGACATTAATGACGTCATATGTTCTTGACACTTCTAGAAAGTTCTTACTGGCAAGCTGCCAGCGCGTGCCGTTGACACGAAAGGTTGTTTGAAAGTCAAAGTAGCACGTGCTGTTGACACGAAAGGTCGTTTCAAAGTCAAAGCTGCAGGTGCAGGATAAAATGACGTCATATGTTTTTGACACTTCTACACAGTTCTTACTGGCAAGTAGCCAGCGCGTGCCGTTGACACGAAAGGTCGTTTGAAAGGCATATGTTCTAGAAAGTTCTAAGTGGCAAGATGCCAGCGCGTGCCGTTGACACGAAAGGTTGTTTGAAAGTCAAAGTAACACGTGCTGTGAAAGGTTGTTCAAGTGCACTTAGAGCTAGGACATATGCAAATTAGATAGAACACTCTAGAACAATGATTTGAGTATATATTTCACACACATTTTCAAAGCCAGTCATTCATGCTATGTGCTTCATAGGAGACACAACTAAGATGGCATCTCAACAAGTTTCTGATATTGATTTAACCAACTTTGACTTTCAATGGCCAAACGGCAATGTACAGCAGCAGCCTGCAGACAACAAAATGGACGACATCCATAGCAATTGTCAGCGCATGACTGCCATGATGGAAGATGTACAGACATCCATTTCCAAGATGCAAGCCGACATCCAAACATTGATGGATAACAAGAGAAATGTAGAAGAAGGAGGAGACGAACCACCCAAGAAGAAAGCCAGATACGTTTGTTACAATTGCAATGAAGAGGGACACTTTGCTACCGAATGTCCTCAGCCGCCCAAGAAGCAGAACGACATTTGCTACAAGTGTCAAGGCACGGGACACTGGGCCAGAGACTGTCCTGTACAACAGGAATATAATACGTATCAGGGACCCAACAACTACGGACCCAACAACTACGGACCTAACAACTACAGGACAAATTACCCCAGACCCATCTATGGAGCAAACAGAGGACGACCCATCTATGGAGCAAACAGAGGACGCTCACCTATGGCGAGTCAGAATGTGAGACCACAGTACAGTGCATAGACTTTTTTCTGAATCTTGTACAATGTTGAATAAAATATGTATAAACTTTCAATTTGTCTTTATTCTTTTTCATCTAGTTGTAGGGGGAAATTATTCCTTCCACGAATAGATGATTTTCTAGAACAACACTTAAAAATAAAACTGGGACTTTCCTAACACCTATAAATAAAATTGGGAATTCCCTAGGAATTTACCATGGACTTTCCCATTCTATAAATAAACATGGAATTCCCCTCGGAATTTCCCCTTTCCCATACACAAAACACGGAATTCCCCTGTTCTAAAAATACTACCCACCTTATCGGGGATCCTTACACTACTGATATAAAACAATTTAAACGAAAAACAGTCCTTTATCTGCCAGCTGTAGATTGGTCAAGCACCATGCAGAGTTCCCTTCTGATGGCAGCAAGATAGATAAATCTACAGTATAAACTTTAGGGGTATGAACAAACTGTTATTCGCCATATTGGATTTTATGTAGTGTATTATTAAAAATCTTTCCTTACACTGAGTCATGGCTCCAACTTTAACTACATGTATTTTAAGTCCAAGAATTATCTACCTCAATAGCTACATTTTCCCATCTTCTCTACGGAAAATTACACTAACATTTTAACATTAGAAAACTTTTAATTTCATGCACCGAACTGCACAGCTGCAGCTCAGAAGAATTCATGAATATTACTATAACTTACCTGAAACATTACATTGATTCTATATCAACAAACATTTGTCCTTCAATTTCGAGTACACGGTCTCATTATACAGTTAAAGTATACCATTGAGGGAGTTAGCACGATTCTGGTTTCCCGAGACCAGACCTATTTCCCGAGCCGAAGGGAACCAGAATCGTGCTAACTCCCTCAATGGTATACTTTAACTGTTTTATTATACCGAAACACATACCGAAACAAACATTATACTGAAACAAACATATCTCCTAGGTTCACATGGTTCCAATGGAAATTCTAATTATTTTTCCTTTGCCTTCTCGACTGAATGACTGAGTAACGGAATCTATTAATGTTTGATGATAAGATAAACACAAAGTAACATTATTTATCATACTCATACATGTTTAATTTTTGATTGTTTTACTTCATTGCGGATTAATTTATGTACTAAGCGGATATGAGGCGGATTACTCTGATTTTGCTCGCGTATTAATAGCGTCATCAGATCAACCTTCAACGGCGCTGATTGGCTGATACTGACACACCCCCAAAGAAGCTCCGCCCATTTTGAAACTAACTCCCTAGGGAAATAGTCTTCAGTATTAATCATGAATTCTGCAGAACTTTAGCTGTGCAGTTCGGTGCACTAAGTTCATATGGTTATCGTGAAAAAATATTGATGCAGTTTGCACTCAGAAAGATGGGAAAATGAAAATGTTTATGTACAGAAAACCTAGTATTAAAATGGTTAAAATTGGAGTCTGAATTCTGCAGAACGACAGATTTTCAAGTATGCATCACGTCAATTTTTTTTGTCCATACCCCTTAAGGCGGTAGATGATTCTGACGCATTTTAGAGAAATATGGTCTACCTTTGATCTTTTTATGTATTATAAAAATAGCTATGCCATATCCATGGAAAACTGAATGAAAATGAATATAAGGTATCTAAAATCAAATTTTCTAATGGAAAAGACTTGTTTAAGAACTGCAGGTACTTATCATTGGCAGTAGAAGACAAGACAATTGTAATATTTTGAGAAATAGCAATGAAATGGTAAAGAATGTCCCAATAAGCAGGCTAATATTTGATGTCAAAATATGCCAGAGACTATATATATTCATATGCCCTTTAATTAAAGGAAACCCCCTGCAGGGTACCGTTTTCGTCATTTACATGTTTTAAGGGTAAAACAATTTATTAGTATACCCAATTCTAATGAGTTTCGACCATAACTTTTAAAGTAATTGTAAATTTAAATACAAAAATGCTATATTTTAAGCCAAAAATGCGTAAAAAACCTGTATGACAAACAAAAATGTTTTAAAAATTGAAAGATTTATTATTCAAACATGATAAAATATTTGTTAAACAAACTATTTTAAACATCTGCAACTAATTAATGCAATACAACGTTATTCTTATATATTTTGGAACTTAGTGATTTGACGTCACGCGATACCCGAACCACCTTAATTGCCTTTTAAGTGAGTAAGCATTTGTTGTTAAACATTGCCGATATTATGTAGTATTCTGTTGAATAGATAATAATCAGATTGTCATTGCGATTGCCTTGTTAAAGTAGACTTATACAATTATGTAATATTCCCCTGGATCGTTGACTCCTGAACTACGAATCGATTGGTACTTCTTCTCTTGTATGTAACTATGCAATTAAAATACATATATCTGAAGGCTATTAGGCAGTGACTAAAATCAACAAATAGATTAAAAATTGTACAACGTCAAAACAACTTCGTTTTCGTCGAATTTGCATCGTATAATGCTTGACTAAAATTCAAGTCTACTCTTGACCAGTCGAATTTCTAGAGACAATCAGAAATAGATAGACTTATTAGTAATTACGTACATGACTAGCGATCGACTTTTAAAGGAAAAAAAACTTATTGCCCTTTCTCTATAACCTTTCAGAAACGTAAATACAGTCGATTTAACTGTCAAGGTAGAAAAAACTGCCTTATTTGTATGTTATATGCAACTCCATTGCAAGAAAATTGGTGTGGTTTATTCAAAAGTAAATATACATTATGATAGAAAGTAATGACAGGTAATCTTGACTTTTCAAGAGAGTTCGAGTTACGCGGAAACCGAATAAACCGAGATTGCAATTGAGTAACGAGAGTAAATTGCTATTGCTTTAGATGTTATCACCCGTGATATCTTGTACATAACTTTCATCAGAAAGATACTATAAAAGATTTCACTTTGCTCATTTTCTAAAGTTGACAGATACTGATTAAAACAAGAGGCCGAATAGGGTCACATCGCTCACTAGAAATACAGATAAAAAAAATGACAGTGGACAATTTTGAGGACCTTGATATTTGCTTTCTGTAAGGTTTCATGAAATTCTGTGCAGCTGTTAACGGGGAGAAGTCGAAAATGTGTAAGCAAATAAGAAACCTCGACGGCCATATTAGTTTACCGATCGGCACGAATAAAATATTTCGTTGATGACCTGGGAAACATGCTTCCTGTAAGGTTTCGTGATATGCTGTGCAGTTGTGGAAGAGAAGTAGTTGAAAATGTGTCAGCCATTCAGAGCCCTCGGTGGCCATATAAGTTAAACGATCGGGACGAAAAAACACAACTTGGTAGAGGACCTTGAGTTCTTGTGTGCTTTGAGGTTTCGTGAAATTCTGTGCATCTAAAAAGGAGATGTTGGAAATGTTTCGTGAAAAACTGTGCAGCGGTTGCAGAGGAGATGCCGAAAATGCGTCAGCCAATCGGAGCAAACGGCGATCATATTTGTTGACCGGTCGGCACGAAAAAACACGTCTGATTTTTAGAGGACCCTGAGGTTTTGCTTCCTTTAAGGTTTCTTGAAATTATGTGAAGTGGTCGCAGAGGAGAAGTGGAAAATGCGTCAGCCAATCAGCCCTCGACGGCCATGTTTGTTGACCAATCGGCACGAAAACACAAACTTCGTAGAGGACCTTCAGTTCTTGCTTTCTATAGAGTTTCGTGAGATTCTGCACAACATACTTAAAAGCTAGAAACTAATTGGTTACATCAGTCACATATGCCCTCGCTTCCGAAATACGATAGATTATTGCTTATAAAATGGGTACCCTGATATAACCTAGTTTTCTCGAAAGAAGAACAGACGCAGACACATGTAAGCACTAATTTGCATACGGCTAGTACTGTAGCAAAACAAAACAGCATAGCGGACAAGTAGGACGAAAAGGAATCGAGAATCGGTATTATCAGAATCTGAAAATAAAAAAAAAATATTGATTTAAGGATCAATTATAGCCCCACCTGGCATATTTCACATATAAACAATGAAGCTACTGAAAGCATTACTACATATAATGTTTCAAGGGGCATAACTCCATACAAACTTCATCAACATGACCTCTATTTGAACTTCATCTGAATTTCTTATATTAAGCCATATGTATAATTATTATGAAATAAATATCAAATTCAAGGAATGAATTGTTTCCCTTTAAATGTCCAGAAACTGCAAAATTTTGAATTTTTCTAATATTCAAGGAGTATAACTCTGCACATATTTGAGGGACATGATCCATATTCGAACTTGACCTGTATTTCTCTGTGTAATTGCTATATCCAAGAAATGAATTGAATAACTGTAACGGTTTTTCTTTAAATAAATAACGAAAGAAGGGACGGACAGACGGACGTACGCATGCACACACGCATGCACGGACGGGCATGTGCATTACTATATACCCTCGCCAAAAATTGGCGGTGGTATAAAAATAGAAAGAAAGAATTAGTATTAGCTGTGTATTGGACAGATGGAGACCTAAGAGGACGACCGTGACATTGAAACTGAAGTCGAACAAGAAATTAGCCACAAAGGATGTATAGTGTACATGTACTTCTCGTTGTTTTATTTTTGAGATACATAGATATACGTTTGATGATATATACATTCAAAGTATTTTGATAAGTATACATAAATTCAAAGTTTATATCAAATATAGAAAAAATGAACATAGACATAACGTCAGAGAGTGCATAAATTTTAGATATTGTTTTAATTTTCGTGCTTAAACATCGACTGCGGGTGCGGCTAGCCAACAGGGGATGCTTACTCATCCCGGGCACCTGGTCCCACCTCTAGCTTGCTAGGGGTCCGTCGATGCTTAATTTTGTGCTCTATTGTGAGTGCTGTTGAGGTTATCGTCAGGATCTTCTGTAAGTCATGAAGTCAGAATTACAAACCATGAAGTCAGAATTACAAACCATGAAGTCAGAATTACAAATCATGAAGTCAGAATTACAAGTCTTCAAGTCAGACCAACAAGTATTCAAGTCAGAATTACAAGTCATAAAATCAGAAATACAAGTTATAAAGTCAGAATAGCAAGTCATGAAGTCAGAATTACAAGTCACAAAGTCAGAGTTACAAGTCATAAAGTCAGAACAACAAGTCATAAAGTCAAATTGACAAGTCATAAAGTCATAAAAACAAGTCATAAAGTAAAAAAAAAGAGGTCTTTGGCTGGAGTCTACATATTAAATTGTCTGACTGTACTTTAAAAAGGCAAAACTCTTATCAAAAGGTCACGTGTCAGTTTCATCTCGGAACCTTTCGGATCGTGTCCAATGTTGGTGCACACTAAAAGTGGTAGTCCGAGTCCGAGTCTTCTTTTTTGAACTACAATGTACATGATAATGTACATGTATAGTAGAAGCCGACACCAAGTCAATCTGATAAAAATTAGACACACTTATTCCTCGTTGCTGTTATTCTGAGTTATAAAGAGAACAAGTAAATCTGATTTTAATTAGATTAAGTCCAATTCAAGGACGAAAATCCGAGTTAAGATTTCAAATTCGGATTTCTAAGTCATAGGTGCATGGACTTTATGAAAACTTCAGACAATATCTATTGTATACATACAAATTATTTGATTTTGAAATATTGAATATATTAAATAATCTTAAAAATCATCAGATACAAATCGAAATTTAACACCCTTAAAGTGGTAGTCCAAGATAAAAAAATCATATACGAAATTCTTCATTAATCGATTGAAGGATTCAAAACATATCATTGTAGAAACGAATAAGAAAGTTTATTTGAATTATTGGCAAAATTTAAGTTTCTATACGATATGATATGCCGAAGACAAGATATGAACACATTGACGAATTTTGAGGAGGAGCGGGGCATGCCCCCTCCCCAAAAATAATCAAAGTAACTTAAAGGGATTATGTCTGTGCTGACTCCATTTCTGGCAGTTTTGAGTCGAATTTCTGAAAAATGTCGCTAGCGCGCTACTGCTCGCCATCTAGATTCAGATTAATTTGTATATCATTTTGTAACAAATCTTAAAAGCCAGCTAAGCATGGTCATTCCATGCTAACTAGTAAGTTATATGAAGTATCATAACTCCATCTACAATTCAACTTTACTTTAAAAATATTTTTTTTTCCTGATATATGTACATGTACTGAAAAAGTCAATATATCCTTTCAAAGGGGATTATACATTTTTTGTGCCACCCCATTCCCCAAAATTTGTTAAGAATTTTCCTGGCTCGCTTCGCTCGACAGAAACATTTTATATCATATAGCTTTTCTGTCCAGCCGGAAAGAGGGAGGGGGAGCAGCAGAACTGCGTAATTGACCCACTGGAGGGAGGTGTCGCTAGGCGGCCCGAAGATCATGTGCCTTTTTGATATTCATTACGCCCCCTAAACTCAAATCCTGTAAGCTCCTGGATTAGCAGAAGCCGAGTCCAAGTCAAAGACGAAAAGACGGAATGCGAAGTAGCGAAGCTGAGATGAAGCGATGTTGCAAAGAAGCGAATGTGCGAAGAAGCAAACTTGAGAATAAGCGAAATTGAGAAGAAGCGAAGGTACAATGCAAAGAAGCGAATTTTCGATGCGAAGAAGCGAAGTTACGATGCGCAGAAGCCAACTTCGCGTTTTCACATCGTTTCCTCGCCTCTTCGCATCGTAACTTCGCATCTTCGCGTGGCCATTTCAAGCGCGAAGAAGCGATGTCCCTAACGGAACATCGTTATATTTTTTATTTAAAGAGTTATTTTTAATGAAATATGTAAGAAAAGGTCCTTTCTAAGACGATGAGAAGCAGATTTTTTTTCTAGTTTCGAATATAATTTCCATTTTGTCTTTGTCGTATTTGTGTTATTGTGCAGTAGATCTATATATCAATTGTATCTTGAATGTTCAATGATTATAGACCTGTTGGTCTTTTGCTAATAGACATACAACTCGTCTTTTCGTCTTTGACTGGGACTCGGCTTCTGCTAATCCAGGGGCAGATACAGAATTTGAATTTAGGGGGCGTAATGAATATCAAAGAGGCACATGATCTTGGGGCCGCCTAGCGACACCTCCCTCCAGTGGGTCAATTACGCAGTTCTGCTGCTCCCCCTCTCTCCTTCCCACATGACAGAAAAGCTATATGATAGAAAATGTTTTTGGCGAGCGAAGCGAGTCAGGAAAATTCTTAACAAATTATGGGGAATGGGGTGCCACAAAAAAATGTATATATCCAATTTGAAAGGATATATTGACTTTTTCAGTACATGTACATATATCAGAAAAATAAACCATTTTTAAAGTAAAGTTGAATTGTAGATGGGGTTATGATACTTCATATAACTGAGTAGTTAGCATGGAATGACCATGCCTAGCTGGCTTTTGAGATTTGTTACAAAATGATATACAAATTAATCTGAATCAAGTAAGATGGCGAGCGGTAGCGTGCTAGCGACATTTTTCAGAAATTCGACTCAAAACTGAAATGGAGTCAGCACAGAAATAATACCTTTAAGTTTTTTTGACAATTTTGGGGGTGGGGGCATGCCCCGCTCCTCCTCTAAATTCGCCAATGTATTCATATCTTGCCTTCGGCATATCATATCGTATAGAAACTTGAATTTTGCCAATAATTTAAATAAACTTTCTTATTCATTCTAAAATTATATGTTCTGAATCCTTCAATCGATAAATGAAGAACTGTAAACAAAACTGAGAAATTATTTATAAAAGTTATAAATATTAGTTCAAATGGTAGTATTTAAAACTCATTTACGGTGAAACTTCGTAAGGATCTTCTTTATTTTATTCGTTATCTGCAGATAAATCCCTGCGAAACCATTTGTAACTTTGAGCAAAAGTGATTTTCAGACACAGTCAATGTTATTTTAGTTGCACTATTTAGTTTCATTTTCAACTCACCAGAGTGAAGCTCAAGTGAGCCATAGTCAAAGCGCGCCGTCGTTCGTAAACGTTTTACACTTTCGATTTCTCCTCTGCTACAACTGCTTAGAATTTCACAAAACCTTACAGGAAGCAAGTACTCAAGATTCTCCACTAAGTTTGTGTTTTTCATGCCGATTTGCTGACGCATTTTCGACGACTTCTTCTCTTCAACCGTTGCAAAGAATTTTACAAAACCTTACAGGAAGCAAGAACGCAAAGTCCTTTACCACGTTTGTGTTTTTCATGCCGATCTATAAACAAATATGGTCGCCGAGGGCTCTGATTAGCTGACGCATTTTCGACATCTTCTCAGGAACTGATGCACAGAAACCTGACATGAAGCAAGTACTCATTGTCAACTACCAACTTGTGTTTATCGTGCCGATCGGTCAACGAATATTGCTACCGATGGCTCTAAATGGCTGACGCATTTTCGACTTCTGATCTGCAACCACCTACACAGAATTCATGAAACCTTACAGGACGCAAGTACTCAAGGGTCTCATCTTAATTTGTGTTTTCCATCGGTCGAAAAATATGGCCGCAGAGGGTTCTGATTGGCTGACGCATTTTTGACTTCTCTTCTACAACCGTTGCACAGAATTTAACAAAACCTTACAGGAAGAAAGTACTCAAGGTCCTATACCAAGTTTGTGTTTTTCATGCCGAACGATAAACAAATATGGACGCCGAGGACTCTGATTAGGATGCATTTTCAACATCTCAGGAACTGCTGCACATAATTACATAAGACCTTACACGAAGCAAGTACTCATTGTCCTCTACATATCTGAGGAGCAATCCGAACGAAAAACACAAACTTTGTATGGCTGCTAAGGACTCAGTTTGGCAATTTGGTTTCAATTTCTCTGCGAACGCTGCATATAATTTCACGAACCTTTACAGGAAGCAAGTACTCAATTGTCCACTATCATTCTTTTTTCTGCAAATCAGGTTAGCGATTTGGCTCCCTTTGGCCTCTTATTTGAAAATAGTTTATAAAATTACTTACAAAAGAACCATTGGAGGGATATTACTAAGACTTAAAGACTAATAATATCGATGATATTATATGTTGCAGTGACAAGTTCCAAAATAGCAAAATAATGTTTAATGTGAAATTTATGGTTTGGCACCATGAAATATTTTTATCAAATATAAACATTTTTTTTGTTACGTTCGATACCTCGAACTTACATTTAAACCATCGCAGTTGGCTGCATTAAGAAAACCGCAAACATTGGACACCGCGAAATTAAACCCCTTTTGAGGTATATTGCTTACTTTGATATGCGAAACTAAAACAAAAAAAACATCTACAACTATATTTACAAAACGATAAATACATCATTATCTGTTCAAATCAAGTATTCATTATATCTTTTAACAAACGAAAGCCGGCCTTCCTTGTTTCTTCAAGAAAAATTACCCAATGTACCGAAAAATGTGCATGCACATTCGAGGATTGTTTCATTTTTCCATCTTGATCTAGCATTAGATATTGTAAATTTTGTTCGAATGAAATGTTCTATTATATAAAGTACATGGTGAAAAGTAATAATTATGTTTGAATTTGGAACTTGCATTTCAATTACCACAAGTATTATGGTATAATGTGTCTGAGATAAATTAACCCATTATAAGTATTTGATTTCAACAATGTCAATATGATATCCTTAGTGTTTCTATTTTTGAAAATAAAGTTCTTTACTTTCTCAACCGATTTGTGCCATAGGTAGATTAAATCCAGGACGATATACATTCCATCAAGATTAGATTCAAATGTAGGTTCCATCAAATGTGATATCTCTTTTAGTTTTAGTAGACAATTGCTTTGTATCTCATTCTCTTCATTTCTCTTCAAAACATTATAAGTGGTATAATATTCTATGAAAAGATAACCACAGTACTATACTGCATTATTATCATTTTGAGTGAAAGTCTTTAGGGTATGCTTTCATTTTTTTAAATTAAACTTTATTTATTTTACAACGTTTAACAAACAAGTTACACAACTTATATTAATGTCTCTTGTTGGCGTGAGAGGGTCCAAGAGCAGGAGGAAACCGGAGTACCCAGAGAAAACCCCCCTGCAGAGGCCTGGGCGGGGGAGCAACTACCCTCCCACACAAGACCCTCTGCCAAATCTGAGATTCGATCCCGGGACCTTAGAGGTGAGAAGCGAGCGTGCTTCTCCTGCGCTATTTAAACCGCTTTCATTCTTTAAAAATAACACGAAATCCAAGGTGTTGATGATACATGATATGTTGAAATGCAGATATGGTGTACATGATTATTACGATAAAAATATAGGATCTCAAATGTATTTTTATTTTATACGATGTATAAGAAACGAGTTGTGGGTTTTATATCCCCGAGCCCCCTTTATATCTACATTTGTATATGCATGTACATATTCATATATATGTTGATTGGGTCTCTTCTTTTTGCTGTCTTGATTGTACGGTAATTTTACAGTCACTGTGGAGGATTGTTTTACAATAAAATTGCACGTTCGTGAAGATCTTCTGGTAAAGGAAGTTAGGGGACTGTGCGTAAATAATCCTCATAACCACACAATTAGCTACTAACGAAGAAGATGACCGCCCTAAGTCAACAACGTTTACCCATTGGCCTCATTTGTTTCTCGTGCTGTTTTCACTTGGGGCCATTAATTGTTTTGCTGTTGTTGCTGCACAAGAGTCTTGTTGGAGATTCCCTCCTTTCTTTTCTATGATCAACTTACTGAAAAATGAAACTGAAACATGACTTACCAGACTAAAGAGAAATCATTTACATGCTATGCACCATAAAATATCAAAAACAAGTGATCAAAAGCAAAAGAGTGTGACTTACAATTATAGTTCAAGTATATTTTCTGTCTTGTATTTATGTCAGCATTGTCTCATTTGAATAATGCGGAAGGGTTCCAACTCTATACATTCTTGAAGAAAATTTTAAATCAATTTTCATGCACCAGACACGTGTTTCGGATGTTAAATTCTAATCAGTGATGCTTCCAGCCTAAGTGGTTTTTAGAAGCGGCGCAAATTAATAATAGCGCACTCTGGTTTTATTTTAGAAAAAATTCAATTTCTGCATTTACTCTACAGAGATTGAGCGGCTCCAAATTTCCTGTTGGGTCGATTCACTAGCATATCCAAATAAAATCTGTTTTCAAAATAGCATTGGAGGGATGGTGCTAAGATGTTAGCCTCCTTTAACTTCGATGAAATTTTCCGGTGAAATGGCAAGTTTCCGAAATAACAAAAAAAAGACAACAACCCATATATGATGTCACATTGTTAAAGGGCCAAAAACAAAGCTTCTTTCAGTTCTTGAAATACAAGTTTTGGAAGATTCATACAAAAACTTAACATGAAATAGTTAATGTTTTGTTTATGTTCTTATTGAAACTACATTGTATTATTATTTTGAATGCGTTAAGTAAATTATGTATATAATATGACTTCCTCTTATAAATGCTCGATTCGTCCTACTATTTTAAATGACGTGACAGCGCTACTTCGTTAAACATTAAGCTATACAAATTTCCCCGCTATCTTGATTTCGAAATAATGGTTTTAAATCGTCTTATGTTGATCATGTTAATATGTGTCTGTTTATTCGAGAGAAAAAAATATTTCTGAAATATTAACACGTGCTTACAAAACATTCAAACCTAACAAATCTTAGTGTACTTAACTCCTGTGTTATACAAACAGTCATACAACATTATTTTCTTATCAATAGGTATATGTAGAGTGTTCCTTATTCAAATCATTAGTATATTATCATTGTTTTACGTTTATAGTTTACGCAGCACATTTAAGGCCTTCCATGACATCATTGACAAAATTTGATGTCAGTTTTGATAGCTATTTTCAAGGAATTATTAAATTGTCCAAATAAGATGGAATTAAATAGTTTATGTATCAGTATAGGTGCTATATCATAATTTATCTGTTAATTATTGATATATGCTCCCCGAACGTCGGGTTGTCACGTGACACGTATATTTTCGTAGATCAACATTGGTCATACAAAATCAGTTGGCGCAAGGTGAAACCTTATCTTTTAAAGAAAATATCGATACCATACTACAAAGGATGGTTTTATTTACCTACTTCTTGCTGGGGAAATCTTTGATAAAGAGCGCCTACTTAAAAAATCGAGAAAAATGTACCCATTTCATAAAAAATTACCGACACTGGCACGAATGGCAGAGAATTTAAAAGAAACTATAGAATGTAAACGTTTCCCCCAGTTGAATTATGGAAGAACACCTATCACTTAAAATGTGTGCAAAATTTCACTTTGATTTATGTACGGTAACATCTTGCGCCGTTGCAGTTTTTCTGACAGATGCTAATCGGTAGTTCGTTCGTTTACCAAATAAACGTTCATTGGAATCAGATTTATTCAAGGGACGTAATCGCGTTAATTGCTCTCTGTAAATTCCGTTTTAATTTTTTAAAAAGCTAATTTGAATAAACTTTTTTCATTTCATCATATGAAAAATGATCAAGCAATATTTATTCAAGTCTGTTAAATTTCATTTCACTTTTTGTATATTGAGGGGTGAATCGCGGGAAAAAAAAGGGGGGGGGGGGGCAGGGCGCCACGCCGGGGTGTCGGTCTTGCCGGTTACCGTACGAACCCATGAACCAAATATACATGAAATTAACATGATGCTGTATAATATCGGACATGCATTAGAATTGCATGGATTGAATATATTAATTCGTAATATTTATTTACATACATTATACGTCCCTTTAATAATTATTACCGTGACAGAAAAAAAAACCTTGTTCGACTTATGACGCCTTTGACCGCAATGGGATCGATAACATACATAAATTCTTCACTGTTTATACCAAAATTTCTTTATGTTATGGATTCTCTGGTTTCTTATTTTAAGAAAGGAGACCTTATCTACTATATACTAGTATAGTCCTATGCTCTGGACAACATGTAATTCTAGATCCAGTATTATTTTTTCTAGACATCGGGAAAAAAATAAGGGTAAAAAAACAGAAGATAAAACTGATGTTTGTTTCCCAGCAGAAAAAAAAAACAGAACAAAATTTGATCTAGATTGGAAATAGAGAAATCGGCAAATTCCGTGGATGATGTCCATTGTCATATTAATATAAAAATTTAGGTATACTTTCATACTAATTTAAAATTTAATTTCAATGTGTCAGAAGACGCATAGGCACTGTTTCTTTTTTTTTTTTTTTTCTTTTTTTTTTTTGAACATTTTTCAGTGTATATTTTCTATAACAAAAATAAAGAAATAAAAACACAAGCCATGTAAAAGCGTAGCTGACATTGAAAAGCACTTATAATTGACAACTTGCAATTGCATGCAAAAATTGATGAAAATTGAAAGTAAAGCGTGACCTCGAGTTTCTATTCATCGTCCACGCTGCACTGACATTGGGAATTTAATTAGATTTCATATGTTTTATTTGAATTCCATGTCCCCTGAAAGTGCATTAGCACTTCTTTATGAGATCGACGAAATACATGGTAGTGTGTTTGACAGAAATTTAAAGAGCGGTCATTGATTTATGGGGCTGGGAAAGGGGGTGGATCGGGCTAGAGGACTTTTCATTGTATGTATAACGGCTTTGTTTTGGGTGCGTTTTTTGTCTCCTTTTGTTTGCATTTTCAGATCATGAATTTATTTGATAGTCGTCCAGACAGATTTATTATTTACAGCAGATGCAAAATTCAGAGATTTTTTTGGGTCAAATCTATAGCCGGATTTCATTCAGCAGTCATGTTTCCCTTCGCCTTTCAAAATATTCGAAAGGTTATTCCTTTATTATAATATCGGATCCTTGTCGTAACAAACATTTGTATGTATATGATCAATAAATGTGCCTCGGAATGGTCGAGCAGCAATCCTACCTTGTTTCATTACTCCCCATATTTTCGTGACAACATGATGGGGGGGGGGGGAGACAACAGACAAAGTGATCCACCAAAATTTAGATTAACGACGTCCTATGACAAAGTTGATGTAAGCATTAAGCAAATTTGTTGAATATTTTCAGTATTTCAAATTTGTCATTTGACCGATGACCCAGTCCTATTTTTTTCTGCATTGCAGATATCAAATAAAATATTTGTAAAGCTGGAACAAATTAAAGGTGTGTGAATAACTCTTGCCAGGAGCTTGAGATTATTTGTCATTTTTTTCCTAACCATATTATAAGAGTGACCGACATTTTAATAACTGGTATTATGGGACCTTTCCTTTACAGCCACCTTGTACGAGATGTTCTGCAAGTGCAGCAATAATTTATTTACGTGTCTTTGTTGCATACCATGCAGGTGTCAGTAGCTACATGTATCTTTTGAAAGCAAAGTCAAGCTTAAATTTCAAATCTTCGTATCTGCTCTTGCCATGCACATAGAGATTTGTGTATATGTTGACCTTGAAAGCCCTCTCATGCTCGGCTAAATGCTTCAGGCAGACAAACTATCAAAACAAAAGCAATTTAACCCCCCCCCCTCCCCGCTCTTGGAGATTTGAGCATGAAGTTAAGTACAGATCAATTTTAGGAGATATTTATTTTCTTTATTTTATATTGAAAGTAACATTTCTTCATCTGTAATGTGTGTGGTTGTTCAAAGTTGTTATTCAAGCATTCACTCTTCAAGGCAAGGATCTGAAATAGAAAAAAAAATATTGACTATATAAATCTAGCTTTTAAAATCCAAACTGTATGGTACAGCTTGGACACAAAATTCATAATTTTACAAGTTAGTTATATAATATACATGTGTGTCCTAGCGATATAAATTACAAAGAATTCGCAGTGATATGTTATTATTTCATGAATAGCTAAATAAGCCTGGTATGGCTATAGTTTTAGATTATTCACTATAGATAGTAAATGCATTTATTTTATTTGACTTCTTTTTTAAATCATTATAATATTCCTAAATAGGCAAAACAAATGTTACTCTACACATAAATTTAAAAATTCTGTACCTGCAAAAATATGCAAAATGAACAGTACTGTGTGGCTATGATACATGCATGTGTTTCTGAAACTTTCACAGTGTGTGACAATATTTCTTTTCATGCAGCAGCTGGTGTGTAATCCATTCTAAGCTTAACATTCTGAAGAAAAGAAAACAATAATTGGTATTTGAATATTTCGGTGCACATACTACTGCAAGTATAACTTATTGTACAACTACAAGTGTACTCAGATGCAAACATTTTTAAAGGTACATGTTATGAAAACAACATATACATGGGCATGGGCACATTAGTATCACATTCACCCTTTTTTCCTCATCATTCAACTTTCGTACGAACTGATATCATAATCTACAAGTGTCTAAACTATTCACATAAAAATTAGCTACTACTCAGCTTTGCAGTAACAGTGTAACTTAAGTAAAACGCGATGAAATTCTGTCATTTACACATACATTTCACACATGTCTCTTGGTAATCCAAGGAGTTTCCTGTTATTTCTATGAATAAATTGATTCCATGATGTAATTGTACTAATTCTAAGATATTTCCTTCATACAGCACCAGTTATTGAAGTTTGATATCGCTTATACTTACCAAAATCTGCCTTTTTATTCATTTTACCCGCTCTGTAAACTGTTGATTCGCACCTGTTCGTCACCTCAAGCTTCTAAGTAACGCAGATCGCATTCCTCGGTGTAAGGGGTCACAGAGTACAGATATAGATTAGGGGCTTTCTCAAAAGTATATTGACCCGGCGATGTGTCTGTGATGAAGTTATATGTTTTGTTTTTTGTATAAATGCAATCTTATCTCGTAAATAAAGGAATCAACGATGAACAAAGCTAATAAATGTGTTGCTACCTAACCTGACGACACGGGGTCCATGACGTCATATGACGTTACGTTATTTGGCGGAAAAAACTTCAACGTCATTTCTATGGAAGGCCTTAAATGTGCTGCGTACTTGAAATTCTAAAATTCCATGGGTAATCAAAACATCTTTCCAAATCAACTTGTTTTTTTATTTTAACTTTTCTGTAATATTTTCCTCTGTCTATTTCACTGGATATTATTCTTTCAAAACATTCCACAAATACCGTCACTCTGTGTGTCCAAGGTTTTCGTATTAACTGCTTGCAATATTGCTACAGGATAAAGAAAAGTCTGATTCTAAAAATGATATATCATTCAGATGTTAAACGTACTGATCGAAAACATTTTTGTGGTGTTTGGGGTTTCCAACAAATTGTCGGAATTTCAGTGGGAACCAATTGTGCCCCATTCCTTGCCGACATTTTTCTTTACTCGTAAAAAGCTGAATTCATTCAATGGTTGGTATCTGAAGGGAACAGATACGTAGCTCCTAACTTTAAATTCACTTACAGATGCATAGAAGATGTGCTGTCCATCAGTAATCCAAAATTGGCGGATTACCGCAGTAGAATCTATCCTTCGGAGTTTGAAGTCACAGAAACCACAGAGACAAATAATTCAGCTTCCTAATTGGATAGTATGTCCTACGACACAGATGGACATAATTATGAACACCTCACTCTATGACAAACGTGATTATTTCAATTTCAACATCACAGACTTTCCTTTTCTGAGTACCGACATCCCTTCATCGCATGCCTATGGAGTGCTCATATCTCAGTTGATACGCTATGCCAGAGCAAGAACCAAATATACAGATTATGTTCTGAGAGCTAGGCGTCTTTCAGATAAGCCTCTCAGTCAAGGATACGTTTTTGACCGACTAACATCGTCACTGAGGAAGTTCTACGGTCGACATAGGGAATTCGCCATACACTACATTATATTGTACCACTCTCCAGAATGGTAAAAGATATTCTTTCTTAGACCATTGAACCATCCAACCACAAAATATACTTGTATCTTCGGAAATGGACGCGGCAGGTGTTGCATGCAAGCAAGCAGGAGATGCTGACTCTTCCTGGGCACTTGGTTTCACTCCTATGTTTGGAGTTCGCATCTTTTCATGTGATTTAGGCTTTTCTTTCTTTGCTTTGGTTCCTGTTTTATCATGATTTTGTATGCCCTCCGTTTATGACCTTCTGAATTATCGATTAAGTACTGTGTATTGGGATATGGTCATTATCCCTGTTTGTCATAGACTGTACAAATGCTTTCTGTTAAGATAAAAAATAAAAAAGAATATAACACTTTTGGTTTTATATCAAATCTTTTTGTTTCATCTTTTTATTTATTTTACAACCATTGTTACATGTAGCGAAAAAAAACGTTATGATCACACAACACAATACATAATTCAAACGAAATTCTATAACTCATAAATGCGGCAAATAATTCATTTCCTATAAATTGTTTCAGGTGGCTACAGTATGATTTTTTTAAAAATTTTCTTGTAAATCTTCAGAACAATTCACTACTATCGGAAAAAATACGATCAGTATTTATGTTCTGATGTATATTATCTGCTTGTCGAAAACGTACTTGAACTATAGTCCGATGTATTGAATGATGACTGAGACTGGTCTGGATGTGTCGTGTTAGAGAAACAACCTCGGTTCGTTTTCTTCAAGTCTCTAATATCACTGTCACTAATAGCAAATACTATCAAAGAAATCATTTCTTTGATGGTCAGCATCAGGCCTATGATGGAAAACGCAAATATGACTATTTCTATCGTACTAGGCATCACGTAGTATATTACAAAACACCCTCTGGTAAACATTAGAAATACAGCGTATGCATTCATCAATTTCATGAGCCCCATCAGGATTACGTACTGCGTCTTCGTCAGTTCCATTTTATATTTTCGATTGTTTGTACATTTTGGGCGTATACAATTGTAAATGAACGCCTTTCCTAGAATAATGACATAACCAAGTGTACAACATACCAAGTAAAATAACACTGCAGCAAACCATGGAAATGTGGCCATTGAAAAATTGAAATGTTGGCTTACTTCCGTAAGTTTCTGAGCTGAAAGTTCAGTTTCGTTCAAGGTACAATATCCCACCATGTCAACAGGATTTAGGGAAAATGTATATTCTTCGGCTCCTTCATAAAATTCTGTTCCGTTTTGGTAGACACATGACAGAAGAATCAATCGTGCAAGTCCGAAACCATCGAATAACATATCTGTAAGGAGACTTGGTAATATAAGGAAAGTAAATATTGGCTTACATTTGCAACATCTGTTTAGAACAGTCAAAATGATACAGATAAATATATCCACGAAGTCACAAATATTACCGCCACTGCACGACATGGTGAACTGCTAATAGCCGTGCACACAAGAAATAGGAAACCGTGAGTACACGTTATCAATCTCTACCGAAATGTCTTGTCTATGCGGAAAACTATATCTCTAGTGTATGCATTTTAAAATCCTAATAAGTATATGGAACGAAATTCAATCGATTTGTATACGTGCCATTTCGTAAAAGCTCATTAAATGTATAGAAAAACATTTAAATTATTTACGAACCTTGATTTAAACAGTACGTTGAATAAATGGTTAAGTGTAGCGCCCCTTAGTTTCTTTTCAACTTTTTGAAATATCTATTTCTTAAAGAGTGATTATATAACCGGGTCCAGATTTTTCGTAGGGAATGATAAAAGCCGTTAAACGAATAGGATCCATCTTATTTCGATTGTCCTTCCCGTACATAAAAATAATAGAAATTCGAAAAATATTATTAGAGTATAAAAAAAGCATAAAATAGTGTCGAGACATCACTTCAGAGGAAAAATAGACATATGTACCTATCAATTCAAACGTGCTTGTGTGGTCCATGCTGCCAATTTATCTGGTCTTAAATGATGCTATTAAATTTGAAGACGTTTAATATTTAAGTGTCGACTACATGATGAGGAGATTTCTGTGTCAGTTTGTTCGATTTTCAAAATGATTCTAAATTTTGTAAGTTGTCCAACAATATTCTTCAATTATCTTGGTGCTGTACGAAGTAAAACTTACATCATCAACTCACTATTGCCTCTCATATTGGCCCTGAAAATGCTTTCATTTCAAATTGACTTTATCTTTCTTCTTTGTGTAATTTTGCTTCCCTGTATTTTACATTTGTCCTTTGTCAATGCATAACTGTCATTATACCATGCGTTTGACATCCTTCTTACTGCCATTATTCTTTCGTCTTAATGCTATTTTTGCTTCGTCAATGCTAACTTCAATTTTGATACCAGATGGCGCTTTGCGCGACCGCATGTGCCCGTTCCTTGAAATGAACTTTGAAACACCCCCTGTCGTTAGAAATTTCTTTTTAATTCTACTACAGTATCGTTCGGAAAGTAATTGTATTATCGCACGAGAGGACAGAAGTAGATTGGCTGTATAAATATTTGAAAAATATTATGAAGTAATTAGTAAATATTTGATTTTGTATGCATCAGATTTTTGTAAGTTTTAACACTATAAAATACCGATGTTTATGAAGAAACTAGTGGCGTAGTGATTAACATCGTAGCCATCAAATTTTATTTTACACCTTTCCGAGTGGGTTCGAATCCCGGACGAGGATACATTTTTTCCTTTTCTTAATTTTATATATGATGTAATTTGTCCATGTTGTCCATCTGCCCAGAAGAGGATGTAGGAAAAAAAAATTGGGGTACTAAAAAAAATGTTTTTGATACATTTTTTTTCGGTTTTTCTTGGGGGGATGGAGGGTTCATTGTTTTGGAAAAAAATATGGCGGGCAACTGTATATTATCATTATTCAGTTGAAATAAAAAATCATTTTTTATTACAAAACTTTGCAAAAGCTTCGTTGGCTCACTGTCGTCGCTTGCAAGTCATCTATGAAAAGTCATAATTTTAATTAATTGCCTTTTATATGCCCGTCAATGTCGTTTTTGTACCATTAATAGGATGATTCTTGTATAAAAAGATAAAACTTCTATAATAATTGAATTTGAAGTATGGACTTATGAAGGTTAATGTTCAAGGTCATTCCTTGCAAGCATCAAACGCTTGGATTTCAATCTTAACCTTGATCTTGGGTCGAACAACAGTGGCGGATTTAGGGGATGCTCCTGCACAGACGCAATATTTTCCCGGCAAAAACAGGTACATCAGTAAAATCAGTAGAATCGGCAAAATTCGCCCCTTGACCCCCGGCAAAGGGGGCGCTTGATCCGCCACTTAACAACTGAGAAGAATCTGACAAGTTTACCATATACCTTTCTTGCGCTCCTAACACGGAGTATAGGAACACAATAAAGGTGTAAATTTTGGCCATTGTTGAAAAAGGCTCTGAATTTTGTGCCACGTTCCTGAGCAGGCGTAATCCTGGAACAACGGCGTGGCTCTGCCTGAAAAGTGGAGGGGCATAACATCTCAAAATTTCTATCAAGCAAAAAAAACCCCAATAAATAGATAAATAAATAAAATAAATTAATAAAATAAATAATAAAAAAAAATCAACAAGGGGGGGGGGGGAGAGAAAGAGATTTAAAAATATGGGGTTTCTTATTCTGTATGCACAAATTTTAACATTTCTGGTGCAATTCTAAATTTAGAGTACATGAATTTTTAAATGTCTGGCGAGCGGTAGCAAGCCAGGAAATATTTTTAGCAAAATATTGACTTAACAGAAAAGACTTGTTTTACCCTTCATCATTACATGTAATAATATTCTATATAGATTGAGTAAAATGTCTTCATGTACATGGATAAAGTAATATGTATAAATGATGGATCAGAATAGCTTAATTATTCAGAAAGTCTAATAAAAAGTATAAAGAACTGGCGAGCAGTAGTGCGGCCCCCGCTCCCCCCCCCCTTCCCCCTACGCTCTTGTCCAGGACAACAGCTTGGAGTAATTTTGGCATACAGAGATGTAAAAAGGTAAATTTTCAAGGTCAAAATTATGAAAGGAGACTAGAAACTGCATTATTGACTGAATCAATGGGGCCGGGGGATGTTGATCTCTAGGTTCGATCAGTGTAGGACGCGCGGCAGTTTCAAAGGTTCGGTTCAGTGTAGAACGTGCGGCAGTTTCAATTCATCTATAATTTTTCGATATGAAATACCTTCTTTCCCACGATATCTCAGAAAAAAATGTAGCCGATGGGATTCGAAACCACGCGGAAAAAAATGCAACAAGTGTCTGGAACGCTAACCGCTGAGCCTCGATGTTATTACCTGTACTGTGTAAAATTTAGAACTTTGAAATCCCCAAATGGCTATTACTGTATCAATGAAAAAAACAAAAACAAACAAACAAACAAAAAAGGATCAAGTATTTATCATTTGATAATTTTTTCTTATTTTTTGTTCAAATATTTCAATCGGTTTTTGCTTTTTTCCGCTATTTATAACTCATTTTTCTAAGTACTGCAACAGGGGTCGTCTCAAAGTTCATTTCAAGGAACGGACACAAACGGAGCGCCACCTGGTATCAAAATTGAGGTAAGCATTGACGAAGCAGTAATAGCATTAGGAGGAAAGAATGATGGCACAATGAAAGATGTCATAACGCATGGTAGAACGACAATTATACATTGACGAAGGACAAATGTAAAATGCACGGAAGCAACATTGCATAAAGAAGGGAAAAAATGCAATAAAGTCAATTTGAAATGAAAGCAAGACAAATGAACATGGAATAATCAAACATTGAATGCAGCAACATAGCATGAAGCATGTAAGCAAGTCAAATAGCATTGTGACCCTAATCCCCCTCCATACCTCCGTTTATGATCTTCTGAATTATCGATTAAGTACTGTGTATTGGGATATGGTCATTATCCCTGTTTGTCATAGACTGTACAAAGGATTCCTGTTAAGATAAAAAATTTAAAAAAATATCTATCACTTTTGGTTTTATATCAAATCTTTTTGTTTCATCTTTTTATTTATTTTACAACCATTGCTACATGTAGTGAACATAAGTTATGATCACACGACACAATACATAATTCAAACGATATTCTATAACTTATAAATGCGACAAATAATTCATTTCATATAAATTGTTTCAGGTGGCTACTGTATGACTTTTTTTTTAATTTTCTTGTTAATCTTCAGAACAATTCACTACTATCGGGAAAAAATACGATCAGCATCAATGTTCTGATGAACTTGTATATTGTCTGCTTGTCGAAAACGTACTTGAACTATAGTCCGATGTATTGAATGAAGACTACAGTCTCCTCAGGTGAGCGATGTGCCCCCCTTGGGTCTCTTGTTTTTATTATTTTATTTTTTCAAAAGGATACAAACGAAAATTGATAAAGATTAAACGGCAGGTGATAAAATGAAATACTAGTATTAATATGAATTATGGCAAAGTCATAGTGAGGCCGCAGAATGACATTAAAAACAAGCTCTTTGTTTGTGAAACATAAATGCCCCAAAGTGGCAGCTTCGAGAATAATGACAAATAATGGACAATGACTATATCCATATTCATGTACAAAATAGATTATTCAGTACAAATCAGGATAAAACAGAAAACAAACAAAAACCTCCACCATATGAGACGAAGCGAACTCCTAATTTAGGAGTGAGACCAGGTGCCCAGGAAGAGCCAGCATCTCCTGCTTGCATGCAACACCCGTCGCTATAATTCGGCAGAAATATCTCATCACTTCCATTTCGGAAGGTACAGGTATAATCTGTGGTTGAATGGTCCAAATTGTCTATGACAGAATATCATCCACTACTCTGGACAATGGGACATCATGGTGTATGATGAGTTCCATATCGACCGTACAACTTCCTCAGTGACGAGGTTAGGCGATCACAAACGTATCCCGAACCGAGAAGCTTATATGAAAGACGCCTAGCTCTGAGAACAAAATCTGTATATTTGCTACTTGCCCTGGCATAATGATCAATTGGGATATGGACACGCCATAATCATGCGATGAAGGGATGTTGCTACTCAGAAAAGGAAAGTTTGTGATACTGAAACTTGAGTCGTTACGTTGTGAGGTGTTCATGTGACAATCAGTGTCAAAGGACAACATTATGTCCAAATAGGATGCTGAATTATTTGACTCTGTAGTTTCTTTGACTTCAAGCTCCGATGGTTAGATTCTGCTAAGGTAATTCGCGAATTTCGGATTGTTGATGGAGAGCACATCGTCTTTATATATGTAAGTGATGCTAAAGTAGGAAGCAAAGTATCTTTTCCCTTCGGATACCAAAGATTGAATGAATTCTGCTTCGTACGAGTAAAGAATAATGTCGGCAAGGATCCGGAGTGGGGCATAATTGGTCCCCATTGAAATTTCGACAATTTTTCGGAAGACTTTTCCTCCAAACACAACAAAAATGTTGTCGATCAGGAAGTTGAACATCTGAATAATATCTGTTTCAGTGTACTTATTTTCAGAATCGGACTTTTCTTTTACAAAGTAGGTTTTGTCATAGTTAACAACTTTTAATTTTTGTATTTGCTATTGCCGTTCTTGCTTGTAAACATACTTCATCAAAGATTACAGAGCTCACCGGATGGCAGCATGTAATCATGACAGGAAGTTTAATTAAAACATTCTTTCCTTATTGGCTTTTAAAAGCAAAATCACTTGAGTGGAAAAAGTAGGTCAAGTCCATCTTATGAAATTTGATCCCAGATACATCTAATATACAAGTTTGGTTCATAAATAGCACTTATACTTTACTCATAAGTGGCTTTTAGAAGCAAAATAACACAAGTGGAAAAAGTAGGTCAAGGTCATTCTATGTAAGGTTTATAAAAGATAAATCCAATATGCAAGTTTGGTCCATGTGGCACTTATACTTTGCTCAATTTTGGCTTTTCAAAGCAAAATCATTCAGCCAGTAAAAGTAGGTCAATGTTATTTTATGAAAGTTTGATCAAAGATACATCCAATATGCAAGATTGGTACATGTAGTATTTATAATTCGCTGAATATTGGCTTTTTGATATATTGAAGCTTGAAAAGTTAAAAAAGTAGATCATCAAATGTCAAGGTCAGAGTCAACGATGAGCGGTCTTGTAACCTAAATGTGAAATATAAATGTGAATGCCCAACAACTTATAGTTTAATAGATGTAGCTTAGATTAATGCTTCAGAACAGGAGGTCATATGTCAAGGTCAAGGTCACATTATCAAAGGTCATTGTCTAAGATGAATGGCGTTGTCATAAGTTATCCACAGTTTTAAACTTATTAGTTTGCATCCCCCTTTCTATTCGCAAAGAAATCTCGAAAACGTGATATTTCTGAAAACCTGTAATATATATTACATAACATATATATCACTTGAACTATATAAAATTTGAAGGTCTTTCAGAGAGAAAAATATTTTATATTGATTTGTTTTAAGTATTTTCCTTAAAATCGAAAAAAGTAGGTCAAAGGTCAAGAACCAAGTTAAAAGGACAGAAAATTTGGCCCCAAACGATGCGACTTCTAAAGATATATACACATGCACATTTTGAAAGTCCTATCATCTTTACTTCAAAGTCTATATCCTTTTATTGAAAGCGGGTGGGAATGACGGCCAGACCGACGGACAGACGAACAGACGGACTGACAGGCAGATAGAGGGACAGAGAGGCAGACGGACGGACAGACGGACGATCAAATTGTTATATGTCCCCTTGGTCAAATGACCGGGGGCTTAACGATTTGAGTTACTATTTCAAAAATTGTAAATGTAAATTAATAAATGACAAATATTAGAAATGTATAAATAAACTAGATGGCTACTGTTGCAAGCAACAGACGGATTCCTCCTTTCTTAGACCTTCCTCGGAACTGAATGGTTAAAATCCGAATAAAGAAGATGGAAAAAAGAAAAGTTGCTTTAGTACCTTATTCACTTCAGCAACTGGGTCAAAAGAGCTTATGTCTAGTTTGGGACTCTTATTTATTTATCAACAAAATAGAAGAAAAAAAATTAAATACCTCTCATTTTTACAAAAGCTTTAAACTCCATGCTTTATCAATATCAAATCCTTTACAATTACTTTCTCAAAACAGAATTGCACAATGATTTTCCAATGAAATAATTTCTATTAATAGAAATGACAACAACATGAAAGTACATCATGTACAGATATGTAATGCTACTAAGAAAAAAAAAAGAAACAGAGAACAAGAATAAAAGAGTTATCTTTCTTATACTATGATAAGTTCACATAAAAAGGACTACTTGTGTGAAGAATAAATAGTATAGGACAAAAAGTGTAAATTCTACAAGAGTAAATGATTGTTAAGACATTGAGAATGATTATTTAGCCTTTAACCAATGTCACGGATGAAAGCTAAGTATTGTGATTATTCTCATCACGATTGATCTTAATCTGAGCAAAGCACAATATCTAATCAACCAAAGTCAGTTGTGACCTTGTAATAAAAGAGTTATCTATCTTACTATGTAAAGTTCAAATAAGAAGTACTACTTGTGTGAAGAATAAATATTTAAGAACAAAATCATATCAATCCTACAAGAGTAAATGTTTGTTATGACCTTGAAAAAGTTTTTTTGACCTTGAACCAAGGTCATGGATGAAATATAAGCATTTTAGTTTATTCTCATCAAGATTTCTTTTCATCTATTCAAAGCTCAATATTTTATCAACAAAAGTCTGTTGTGACCTTGAAATCGAACAAATGACCTTGGGTCAAGGTCAAGGTGAAAGGACTTGATGCAAGGAATATTTGCGTCAAGTTTGAACTCTCAAGGTCAAATGGTCTTTGTTCTATAGGAACAATTTTGTTGTGACCTTGAGAATGAGAATTTGACCTTGGGTCAAGGTCAAGGTGAAAGGACTTGGATCAATGATTGTATTTATGAAGTTTGAACTGTCAAGGTCAAATGGTCTTTGTTCTATAGGCAAAAGTTTGTTGTGACCTTGAGAATCATAATTTGACCTTGAAACTAGGTCATCATCAATGACTACCTATCAGTAACATACCATCTAAGTTTCAACTCAAAATCTCAAAAACTGTAGAAATTGGCACTGTGCCAATTTAAAGTTCCAATTTCAACTCAAAATAGCGCGAAAACCGTAAATATTTTATCGAGCATGTAAGCGTATGAAAGTTTGCAAATTTCCCAAAGAACAATATAAAACAAATTTCATTCAAATCGCACGGTTAGTTTAGGAGTTATAAGGTTTTAAAGATTTTACCTTTGATGACCTCTAGCGGGGGCATATGTAAACTTTTCGACAAGAAAAAAAATATATATGAAGATCTTTATTTGCTCTTTCACATGATACTTTCCATTTTATCATATGATGCGGTACTTTGTTGTAAAGTCTCTGGATTGGCTTGGGGGTAAGAATAATAATAATAATAATAACTAGATGGCTACTGTTGCAAGCAACAGACGGATTCCTCCTTTATTAGACCTTCCTTGGAAATGAATCCGAATAAAGAAGATGGAAAAATGAATAGTTGCTTTTGTACCTTATTCACTTCAGCAAATGAGTCTTAAGAGCTTTAGTCTAATTTGGGACTCTCATTTATTTATCAACAAAATAGAACAAAAAGATAATAAATACCTTTCATGTTTACGAAAGCTTTATACTCCATGATCTATCAATTCTAAATCCTTTAAAATGACTATCTCAAAGCAGAATTGCACAATGATTTTGCAATGAGAGCATTTCTATAAATAGAAAATGACAATAGAATCAAAATACAGCCAAGTAATGCTACTAAGAAAAAAAAACAGACCAAGACTAAAAGAGTTATGTTTCTTATACAATGTTATGTTCAAATAAGAAAGACTACTTGTGTGAAGAATAAATAGCGAAGGACAAAAACTGCTAATTCTACAGGAGTAAGTTTGTTATGACCCTGAAAATGACCATTTGACCGTGAATAAAGGTCATGGAAAAAAGATAAGTATTTGAGGTAATTCTTTTCAAGATTGATCTTAATCTGATCAAAGCTCAATATTTTATCAACCAAAGTATGTTGTGACCTTGAAATCGAACAAATGACCTCGGGTCAAGGTAAAAGGGCTTGATGCAAGGAATATTTGTGTAAAGTTTTAACTCTTAAGGTCAAAAACTCTTTGTTCTATAGGCAAAAGTTTGCTGTGACCTTGAGAATGAGAATTTGACCTTGGGTCAAGGTCAGGGTGAAAGAGCATGGCTAAACGATAATATGTTTGAAGTTTGAACTCTGAAGGTCAAATAGTCCTTATTCTATAGGCAAAACTTTGTTGTGACCTTGCGAATCAAAATTTGACCTTAGGTCAAGGTCAAGGTGAAAGAGCTTGGCTTAACGATAGTATGTATGAAGTTTGAACGCTGAAGGTCAAATAGTCTTTGTTCTATAGGCAAAAGTATGTTGTGACCTTGAGAATCAAAATTTGACCTTGGGTCAAGGTCAAGGTGAAAGAGCTTGGCTAAACGATAGTATGTATGAAGTTTGAACTCTGAAGGTCAAGTAGTCTTTGTTCTATAGGCCAAAATTTGCTGTGACCTTGAAAAGAAAAATTTGACCTTGAAAGTAGGTCAGCATTAAATGTCTACCTATAAGTAACCTACCATCCAAGTTTCAACTCAAAATCTCAAAAAATGTAGAAATTGGCACTGTGCCAATTTAAAGTTCCATTTTCAACTCTGAATAGCGCGAAAACCGTAAATATTTTATCGAGCATGTAAGCGTATAAAAGTTTGCATATTTCCCAAAGAACAATATAAAACAAATTTTGTTCAAATCCGACGGTTAGTTATGGAGTTACAAGAGTTTAAAGATTTGACCTCTGATGACCTCCAGCGGGGGCATATGTGAACCATTTGACAAGAAAAAAAATTTCATTCAAGATCTTCATATGCTCTTTCACATGGTAATTTCCATTTTTTCATATGATGCTGTACTTTTTTGTAAAGTGTCCGGAACGGTTTGGGGGTAATAATAATAATAATAATAAGAATAATAATAAGAATAAAGAAAAGACAATACAATAACAGAAAGGATTCCGACGGAAGTCGGAATCCTTAATAAGAACTAGATGGCTACTGTTGCAAGCAACAGACGGATTCCTCCTTTATTAGACCTTCCTCGGAACTGAAGTGTTAAAATCCGAATAAAGAAGATGAAAAAAAGAATAGTTGCTTTAGTACCTTATTCACTTCAGCAAATGAGTCAAAAGAGATTATGCCAAACTTGGAACTCTTATCTATTTATCGACAAAAAAGAAGAAAAAGACGATAAATACCTTTCAAGTTTAGGAAGGCTTTAAACTCCTTGATCTATTCTATCCATTTTGAATCCTTTTAAATTACTATTTCAAAAAGAATTGCACAATGAATTAGCAATGAGAAAATTTCTATAAATAGAGAATGACAATAGCATGAAAGTACAGACAAGTAATGCTACTGAGATAAAAAAAAGGAAACAGAGAAAGAGAATAAAAGAGTTATCTATCTTACTATGTAAAGTTGTGTAATGTTCAAATAAGAAGTACTACTTGTGTGAAGAATAAATATTTAAGAACAAAATCTTATCAATCCTACAAGAGTAAATGTTTGTTATGACCTTGAAAAAAATTATTTGACCTTGAACAAAGGTCATGAATGAAAGATAAGCATTTTAGTTTATTCTCATCAAGGTTTCTTTTCATCTATTCAAAGCTCAATATTTTAACTTCAAAAGTCTGTTGTGACCTCGAAATGGAACAAATGACCTTGGGCCAAGGTCAAGGTGAAAGGACTTGATGCAAGGAATATTTGCGCCAAGTTTGAACTCTCAAGGTCAAATGGTCTTTGTTCTATAGGAAAAATTTTGTTGTGACCTTGGGAATGAGAATTTGACCTTGGGTCAAGGTCAAGGTGAAAGGGTTTGGATCAATGATTGTATTTATGAAGTGTGATCTGTCAAGGTCAAATAGTCTTTGTTCTATAGGCAAAAGTTTGCTGTGACCTTGAGAATCAAAATTTGACCTTGGGTCAAGGTCAAAGTGAAAGAGCATGGTTTAACAATAGTATGTATGAAGTTTGAACTGTGAAGGTCAAATAGTCTTTGTTCTACAGGTAAAAGTTTGTTGTGACCTTGAGAATAAAAATTTGACCTTGAAAGTAGGTCTATATTAAATGACTACCTATAAGTAACCTAGTATCCAAGTTTCAACTCAAAATCTCAAAAACTGTAGAAATTGGCACTGTGCCAATTTAAAGTTCCATTTTCAACTCGTAATAACGCGAAAACCGTAAATATTTTATCGAGCATGTAAGTGTATAAAAGTTTACAAATTTCCCAAAGAACATTTTAAAACAAATTTCGTTCAAATCGTACGGTTACTTTAGGAGTTACAAGAGTTTAAAGATTTGAACTTTCATGACCTCTAGCGGGGGCATATGTGAACTTTTCGACGACAAAATTTTTTTACCCCAAGATCTTAATATGCTCTTTCACATGGTCCTTTTCGTTTTATCATAAGAAGTGGTACTTTTTTGTACAGTGACTGGAACGATCTGGGGGTAAGAATAATAATAATAAGAAGAAGAATAATAATAAGAATAAAGAAAAGACAATACAATAACAGAAAGGATTCCGACGGAATAGTCGGAATCCTTAATAAAGAAAAGACAATACAATAATAGAAAGGATTCCGACGGAATAGTCGGAATCCTTAATAAAGAAAAGACAATACAATAACAGAAAGGATTCCGACGGAAGTCGGAATCCTTAATAAGAAGAAAGAAAAGACAATACAATAACAAAAAGGATTCCGACGGAATAGTCGGAATCCTTAATAATAAGAACTAGATGGCTACTGTTGCAAGCAACAGACGGATTCCTCCTTCATTAGACCTTCCTCGGAACTGAAGTGTTCAAATCCGAATAAAGAAGGTGGAAAAAAGAATAGTTGCTTTAGAACCTTATTCACTTGAGCAAATGAGTCAAAAGAGCTTATGTCTAACTTGGGACTCTTATTTATTGATCTACAAAATAGAGGAAAAAAATGATAAATACCTTTCAAGTTTTCGAAAGTTTTAAACTCCATCCTCTCTCAATATACAAATCCTTTACAACAACTTTCTCAAAACAGAATTGCACAATGAATTTGCAATGAGATAATTTCTATTAATAGAAAATGACAACAACATGAAAGTACATATATGTAATGCTACTAAGGAAAAAAAAAAGAAACAGAGAACAAGAATAAAAGAGTTACTATGTTAAGTTCAAATAAGAAGGACTTCTTGTGTGAAGAATAAATAGTATAGGATAAAAAATTTGAATTATAAAATAGTAAATGATTGTTATGACCATGAGAATAATTATTTGGCCATTTACCAATGTCAATGATGAAAAATAAGTATTGTGATTATTCTCATAACGATTGATCTTAAATTGAGGAAAGTTCAATATCTAATCAACTAAAAGTCATTTGTGACCTTGAAATGGAACAAATGACCTTGGGTCAAGGTCATGTTGAAAGGATGTGATTCAAGGAATATTTGTGTTAAGTTTGAACTCTCAAAGTCAAACAGTCCTTTTTTTATAAAATAAAGATTGTTGTGACCTTGAGAATAAAAATTTGACCTTGGGTCAAGGTCAAGGTGAAAGAGCTGGGCCCAAGCATTATATGTATAAAGTATGAACTCTGAAGGTGAAATAGTCTTTGTTTTATAGGCAAAAGTTGCTGTGACCTTGAAAATGAGAATTTGACCTTGGGTCAAGGTCAATGTGAAAGAGCATGACTGAACAATTATATGTCTGAAGTTTAAACTCTGAAGGTCGTATAATCTTTGTTCTATAGGCAAAAGATTGTTGCGACCTTGAGAATCAGAATTTGACCTTGGGTCAAGGTCAAGGTGAAAGAGCTTGGTTTATTGATCTTATGTATGAAGTTTGAACTCTGGAGGTCAAATAGTCTTTGTTTTATAGGCAAAAGTATGTTGTGACCTTGAAAATGAGAATTTGACCTTGGATCAAGGTCAATGTTGAAGAGCATGACTGAACAATTATATGTATGAAGTTTGAACTCTGAAGGTCAAATAGTCTTTGTTCTATAGGTAAAAGTTTGTTGTGACCTTGAGAATCAGAATTTGATCTTGGGCCAAGGTCAAGGTGAAAGAGCTTGGTTTATTGATATTATTTATTAAGTTTGAACTCTGAAGGTGTTATAGTCTTTGTTCTATAGGTAAAAGTTTGTTGTGACCTTGAGAATCAAAATTTGACCTTGGGTCCAGGTCAAGGTGAAAGAGCTGGGCTTAACGATAATATGTATGAAGTTTGTACTCTGAAGGTGTGATAGTCTGTGTTCTATAGGCAAAACTTTGTTGTGACCTTGAGAATCAAAATTTGACCTTGGGTCAAGGTCAAGGTGAAAGAGCTTGGTTTAACGATATTATGTAAGAAGTTTGAACTCTGAAGGTCAAATAGTCTTTGTTCTATAGGCAAAAGTTTGTTGTGACCTTGAGAATCAAAATTTGACCTTGAAAGTAGGTCAACATTAAATGACTACCTATAAGTAATGTAGTATCCAAGTTTCAACTCAAAATCTCAAAAACTGTAGAAATTGGCACTGTGCAAATTTAAAGTTCCATTTTCAACTCGGAATAGCGCGAAAACCGTAAATATTTTATCGAACATGTAAGCGTATAAAAGTTTACAAACTTCCCAAAGAACATTTTAAAACAAATTTTGTTCAAATCGTACGGTTAGATTAGGAGTTATAAGTGTTTAAAGATTTGACATTTGATGACCTCTAGCGGGGGCATACGTGAACTTTTCGACGACAAATTTTTTTACCTCTAGATCTTTATATGCTCTTTCACATGATACTTTTTGTTTTATCATAAGAAGTGGCACTTTTTTGTACATTGACTGGAACGATCTGGGGGTAAGAATAATAATAATAATAATAATAACTAGATGGCTACTGTTGCAAGCAACAGACGGATTCCTCCTTTATTTGACCTTCCTCGGAACTGAAGTGTTAAAATCCGAAAAATGAAGATGGAAAAAAGAATAGTTGCTTTAGTACCTTACTCACTTCAGCAAATGAGTCGAAAGAGCTTATGTCTTATTTAGGTCTCTTTTTATTTATCAACAAAATAGAAGAAAATTTTTAAGTACCTTTCATCTTTACGAAAGCTTTAATCTCCATGCTCTATCAATATCAGAACCTTTACAATTACTTTCTCAAAACAGAATTGCACAATGATTTTGTAATGAGATAATTTCTTTTAATAGAAAATGACAACAACATGAAAGTACAGATATGTAATGCTACTAAGAAAAAAAAAAGAAACAGAGAACAAGAATAAAAGAGTTATCTTTCTTATACTATGTTAAGTTCAAATAAGAAGGACTACTTGTATGAAGAATAAATAGTATAGGACAAAAAGTGTAAATTCTACAAGAGTAAATAATTGTTAAGACCTTGACTAAAGTTTGTTGTGACCTTGAGAATCAGAATTTCACCTTGGGTCAAGGTCAAGGTTAAAGAGCTTGGTTTAATGATATTATGTATGACGTTTGAACTCTGCAGGTCTAATAGTCTTTGTTCTACAGGCAAAAGTTTGTTCTGACCTTGAGATTGAAAATTTGACCTTGGGTCAAGGTCAAGGTGAAAGAGCTTGGTTTAACGATATTATGTATGAAGTTTGAACTCTGAAGGTCAAATAATCTTTGTTCTACAGGCAAAAGTTTGTTGTGACCTTGAGATTGAAAATTTGACCTTGAAAGTAGGTCAACATTAAATGACTACCTATAAGTAACTTACTATCCACGTTTCAACTCAAAATCTCAAAAACTGTAGAAATTGGCACTTTTCCAATTTAAAGTTCCATTTTCAACTTGGAATAACTCGAAAACCGTAAATATTCTATTGAGCATGTAAGCGTATAAAAGTTTACAAATTTCTCAAAGAACATTTCAAAACAAATTTCGTTCAAATCGCACGGTTAGTTTAGGAGTTATAAGTGTTTAAAGATTTGACCTTTGGTGACCTCTAGCGGGGGCATACGTGCACTTTTCGACGACAAAATTTTTTTACCTCTAGATCTTTATATGCTCTTTCACATGATACTATTTGTTTTATCATAAGAAGTGGCACTTTTTTGTACAGTGACTGGAACGATCTGGGGGTAAGAATAATAATAATAAGAATAATAATAAGAATAAAGAAAAGACAATACAATAACAGAAAGGATTCCGACGGAAAAGTCGGAATCCTTAATAAGAAGAATAATAAGAATAAAGAAAAGACAATACAATAACAGAAAGGATTCCGACGGAATAGTCGGAATCCTTAATAAAGAAAAGACAATACAATAACAGAAAGGATTCCGACGGAAGTCGGAATCCTTAATGAAAATGTAAATATAATAGTGATGAATGAATAAAGAAATATGTAGATAAAGAAATGAATGAATGAAAAAGAATTAAAAAAGGAGAAATGAATAAAAAACACCAAATCATAACTTAGATGAACAGGGATTTCATGGTACATTTATTTCTCGAAGCAATTAAGTCTTTTGATTTTCATCAGTTCATGGAATGATAGGAGTCACCGTTAAAACCTCCTCTATATCCAATTTTCAGTAATTTTCATAAATATTTTATCCATGCCACAACTCCACCCGAGCGGACAAAATAACAAAACAAAAAACAAACACAAACACAAATAACCAAAAAGATGACATCCAAACGAAATCAAATTCGAATAAACCCGCATCTAGTCAGTTTACTTTTAAAACCATTAGAGATCTCGAGACAAAACCTCTTAGTGCCTGTCGATCTCATTGAGTCGGACGGACTGATATTCAGTTTCTTACGATTTAAACAACTCTGCGCGCACATATACATATAATCTGCGATACTACGTTATTCCTGCTATATGATGACGTTACATTCTGACGTTGCACAATGACGTCGCGTCGTAATAGCCGTAGCTTATTAATGATGACAGTCGGATAAAACGGTTCCAATTCACATATCATCAAGTAAGTAAAGCATGCTTCAATGTATTCAATTAGATTATCAAATTCGTAATGCGGCTAAAAACAAGTTTTCTTATCTCCGCTCATGTAGACCGGAAGCTGTCCGTATTTCTATGGGATGAGTTAGTAAACCCGGAGGCTCCTGTGAACCAAACCGCACGGCTGATTTTGTAGGTCATACATAATTTGTACAGAATAATCATCAAAGAAGTACCTAAAGGTCATTCAGTCTCAAAGTCGAGACAAAACCATTAGAATTTCCATTGGAACGGTTGCGAAATCCGGAATGAATAACATTCCTAAGCGAGACCAGGTGCCCGGTGAGAGTCAGAGCCTCTCCTACGCATACAACACCCGTCGCAACTGCACCATGAAAGCTTATCAAACTCGGTGATTTTCTCGAATCACGGGCAACTCGGACGGTGGAACACTCCGCCCGTAGTAGGTCCACTCCGCCCGTAATATAGGTCCACTCGGCCCGTAAACATAACAGTAGTAAATCGTCCTAAAACTAAAATCAATCGACATTAGACATATTATCATGTATTTTTGATCAATGTGAATTTTTTTGAGTTCAAAAGATTGATGTTTTATAATAATTGTGTAGCTTCATATAATCGTTGAACATTTCACTTGGATGCTATCTATCTTTCTATGTATTTTGCCGATCCTAATTTTTGAGTATTTCTGGTAGCGTGCGCGTCAGTGCAATTAGTATAAAAACAAATTGTGCAGTGATAAAATTAATGTAATATACAGTTAAAAGTCAAAATAGGGGCTGCGAAGTTAGGGGTTGAAGTGAGGAACCCTAGAGACAGCATCTTTGAAGGTGTCTAGGTCCTTGATGCTTACGATGGAATTTGGGAGGCGATTCCAGAAGACAACTGTATGGGGGAAAAGGAAAATTATAGTAGTCTCTGTTAGTACACATTTAAAACATTTTTAGTACCCAAGATGCATTTATATAGAATATAATCATTCATTTAGGAGTACTTTTTTATATACGTAAATAAAAATTCATTCTCCCGCCTACCACACAACCGTCTTGTTTAACCCAGCATGATGCAAAAGAGAATTTCAAGGAAATGTGAAGAATTACACTACTCTCTTGCAAAGAGTGTGTGGGGAAAAACAGATTAAACATATAGCAATACGCATATTATTAATTAACAGCAATTCTCTGTAAGAACCAAAGAATTTCAAAACATTTTGGCACGGCATGTCATGAATTTTTGAGATTTTTGGTATGGAAGTTCAATGTGAAGTACTAGTATGTAAATCAACCCCAGTTTTTTTCAAAAAGGTTGTCGTTGCCATGGTAACCGTGTCTGAAGTTTCAAAAATCGGGAAAATCTATAGGACAAGGCATATTTGTAGGCTTCGTGACCATGGTAACAGGTACATTTTAAATCTTAAATTGGTTTGATTATTTTCTTTTAATCCTTATTATTAACAATATTTGTAAAGTTTTTTACATTCATCTCGGATGCCTTATGTATACAAGATGAAAAGTTGGGCCTAAATAGGGTATCAAAAGGCTTTGTTTTGGGCATTCAAAGACCCTTTTTTGCATATTTTTACTGTTTTACAAGGTTGAAAATTTCATAAAAGCACCCATTTTTGAAGTCCAAATTCTAGTTATCCAATTAGTATCATCTTAAAACTCTACATGAATATGAAAAATTAATTGGTCCTTTTATATGCAAAGCAGCATCAAATTTAGTTGCTATGGCAACAATCGGCTGAAAGGTTTCAATACGATGAATTTAAACACAACCTCTATCAAACTATCTACGCATGATATCGGAACAGAAGTTCATATATACATCTATCAGAGGCGTTTTGATATAAAAATGACCTTGAAAATTTTTCAAGGTCACCCACTGAATTTTCAAGGTCATTAAACTTTAAGTGACCAGATTTGACGAAAAATCCCGATTTATCATAAAATGAAGGTGTCAATATTTTAGAAACCTTGAAATATTTAACTTAAAAGTTATTTGCCATAAAATGATAAATGTATCACTTATTTCTATTGATTGCGTTTCTTCACATCTTCGAATATCTAAATTCTTGGTGAGTATTTTGAAAAAAAAGGGACGAAATCTGTATTTTTCTTGTTTTTTGACGGAAAAATATTTTCCTATTGAATTGCTGCAATTCAATAAATTCTACGATTTGTCTTTCATAATATATGACCTATGAAAATATTTAAATAAATAAATCACTAAAATCGGTTACAAAAATATTAAAAAATCAATATTTAATGCAAAATTTGAATCTCAAAGTATAAATGACCTTGAACATCAAGCCAATGACCTTGAACATTTTAATTGTTCTTATGTAAAAGATTTAAGTCATATCTATACATGCATACATTTTGACAATCTTATGTTACTTTAAAAGGGAATAAAATCAATTTCAAAGATGATATGAAACAAGCAAAAAGGTCTAATGTTGCCATGACAACGGTCTTTGACCACAGACTTTGGGTAAAACTCTTAAATACCCACTCCAATTTTTCGTTCATTTTATTTGTCAAAAAACATACATTTACATTGACGAAAATCACTAGTCTCCTATTGGTGCCTTTTGTGATATTTAAGATTGAAAATGGTCAAAAACACACTAAATTGGCCCTTATTTTCACCTCTATTTTTCGCTTCATTTTGACTTATTTTGGCTTAATTCAATAAGCTTCCTGTAATAAATATCACATATCTAAGTGAACTAAGTAAGAATGGAAGTAAGGAAGAATAGATTATATTAAGATGAACAAGCTGTTACAGTGGTATCCATGGCAACGAAGTCTCCAGAGCTGGCTTATTTCATGGTCCCAAATGTGCTATAAATAGAATGACGTCGTTACCATGGCAACCAGAGGTCACATTGGCTGAAAAGTGTTATTTTCATGGTCAGTTCTTAATATATATCCATTATACCGAAAATCATCAAAATCCATGACATGCCGTGCCTAACGATTTTGGTCCTTACAGAGAATGGCTATTAAGCATTCACTATATGTTCTGCATTATAGAAGATTTGTCCATCTATTACTATATTAAGATTTTTTCTTGTTTTTACGACAATAAATAATCTTCTCAGTCTTTTGATATTTCATATAGGAAATAACGCCTGTTAAAATTGGTCTGCTGTTACTATATCGCTGCTGATATATGTATGATTTACCTAATAAAATTATTATATTAATTGTATCAGAAACATTATCTTTCCTAAAAATAACATCTTGAAGAGTGAACTGTATATTTACATTTAGTTTATTGTTTATCAAAGAAACAATTAATGTTACTCCAAAATTCTTCTATAAAAGTGCAATCCAAAATCAGACGTTGTATAGTTTCTTAATCAAAGTTGCAAAAAGTACAAGTTTCGGAGTTTTTATATCCTGTTCTGAAGAGATATGACTTAGTTGCCAATATTCTATAAACAATTCTGTACTGTAGCCATTGTAATTTAAAGCTGTATCTTTTGTCAATGTGAAAGGAAGTATGTAATGTTTCTGCCACCGCTACTCATAGATTTTACAGATGTTTGTATTTGAGGGTTTTTTTTTTCCTAAACACAGTGGTCCAAATGAGAAATAAAATACAGACATAGATATGCATTTTTTTTTCATCAAAGATACAGTACATTATAGAAAGGTACCCTGGCACATTAAGATTGAGAAATATCAACTATCCAGCATATGCTTTTGAACCCTCCAAATTCAGTAATGACAAGAAAATGTTTATTTGTTATTTATCCTTATGATAACAAGTCATACAGAAGAAATATAACACATAAAATGATATAATTTTAACATAAATCTAAGGTATGATATGTCTTCAAACATAAGGGTACCCCATTTAATTTCATCATATTTTTTACCAACTTTGTGCATTAAAAAAACAGATGAATTATTTTTGTTTTGTAATATTTCATAAGATTATGTATGTAAATGAAGAAAAAATCACATACAGGTACGCAATTTTATAAATGATCAAGATATGACTCCAACATAAGGGTAGCCCCTTATAATTTTACCATATTTTCGACACATAATATAAAATATATCCCACTTTTTGCAAAAAAAAAAAAAAAAACAAAAAAAAAAAAAACAGACGGAATTTCTTCATATTGCATCATTTCATATCATAATGTATATAGATGGTGGAAAAATCACATACAGGTATACAGTTTTAATAATGATCAAGATATAGCTCCAAACATATGATTTCATCACATTTTCAACTTAGAGTGTATACTGAATGATGGGTGCGGACATTGATAGACTTCCCCATCTTTTGGCATTAAAGACCTTTTGTCTGCGTTTTTCATTACGCTGGCTCGTCCGCCACCAGCCATTGTAAAACGTTATACGCAGACTGCTATATATAAGGAAAAACCCATAACGGTTCGAGTAGGGACCCACCTTAATCTGGTTTATCATCAAAAATATGTAAAAAAAAAATCCCAAATCATCTATTTAAATCATTTAATGCTAGTATTTTCCCTTGATTATTAATAAAATCACCAATGTAATTTAAGCCTCTATTAAACCATTGTTTTATATATATAAAAATAGAATGTCCTTCCATTGTAATTCCTTTGTTATACCAAACTGACACTTCTAACGCATCTTCCTCGACTATATTCCTGAAATCTGTCAAGTGTTTGAATACATCTTTCCAGGATTGTTTAAGATGCATTAATATTTTAGTTCACCTGAGCCATACTCAAGTGAGCTATTGTCATAGCGCGTTGTCCGTCGTCCGTAGGTCCGTCGTCCGGCGTAAACTTTTAACATTTTCGACATTTCCTCTGTACAAATGTAACAGCTAAACAGAATTTGACGAAACCTTACAGGAAGCAAGTACCCAATGTCTTCTACCAAGTTTGTGTTTTATGATTTTGGATGCAACATAGTAAATTTCCCCTGGCTTGACGGTGATGTCCCTAGATTACCGTCATACGGTATCTACATTTCACAGCTCATCCGGTATGCTAGAGCATGTACTGATGTTTTGGATTTTCATAACAGAAATCAACAAATTACAAAGAAACTTTTAGGTCAAGGTTTTCGCTTTCACGAACTAGTAAAGACTTTCTGGAAATTTTACAAAAATTATGATAAACTTCTTTTGAAATTCGGACCCATACAAGCAACAGAGTATATTACTTTAGGTATTTCACAACCTGCATTTTATGGTGACATAACTAACAAAATAAGAAGGATCAAAGGTAGACAGCATATTTATTGAAAATGCGTCAGAGTCATCAAACGCCTTTTATACCGTGGATATGATCCTAATGTCACCAGACGGACACTAGGCTTGGTATTTGACCAATCTACAGTCTTGTACTGGAGCATTCTTAAGACTTGCACTCTGACTGACTGTGACGACGGGACTCCATGACGGGCCCTGTCCAAACCTCTTTAGAGAAGACAGGGCCCCGACCACCTGTCCTCTCTGAATGTCAGTCGGACTCCTCGGGTGATAACATATATGAGCTTGCTACAGCCGGCAGAGCACGGACTGTATTACGCACATCCTCTTTTTATATCCATTTACATATTCATCTGTGTTGCTTGGACCCCTGTGTTTACGGTCTTGTTCGTGTGTGGTCATCTAACAGTGAGGAGGTTGTTTTACACCATAATTGTGCGTTCTTCGAGACCTCTGGGAAATCGGAATAGTGGGAGGTTAGTGTGCACGTAATCCAGGATAACCACACCGTCTGCTATTTATGTGGCAGATGGCCGTCCTAAGTCGGCATCGGTTGCCCATTGGTCTCGTTGGTTTATGTGTAGTCTTTTATGTTTCATATTTCTATGGTGTGAGTTGGTGTTCTTTGTCCCTTTTGCGTCTCTTTCTGTGGGTGTCTGTTCTGTGTTTTTACATGGGTGTTTTGGGATTTTGCTGTGGGTGTTGCAACCTAGTGTTGTTGGAGATCCCCTCCTTTCTTTTATGTGCCGATCGGTCAACAAATATGGCCGTCGAGAGCTCTGATTGGCTGACGCATTTTCGACTTCTCCTCTGTAACTGCTGCTAAGATTTTCATGAAACATAACAGGAAGCAAGTACTCAATGTCCTCTACCAAGTTTGTCTTTTTCATGCTGATTTATCAAAAAATATGGCCGCTGGGGCTGTGATTGGCTGACGCCTTTTTGACTTCTTCTTTGCATGCTCTGCACAATATTTCACGAAATCGTACAGGAAATAAGTTCTCAATGTCCTCTAGCAAGTTTGTGTGTTTTTTTTTGCACCGTGGTCTACCGTATATGGCGTCGTTCTAGTAATCTGAAGATTGGTTGTTTAAGCCTTGCTAGGACCAAAGGTCGGCCGACATATACTCTTCCATGTTCTGTGTTTATATGCAAAAATGTCCTTGTCTATGTATTCTTACATGTCTTTGGTGTTTTTACAAAATAAAAATAAAAAACGTTTTTCGTGCCAATCGGTCAACAAATATGGCCACCGATCGCTCTGATTGGCTGACATATTTTTGACATCTCCAAAATGCTCATAATTTCATGAAACCATAAAGGAAGCACGTATTCAAGGGCCTCCACCGAATTGTCCACTACCATCTTTTGTTTGCAACTCAGGTGAGCGATGTGGCCCCTTTGGTCCTCTTGTTTTAAGAAGTCAGTACCTAAGATTGGATAAGAATTGAATGCGCTAAACATAGACGATCATGAAAGTATTTCCCATGATGAATCACTATTATTCAAGTTATTTTCACTGAAACGTTTTATGAAATATTCAAAATTAATCATTTTTATCCCCCATCTTGATAATCTCTGGTTATATAGCATCTTCCTATTCTATCTATCTTAGAATTCCAGATGTAATTCAAAAAAGAGTCTATTTAATATGTGTTTTATTACATCTTGCTCTGGATCAGGAAGTGACATAAATAAATTGTCAGTTTTGGCAAAATGAATTATTCTATCACAGTTATCCTTCCAATTGTTCATGTATTTCTTTTAGACCACTTGTTCATATATTTCTTTCAGACCAAGTGCTTATCATTTTTTGATGTCATTAATTTTATATTTATAGCTTAATTCTATGATGTTTTAAGGTCTACAGTAAATGTTATGCCAAGAAGTGAAAAAGGACTTTGTGACCAGTTGATATTGTTATATCTATTGCAAAAATGCAAGTCAACATGTTTCAAAGAGCCAATTTTCACACAGCTAGTTTTATTATAATTGGGTTTTAAACCTGAAAAGTTTTAAAATTGAAATACAAGAGATAGTGCTGCTTTTAGGGATTTCTCTAAACCATCCAAAAGAAGAGTAGTGTCATCAGCATAATGTATGAAATTTTATAAAGTATGAAATAGTGATATACCTTGTTCATTCATAACTATGACAAATATGGATAATGACCATATCCCTTTTTGTCTGGCATATGGTTGGTGAGGAGGTTTGAGAGTTCTGAGAGGAAGATGTACCTGTCAGTGAGTATATAGTGTTGTCTGCTAGTGAGCAAAGCTGCTTAAGAGTGAGAGGAGACCTAGGAGTAAAAACTGACTGTTAAGAATAGAAGCCCTTACCTTATTTTCAGTGTGTAGATGGTCATTTTCTCTGAGAGGGGCAATGCCACTGGAGTCATGTCTACTTACTTTCAGGTTACTGAAAAGTTCATTTGGAGAGCATCTTGATGTACTTACATTATATGTCTCTGTTGAATTTTTATATTAAGTCTAAAGACAGGCATTGTGTGCTTCTCTCAGCTTTCTTTGTGTTGTGTGTTTCTGAGTAAGATCACCTTTCCTGTCCTTAATATGACCCGATAGTTTTTGTCTTTTTAAATAGGTGATCTCGTTTACGGATGCAGTATGCCCTTAGACTTCCTGCGTAATCCAGGGTAGCGACTTCTTGGATATAAGTACTTTAAAGGTGTGAAATTATAGGTACCTTGAAATATGTGTTTCTTGAAGCAGAGTCAAAGTTCATTGGGAGACTTATCACTTGTGAATTCGTCTGCTATGAATCGTATGTATTTTCTAAAATCATCCCAATTAGTTTTCTTAAAAATAGGAGCAGAGCATTTACTGACCTTGATGTTTGGGCGCATATTGATGTCTGCTAGTACTCCCTCTTGATCACAGAGGTCTGGGATGGAGATGATCTTGTTAAGAAAAGTTGGGTGACTAAGAAGCTATAGGTCAAGGGTGTTGTCTGTGCTTGTTGGAAAGTCAACAATTTGACTTAAGTTATAGTCAAACATGATAGTTTTATAATCTTCATATATGGCGTTAATTTTACAGGATGATTTGAATACTTGGAGCATACCTTCCTATGAGAACTGGGGCAGATTAATGTCCCCTAGTATCCACATGTTCTCAGCATTGTTGGCTCTAGCTAAACTAAGTGACTTATTGAGCCCTTCAATACTCTGTCTGTCAGACTCTTTTGGTCTATAGTAGCATGCTATGTATACGGGTTTTTGACCTACACCCTACAGCCTCTACCTTAAGGACATATACTGTTTATTCAGTTTTAGGATAGATATCCTTTAAATTTTGAATCAGTTTAAAGTGATGTGTAGTGACACTTGATGAGGTTACCATAGGAAACATTGAAGTTATGAGTACTTCCCAAATAGGCATTTTCCATCGTCAACTTTGGCAAATAAAAAATTATACTCTATAATTTTTTTTTATTGTTGTATGATTTTCCTTCATATTTGGAATACAATATAATGGATATTCTACTAATTGATTGAAGCGAAGAATTTGAACCTTTTCCGTACATACCTTTCTGTAAAATAACATAAAAACTTTTATTTTGAAATATTTTTCAAAGATTTTTATAATGAAAATCAGAGTTATCTTTCTTTGTACGTCAGAAATACAGAATACTCTTCGATGTGAAGATTCAAAATTTTGAGTGCCGAATATGTCCTTAATCCAGAGAATATCACTACATATAGTGTCATATTTGACTGTGTAGTACCTCACCTCCCTTCCCAATTTTCCTGTCTCTTCTTAATAGGGGGTAGCCTAATAACTTGGGAGTAATCTCACTGTCGAAAATATCATTTGTTAGCAAGGTGTCTGTACCTGCGTATCCTATATTCATAAAAAAATAATCTCTTGTCTTCCTTTCATAAACATAGATCTCATTTTTTTTTTGTTTTAAATAAATAACTTTAGAAACAAAAATATATATGAGCTTTCTTAAATATTATATCGTAGGTTCGAGTAACCTAAGTTTACGGGCCGAGTGGACCTATATCTTCGGGCCAAGTGGACCTATTACGAGTGTTCCACGGTCCGAGTTTACCCATTACCATTTTCTCGATGCACTTATCGATGCACATGTCAGGCAAATATTCTTGTAAGGTGATGATGACAGCCATTCTATCGCAGGCAAGAATGTTAGTCTAGGTGCCATTCATGAAACCAAAAAAATTGTTCAGCACAAAATGATTTTGCATAAAAGTGTTGTCAATATCCTCTACTTTGATAATCCGGTGGGTGCCACTTTGGCATCCTTGGGCATTTCGAAATTTTGGGTAAAAGTGAAAATTTTCGAAGAAAAACCGTTGAAAATAGGAAAAATTCAATACTTTTTCCATGCTGCAGCTAGATCAACAACAAAATTGGTACTAAAAGAACAACAATGTAATTGTCTATAAGTCTCAAACTCAATTTACCAATTTACTGGTCAATAAAATGGGGGAAACTATGGATTTTCGATGAAAAGTTGTTGAAAATTGGGAAACTACAATATCTTTTTTTATACTGTAGCTAAATAACCAATTTTGGTACCAAACGCACAATAAATTTATTTCCTTTCATTTTAAATAATGTAGAAGTCAGATTCGCAATTCGCTGGTAGGAAAAATTGGGAACAAAATGATTACTTTTGCAAAATGCAATGATCTTTTTCAAGCTGTAGTTAGTACGAGGTACAACAATTATGGTACCAATAGAAATTATTTTTATTCTTTTTTATTATGAATACGTATTAAGAATTCGGAAGGGTTCCAACTCTATACCTTCTTGAAGAAAATTTCCAACCAATTTTCATGCACCAGACACGTGTTTCGATTATGAAATTCTCATCAGTGATGCTTCCATCGAAAGTACTTTTTAATAAGCAGCCCATATTAAGCATCTTGCTCATAAAGTGGGAGAAGACCAATGAGGGAGAAAACTTTGATTTTTGAAGTTTTTTTTTCATAAAAAATGGGACTTTGAAAAATGCAAATTGTTTACAGAAAATCTAAAACAAAGATATTTGTGATCAAGTCAACATATCTTGAAAACAATTCACTGGTGCATGGAGTCTTGTAGCAAGCTTTTGAAAGACGTGGGGAAATTAGAAGCATTGTTCAAAAGGAAGCGGCTACTGTCTATGATACATATTAGATGATTTATGCCAGGGTTGTGGAGTTGTTATCAATTTTTGAAGTGGATCTTAAAGACCTGCTTAGTTTTGACGTTATTCTAGTCCCTACGCCAATGCTTGTCGAAAAGATGACTTCAGTTTTGCAACTTCGAAATATGTTCTTGAAATAAGCTCCAGGTAATTCATTCGACAAGAATGCCTAAGAGCTGATGATCGATTGATGTTTGCAGGACTCTGGTGTATCGAGTGACCATTAGATGGAAGAATTGATATCTCGGTTGTTTCCGGTCGTTCATTTCTAAAAAAAAACCTAAACGCTTCAGATGTTCAAAAATACGTCTTCCATCTATTTACCTTCTTGAAGAAAGTTTAAACCAATATTGATGCACCAGACACGTGTTTCAGATAGAAAAATAATCAGTGGTGCTTTCAAAGTGACTTCATGATATAGCCAAAATCCTCTCCAGCAACGCGCTTGACCCTATTTTCTGAACTTACATTTGCTATCAATTTGCAGAGAGCAAAATAAATGATATTTAATTAATCCCTACTTACCACAGGAAAGCTACGTCTCTGAAAATGAAGTTCAACTGATTGATATTACATGTTCTTGCAATTCGTTGATCGAGAAAGCATCTTGATATTCATCAGATTGATTCTACACATCGTTCTGAAGTCACTAAAGATGTAGGTAGAGAGTAGATATGAGAACAGATCATAATGATGGATATCATCAACATATGGTGGTATTGGAAAGACAAAATGTTGTTCTGTGGGAAGCTTTTGAAGTGGTTTTCCTTGTCAAATATGTCAGAGAAGTTTATTTAGATATTTAAAAGATGGTGACTAAGGCCATCATATTAATAAAGAATTACTATGGTTAAGAGAATCTAGACAGTATATCTGATGTCAGGTCCAATGTACGATTGAATGAAATGGGCTAAAAGAGTTTAAAACTCTGGGATGACCATTACCACAAACAGTTAATTGAAGTGTTAAGATGAAATGTAAACAAAGAAAAAACATTTTTAGCCATGCAAAAGGAAACATTTTTAATATGCAGTTCAATCAAACCTGGATCTGCTGAATTAAAGTTTTAAAGATGTTGAGACCTATTGTGATTATATTTTGACAATCGCGTCTGTACCTCTATCTCTTCTCCTGTTGATTTGTTTCAGTTGCACATGAAATCTGAGTTGTGTAACCAACAGATGTGACAAATTCTGTGCCCAAATTTCTTTAATGCTGTAAATGTTTTGGAGTAAGGAATTGTCGGAGCACAATGCAAAGGAGGCATTTTGATCAACCATGTAAGAGGGTTCTTTGTTAGAAGTAGTTGCATACAAGTATTACAATTGCATGTTGATGAAACGACAAGTCAATTAGAAAGGAGGTGATTTCCAACGAAACTGGGTTGCAGCACCAACATCAACACATCAAAACACCTAAAGTAAAAACACATAGAAGGCACACACAGCAAGAGACACAAAACGGACAGGAAACAGCAAACAGCAAACATCAAATAAGCAAAGTATGAATTATGCAGTTTAAATGGTCCATTCTTTTCGTGAAGTGTTGCATGATATTGTAAGATGATGCTTTGACGTTAATACAGTTTGGAATGATATATCTTGATAAGTTGAAAATACATGTTGCTAAGCGAAAGGGTTATAAGAGAGTCAAAATTATCAATGTGCAATCATTTTGATACAAATATCGTTGTTCTAGAATTTCTTTAAACCGATTGTATTTTCACAATCTAAAACCTTTTTTTCAGCAAAAAAAAAACAAAAACAAAAACAAAACAAAACAAAAACCCCAAAACAAGAAGATTCAATTTGCTTGAGTGGTATTCTAAATTGAAATCAATACAAGCATTGCTCTTGCTGTACCGCAAATGCTGTTCCAGCTACAGCATGAAAAAAAGGTATTGCAATATCCCAATTTTAAGCGATTTTTCATTCAGAATTTAATCTTTTTCCCATTTTCGAACTTGCAAATTGATAATCTGATATCTAAAATGAAAGGCAATACATTTATTATAGGTTTGATACCAAAATTGTTATTTTATCTACAGTATGAACAAAGATATGATATTTTCCCAATTTTCAACGATTTTTTATCTAAAATCCATATTTTCCCCCATTTTATTGACAATTTAATTGATAAATAGCTTTAGACTTAAAGGCAATGGCATTGCCGTTCTTTTGATACCAAATCTGTTGCTCTAGCTACAGCATGGACAAGGTAATTGCATTTTTCCAATTTTCAATTTTCTTGAAAAATCACACATTTCCACAAAATTTTCGAAATGCCCAAGAATGCCAGCGTGGCATCCGCCGGATTATCAAAGTAGAAGGTATTGACATCACTTTCATTCAAAAACATTTTGTGCGTAACAATTTTTTGGGGTCCCCCCAAAATTGCCATTTGGCAACTAGACTTTGTGACTGATCATTCTGGAAAAGGCGATCTGATATGTTTTTGTTATATCACCGTCGCGACCGAAGAACTTCCTCAAGATGAATTCAGCCGTTGTGTAGTTAACCTTGAACAAGTAGCTTACTTGCAACCCTTCTGGCTTTAACGATGAAATATTCATATTTGGAACATGCCCTGTTGTACCGTGTCAGCTGAGAAATGAGAAATCTTGAAAGAGAAGTTAGTTACTAGTATGTGGAAGATGAAATCATCACGCTTGGCATACAGCGAGGTGTTCAAATGGCTGTTTGCGTCGAAAGATAAAAGTATATCCAACTACAAAGCGGATCTGTCACTCTCGGTTGTTTCCTTGATATCTAGTTCATGAGGATATATTACATGTAGATGATCCTAAAAGTTGGGATTATTGATAGACAACTCGTCATCTTTGTATCTGAAGGTAAAATTGAACGGAGATGCGAGGTGCTTTCGCCCAGTCGAGAGCAAGGTCTGGATGAAGTCAGCTTCGTATGAATACAAAAATAAGTCCGCAAGCATCCGGGCGGTATCTTCTCCGGTATACTTTTTTTTTTGAATCAGCGTGTTCCTTCACGAAATAAGTATCCTCTCGCCCTATGACAAGCTATTTGTATCTCCTGTTAGAACTAACACTGGAATAATATAATCTTTATGAGATCGATATTGAAAAATCTCAGTCGAGATCAGGTATTATTTGTCAACATTAGCACATGTTATTTCGTTTTTAGCCTCTTTTCACACCTACCACATAATTGCGCACTGAGAAGTAGTTGCAACTTGCATAAATAAAGATTCGGGTAAAAGTTGAATATTTCCATTTATTTTAATTCGTAATGTAAACAGGTAGCTGATGTAACAGAAAAATAATGTGACCATAGCGCATGTTTTAATGACGTAATATACAGTATTGACACATGTTTTGAAAGTAACGTAGCGCGGTACGCACAAAGTCAGTCGCTGTCTCTGTCGATAACACACTCGTTTACGTTTTGAAGCATCAGTACCGAAGAAATTGTTTAAGTTACCTTGAATACCCTACCATTGATTACGCTTCCCGAAAAGAGTGATTTGAACTGGCGTGCTGAAGATTTGAAGACAAAGACCGGATTCAGGAATTTGTACAGACTGGATGTTTCAGAATTACAAAAAAGGGAAGGTATGTTTTCTTTCTGTGCATTATTAATGGAGCGTTGGTTATTTAGCGAGTACGGATTTTTATGTCCAGCAAATTGAATGGCTTAAGTATCGGTTACGTTATTTTCTAAAACCTTCTAGCATATATGCTTTCGAACGGAAGTATTTGTACAAATGTAAGAAGTTTATCCGATTTGAGATCAGCATTGGACACCATACGTTTCATCGATTGTTGGACACTTCGTCACCAAGACAACTCGTAACAAGACAACTCGTAACCAACCATTTTGGTGACGAGTTGTCTGGTCAATTCGTATCCAGGTGACGACTTGACCAGACATCTCGTCACCAAAACGTAGAAAAAATCTTGATAAAAACTCGTCACCAAAACTTAGTTAATTTGAAATATTATCACTGATAAATCCTTCCTATTTGTTTTGGTGACGAGTTCGTTATTATACAGATATATACAAAAGTACAAATGATATTATCTTTCAATTCATAAAAATAAAACTCGTCACCAGAACTTGTAAAATTTGACATATTGATAACGATAAATAGGTCCTAACGTACGGTCGGTGACGAGTTTCTATAGATGATTTTTCACCTTGAGACTACGACGCTTTCTCATTTTCAAAGATCGTCACAAAAAGTTAGAAATATGACTGATTTCTATCTCAATATCGGTCGAGTTTTTATCGATTTTTATGTTTCAAGTTTTGGTTTAGTTTTTAATACAAAAAAATCAAAGTTTTGGTGACAAGTTTTTATCAAGATTTTTTCCAAGTTTTGGTGACGAGGATCGTAATTAGTTTACACTAATAGGACATCTTGAAAACCACGCATAGTGAGGTCCAGAATTATGTTTGGTTGTGGCGGCGACATGGAAAGGATCATCACGTGCGGAGTACTGAGCTGGTCGTTTATCGCGGTAGGTTTTGTAAACTTCTATCGGACATCGTTGTGGATTGTCGGCCATAGCATACATCCTAGATTTAGTTCGGTAGAGGGACACATTAGCGCCGGTTTGTATTTTGGTTTACCTTTAGTTGTATTCTAAAATTTCTTTTTAAGTTCAACATGATAGGCCTATCGCACGTCACCCCATCGTAGCGATCTGTGTTCCTCTGCACCGCCCCCATCCAAAAAAAAAAAAAAAAAAGCAAAGTGTTGTTGTACCAAAGCGTGTTTGGTGTACTTGTTCCCATATCACAAGCTAAGTACAAGGCCTCAATATCAGAATCGGTTATTCGTTCAGCCGTTTTGACTTGCTGTCCATACCTTTCTTCTTCAGGTCTTTTTGCTTACCTTTTAGTGCAAGACGACATCTGTTAAACTAGTGAGATGAAACTTACCGAATAATTTCCCTGTTTCAGTTCTCTTTCAAACATTCCAAGCATACTGCGGAAAGAATTGGGTTCAAACTCGGAGCCATTTTTCTGCCTTACTTCGACGAAAAACTAGTCACAATAACATCAAGTCCTGTAGGCGCAATTTCATGAATTTCTATAATTTCGTTTTTACGGTAAAGATACTCTGTCAATAGTTCCACTATGCCCATATGTTTTTCTTTCTGTATTCACGTTTTTGTTGCCTTTTATGAAATTGTTGGCATCAGTGCTTACGAATCTGGACGCGAACGTTATGTTTTGATCGTGAAGTTGAGGAAGGGGTTGATTTTGAGAGACATATTCATTCTGAATTTGGAAAGTGATGGCGGAGAAAACAAATTAAACTGCTGAAGTAGACATGTTCAGTAGTAGAATCAGAATTTTATCGGCATAAGGTCATTGATTTCAGTATGGTTTAAGTTCATTTCGTCACTCTATGCCTTTACAAGTTGGTTATATTTAGGACATAATTTTCACAGATTTTGGCCATATTACATTGATTATATTGAGGATCACTAACGAGGGTTAAATACCCGGAACTTGCATGTCTGGACCTCTGCTCTAAAATGATGCTAATGAATTTGAAGACGTTGAACATTTGTACCACTTGGTGAGTGTCACTGCTGGTGGACCAAAAGTCCCCGAGGGCACATGTAGACAATTTCGATCAATTTCGGTTGGTCATTTCTTCAAACGCATTTGAAAATTTCTGTTTACAAAACTTTCTCAAATTTCTAAAACCTGGGTCCTGTAGCATCATATCCCAGCCATTTTGCTACGTCTTTCGGTATGTTTGGGACATAATTGTCACATATTTTGGTCATATTACATTGTTTAGATTGAGGATCACTGACGAGGGTTAAATACCCGAAACGTGCATGTCTTTTCCATGCTGTAAATTCATCTGCTCTAAGATGATGTTAATGAATTTGAAGACGTTAAAAATTTTCAAGTTGGTGTCGGGCCACTTAATGATTTCTCCGTTGTAAGTAAGAACTGTATACATTTGATAAGTTCCTAGAGGTCTGAGAATGTCTTTGATTATACATTTGTATCTCTCTCGTCTCTCAAGTTCACAACATCCCCAATACCGTTATTAAATTCCATATTGTTTTTGTTGGTTTGTTATAATTTTTTTTAATTTATGCAGACGATGACGTTACTACTTCCGGTTTCGCACAGGGATATCTAGTTTACGTAATTATGCAAACAAGCCACGTAGAGTGTGAGACAGAAAAATCTCAAACATGCTTTTCATTAGTATTTCATTGTTTCAGGTGCGAGAGAACAGTATATTTCATAATTATTTATACCTTTTATCTTCAAGAGAACTTCACTGCGTCCTCTAGTTTAATACATTCGTCTTTTGCCTTTCGACAATATCCAATGATTCCTTGCACGCGTATCAAAGAGCCATGGAAATGACCCGAGGTGTTCCGCATGGAGATATAAAAAAAATAGATTTTATTAGAAATAAAAATAGAAATGGAACTTTCATTCAAGCAAAGTTTTCTACGTTATGTTGAATTCTTCATCCATCAATTAGTAACACTTTTTCATTTTTTATTTATTTATGTTTTGCTTTGAATAGCTGAATATGACATTTTAATACTGAGTTTGGCTTAACTTATGTATTACTTCCACTCGCTGATTTTAGGATAACAGCTCACAGAAAAGTAAAGAAAAGGGTAAACTCTATTGCTCAGTTATGAATTTATTTTATTGAACACAATAATTGATCCATCGTCCACTTCCCATAAACTAAAGGGACATAGTGGTTAAGGATAGATAAATGCAGTATAAATTGACGATCTACCTTGACGCGGACTAGGTACAAAAGAGAACATAAATGTCCAATGTTGATCAATACTCGAGTAGATCAAACATAACAACATAAATGCATTGTATTGACAAAATCATTCCACTGACATCCTACATGTTAAACACACTTCTAAGATGGATCAGATAATCAATTCTTTCTTCAGACGTCCATAAAAATTAGTCTGGAGTGATGCGTCATCCACCAACTACGTCACATTATCAGCTGCATGTGTCACCTCAGGCTACATTGACTTGTATTGGGGTCGAATTTCCATCAATATCAAAATAATATAAATATTGGAACTACATGTATATAATTGAAAATCGGGAAATCAACTTTTTTTGACAAATTCCAGGGTGCCCTGATCCCCTTATGAATTTTTTCTGATATGTGTGTTGGGGTGGAGTTTAAAGCCCACCAGGTAATTCAACCTGCGTAATAAAGTAGCCGAGCTCATCTATAGGCAATGCTAAGATTCATATCAAAACCGTATTACCGGCAAGACTGAATTGCCAATTACAAAAATCGTTCCAACTTCAATCAATTTTGTATCTCAGTTTCTAATGCATTTTAGTTTCAGCGATTTAAAAATTTTTCGATGTCTGTCGTAAGATTTATTTTCCGGTTATGGTTACGCAACTATCCACCTACGAAATCTTTGCTATCCTTGAAAATTTCTGCTTCCATAGCTCGATGTGTCACTGAACTCTACCAAAGGAAGCAAGTCGCGGTTGTTCAAATCATCATAGATGTACCATGCCCATACTTTCTTAGCGAAGACAGGGCTACAACAACATGTACATGTACTCTCTGAAGATCGATCAACTATTCGGGTAATGGCATCCATGAGCTCGCTACAACCTGCAGAGCACGGGTTTTGTTTTTCATTTTTATGAACGGTAGATGATATTGATATCCATTTACTTAATATTCATCTGTATTACTTTGGATCTCGCGTTTTATTACCTTGTTAGTGGTTAGCGAGGGGGTTATTACACACAACAATCGAGACCACCGGGTAACTGGACAAATGGAGGAGGGATTTACGCACGTAATCGGAATTACCACAAATATTTGCTAATAATGTGTCGAGTGGTCTTCCAAAGTCAGCAGTGATTACCCTTTGTCTTTTTAATCTATGAGTACTCCTTTATGATCGGTTTTCCTGTCGTGTTTTGTATTCATTATTCATATTCTCACTCTTGATATTTCCTATCTTTCAGCCTTGAGCAATACTGAATATACATTTTGCGCATTACAACATTTATTTTGATATTGATAATTTAGAAAACGAAGCCATATGTATGCAACCGTCGAATAATCACGTTGTAAGGTCCATGTTTTGGTCTATTCAGATAGATGAATTCAGGTAGAAGAAATAGTACAGATATTAGGCATCTTACAGATTTGTTTTTTAAGGTCACATGGCTGTATAAGCCAATCAAATTTGTAACGCACCCCAGGTCACGAAAATTGACGTCAGAGCTACCACGTGTTTACTATGAAATGTTGACAATGACAAGCAATATAAACTTGAATTTGATATAAGTATAATCTTTGAGAATAGACGAAGACATTTCAGAAAATAATACATATGTGAAATCATTCTTTATATCAAATTTGATGCGATTCTGACCATGGGGGTCCTAAGAGGTAATCATGCACGCATGTACGTAAACAGAGGGTTGTGTACTTTATGTGTAATTATTTTTCGATTTATAAACACAAGGTATACTTTTTTTGTACTTAAAATAAAGAGTTAAGATCAGACTTCAAGAATAGATAGGTGAAAGTGTCCACAATTTTTTTATAAGAAAGAAATGTCACTTATAATTTGGTTGAAAACTGCATAAAATCTTATACAGCTGTCACACCTTAAGAGCGCATTGGAATGTATGTGTAAAATTTGTGCAGAACGAACGCTTGTGGTGTCAATATATCAAAATTTCGACTCAATTATAAATGTTTGATATTGTCTGGTCAATTTCAATCATAATTCATGTGTGACACACAACAAAGACTACGTGGAATTAAAAGAAAAGGGGGAGGGGTGTTCTTCAACCCCCTTCACGCCATTTTCATTCCTCTAATTAATATGGAAAGTAATGTATTTTATCGCCGTAATGATTCTATTTTTCTTGGTAACTATTCAAACATCGAATTTTGTTGAAAATCAATTACAAAATAAGGCTGTAAACTCCGTTAAACGAATATATTGGGCATATCTTTAAGATGATGGACTCGTGCAGTTAAGGGGGTAGGGGTTATGTTTTGTGAATAACGAGCTGCTATTTGATTAGATGCATTATCTTATGAGCTGTGAGTCGTGTATATATGTTTTAAAGATTAAACAAACCAAAATTTATGAAAAAAAATTAAACACTTTTTTTTCTCAATTTTTAATTGCATTTTTCTATGTTTTCTAACTTTTACTTACGGACACCTGAATTATGCTCATATAATTTTCAAATATACACAAAAAGCATTGATAATGATAAATCTAGTAATTAGAAAGTTAAATGAAGATCATGTGACATAGTTGATGCAAATTTGTGTTTCTAAAAACGAATAAATGAGGAAAATTAAAAGCAAGGAAAATTGTGCATTTCGCCAGCTTATTCACAATAGGGTTACCTCTGATAGCACCGTATTTCATGGAGACGGATGAACATATTTTGTTGAAAGTTGGAACATGACAAAGGTAGGTATTGATGTATATAAGAACATTGTGAATTTGATTCAGATGTGAAAAGGTGAGCATCTTAAGGTCACATGGCTGTATAAGCCAATCAAATTTGTAACGCACCCCAGGTCACGAAAATTGACGTCAGAGCTACCACGTGTTTACTATGAAATGTTGACAATGACAAGCAATATAAACTTGAATTTGATATAAGTATAATCTTTGAGAATAGACGAAGACATTTCAGAAAATAATACATATGTGAAATCATTCTTTATATCAAATTTGATGCGATTCTGACCATGGGGGTCCTAAGAGGTAATCATGCACGCATGTACGTAAACAGAGGGTTGTGTACTTTATGTGTAATTATTTTTCGATTTATAAACACAAGGTATTCTTTTTTTGTACTTAAAATAAAGAGTTAAGATCAGACTTCAAGAATAGATAGGTGAAAGTGTCCACAATTTTTTTATAAGAAAGAAATGTCACTTATAATTTGGTTGAAAACTGCATAAAATCTTATACAGCTGTCACACCTTTTAACCATTTTTTATAACCGTTTTGATAAGCGCAATATAACAGTCCGTGTAAGAGTCGTGACAATCCGTTGCAATTCGTAGTTACCCGTATCTCTACATACGTGTGTCCTTGCAAAGTTGGAATGTTAGCCGTAGTGATCGTAACTTTCCGTACTGGATTCGTATCAACCCATACCAATACGTACCAGAGTCATAGTTTCATGGTTCACTTAACATTTGGCGTCCTGACTCACCACAAATAGATCTATTTTGAAGTCGAAGCGAATTCGTTGCTCGATCCGTAAATGTGAGACATGAATTTTACTAGCTTGACGTCAGCTAAATCAGTAAAGCAAATCTTGAGCATAAATTACAAGAAGTATTAGCTTTCCAAAAAAGCTTGGTCAATATCAACATTTATTTAATTTCGCAATATTTTTTTTTTTGTTCAAATAGGTAACAAATTTTGACTCTTACGTTAGAATAAAGAGTAAAGAGTAGTATTAGTGAAGCTATGCATGAAATTCAAAAAAAAAAAAAAACTGGATACATATCATAAACTGATATATTGATAATTCTGATAAGTTAGAAAATAGGTACATTTGCACTAGACAACTCACGTCACAGTCATTCATAAATTGCTTGACCCGTAGGAAAATTCCAATATAACGCAAATTAACTTGACCAATCAAAAGCCTTAACAGTTTCTGTATATATTCGCGGGAAAAGCGGAGAGTTCCGATTAAGGAAATTAGGGGAAACTTCTTATTAAATTTTGTGACTACGCACAGTCTTATTCATTTCATATCGCTCATTAATTTCTCTTTTTCATTTATCAATTTGTCTTTGGTAAGAAAATATATACAAACAAAATTGTTTATCCTCGACGAAACAGCTTACCGGCAGTCGTCTGGATGGTGAGAAACTTTTTTAAATAGCCGAATGGCCTCCTAGCATTCTAAGTATCCAAACGTTTCTTTGATGCAATGGATCCAAGGATCCAGAAATGTCGTTAGGGACTTTGAAGGCATAGGTTATACTGTATCAAACACTAATTGGTCTAAGAGTAAAAAATGTTTAAAGAAAAAATATCATTGTAGATATTACGTTAATGTGCAATAACTAAATTCAGAATTACGATAACAAAGCGTTGTCATGACGGCATGTCCTATTTTTGTGAACTGGATAAAGAGCGAGGACATCGGAATGCCTTTCTCTTGTCACGTGTTTTTCACTAGACTCCGAAATGTTTCTTTCTATCGGATTTTTGCCCCTATTGCAATGTTGAATCTGATGAATCAATTCGGAAATTAATAGCTTATACAAATCTAGTAGTTGTCGATATCATGGTATCAACCAATAATTATTTATTAGGTTTGTAACTGACCGTCTAAAGAGATATGTTGGCTTAATCAAAACGACAAATTTGTGTTTATGGTCAGTAACAAGCATTTTGTCGAAGACCAAAAAAATTCGGCTGTTGTCTTTGCAAACCTGCTCACCATTCGTTTACATACGGATTTGAAAAGGGGTGCTACTGCGATTTCCTATTTCATGCAAAGTCCTTGCCGGAAAACATATTATTATTGGAAAAAATATTTTCACAAAAGTATGGTTTATCGCTTCATCTAAAAACATGAAGGCAACATGGAAATTATTGAGAAAATTGCCGTTTTCACATCTCCTCTTACAAGCAAATCTGTAACCATATGGTCTCTCCCCATCAATATTATTTTATATTTGGGAATTTGCACACCGTAGAAAGAGGAATAATTCTAATCTAAAACGATGCATATACCAGAACACGAAAGTAAATTAATTCCCTTACATGAAAGATATATGATATTAATTCACATAAAGATAATTTTGAGACATATATGATTAGAAACAAATTCAAGAAATTCTCAGTTAATAAGATTATGTAAAGGTAAATATTTTCTCAACTTTAACATGTTTAATTGTAATATTGATTATTCAATAGTAAGAAAGTCCAGAGATTGATAAGAACTTAATTGCAAATTGGCTTTATCTATGAATTGGAGAAATGATTGCCAATTCTACACGTGAAATACCAGCATATTGAGTTTATCTACGTGCAATCCCTCAAGATTTCAGATGCTTTTGAAGAGTTTTAGACAACCTTATCTTTAAGGGATGAACACGAAATTATCTAGACATATGTCCATCATACTGTGAAATAATTGTTCCCCTCCTTTGTTTAATACAATATGTTATTTTTCAATTCTCTGATTACTTTCCCGTTTGTCAGAGATTTACTCTCACGTTGTCTCAGAATTACTTTCTCGCATGCTGTAGATTCTGTCAAACAGTGTTTCGTGAAATAAACTTTCTTAAAATTCCAAAGATGTTTTCGATCCACGACAGAGTACAGAACACACAACGCGAAGTACGAAGTATGGCTTGTAAGCCCGCATCGGCTTACATATCCATATATACGGCAATGTCGGAATTACTGACAATCCACAGAGATTAAGAGGGCGTGCACTTAGATTGCTTCTAACTTGTCCGAGGCAAAAAAAATCATGGACTTTTTACGAGGTGAATATGGCTGTCACCTCGGTCAATCTTTTCAAAATAAGTCTTCACCTAGTTAGACTTAATATAAGCATAATCGTTTGCTGAATTATCCTGAACGTAATGAAAACCATTAAATCAGTCAAATGAGGATATATTTAGTATCAAAATCAATCGCAATTCTTAGATTTGTTAAAAAGTCAAGGATTCAGTGTCCTTGTTACTGTTTACAAAATTACTGCCCTGCTCACTAACTTCAGAGCACCCTGTTTTGGCGATTTATTCTGTCGTCTGAAGAATTTCTCTTTTAATTATTGTTTCCTTTAGTCGCAACTGGAAATTAACTTCAACCTACCCTATCAGCTGCCTTCAAACCGCAATATGAAAAATAAAATGTCTACAGGAAATTCCCATGTTAATTTCAAGCCACCACCATATTGTTCTCCGTGTCAACAATAGTAAACAGTGACGTCAAAGCCTCCGACGTCACACATTTTTTTAGCGATTTTACTATAGAAAATCCGCGTAGACTTTTTTTCCCATTTCATTTCTAACATAACTGACGCACAGCCAAAACAAATCTGTTACGACTAAAGGAGTACTATAAAATTGATATCTTTTCGGAAGATGACTTTATCATATTTTAGAGAAAACCGGGAAAACAGTGGAATTAGTGAACAGGACAGTAAGTTCATGACGTCACAGAAATAAATTTCTAGCGTTTTTGATATTTCATGGTAAACCAGAGGCAAAAATTTTCGTAGTAGTGTTACATTTCACAGCTCATACGGTATGCTAGAGTACGTACTGATGTTTTGGATTTTCATAGTAGAATTTTACAAAAATACGAAGAAACTTTTAGGTCAAGGTTTCAGCTTTTACAAACTAATAATTACCAAATGTGTTTGTTTATCTGATTCTAAGCATTTTGATTGGTCGATCGCATTTATTGTGACTTCCGTTATGAAATGTCAAAATTGACCGGAACTACTTTCACACTAACGCAACAGAAATCAAGAATTGTCTAACGCATGAAATAAACAATACAAATGGTCTCAAATAATTAGGGCTGAGCGGCTTATTGCGGTACCGGCATATCGCGATACGAGGCTTCGCAATACGTACCACGATATTTGATTTCAAAAACCGGTTTTTGACGATATTATTTTATCTTCATATTTTTATGTTGTTTCTTTGAAAATTATGGCGAAAGCAATCAGTTCTCCAGTTTTCTGACTAGCCACTTTTAAACATGACGAAGTGACCGTTCTATGCTGCACAGTAAAATAGATTTCAAGAAATGGGTACAATAATGTTTCTTCGACATTTAGAAACGTTCATCAACACACTGTACATTGGTAATACTAATTTGCAAGAAAGACTTATTATGTTAGCTTGATTCTTATATTGTGTTTATAGTATGAATTGAGTTATGATTGTTTAAACATACATTTTAAGTTTCCTAGTGACTTTTAACACTGTCTGTCCGCGAGTGCCCGCCGATATCTCAGCAGAATTATTACATCGATTGCTTAAAATAACTTGGATGAATATTATTTTTTCAAACGGATATTTATGCATGTATGATTGATTTCGTATGTTAAAGAAGGACTGTCAATTATATTATGATGAAGACATTTTCAGATTTAAAAATAAAATTTTGAAAGGAAAATTGAGGTTGGAAAGAAATAACCATAAGGACTCTTGATGTTTTATAAATATTGCAATATATCGCAATATTTTTCCAAATATTGCAATATATCGCAATACACATTTGAACCGCGATACTCAGCCCTACAAATAATCCATTAAAACTAGAGACAGTTACTCTAATACACATGGATATACAACATGTAGAGCAAGGAACCATATTTCGCCGGTGACCATATTTCGCCGTTTCATCGTTAATTGCTTCTCTGTAGCTATCGGAATTGTTTGTAAAGTTTATTTTTCTATATACTATCAAATATGACCGTGGCAGTCATGTTTTGATATATTGTGTCATCTCCAGCACTCAATTGTGATGAAAAAATACCATAAAATAAGGAAAAATTAATGAAAACACCCAATTTTAGATGTAAACATGCGAAATTTTTACGAAATCAAAACAAATAAAACATTTTATCGGGGATAATTTCTTAGAAGTAGTAGTGACAAAAGATTTCCAAAGAACAAAATCATAATTTTGTCCGTTTTTTGTGCATTAGGATACTTATCAACAAAAACGGCGAAATATGGTCACCCCTGAAAACATGGAAACGAAATAGTTTGACGTTTTATAAGGAAACAGCACACTGGGTAAAATAAATTATTTTTGTAGTATTTCGATCGAGAATGGAGTTAAATTATATTTTAGCAATACCAATCATTGAATTCGCCTCTAAGTATGGAAATTTTCTTGGAAATATACGAAAAATGCGGCGAAATATGGTCACTTGCTCTAGGATGAATAAATTTGAAAGTACTGACAAAAGCTACGCAATCGCGACTTACCAATCTTGTCATGCCGATTTCGTTCTGATTCCTAAGAAATAATTTACAGCTGATATTCCGATGCCTGTAGATCTTAACAACGTGTTTTTTCTTCACACATAAGATCTACAGGTACAAGAAATGCTGTCTGAGAGTCCGTATAAATCCCAACACAAATTGCTTCATGTTCTATTTTCAACTGTCATGTCTGCTGCCCTCGATAAACAACGCGTCACAAATTACGTCATAACAGTACAGCAGTAAGTGCAAATAGGTAAAACATGCTGAGGTTCTCAAGGGGGAAATGTTTTTTCATCCAGATTAAATGTCGGCTTGCTTTTTTTTTTCCTTTCGAATATTTTTGTTGTTAGGGAACTAGTTCGTACCAGTTTAATATTTTCATACGCCACGTACTCAATCGTTTATTTTCCTTAGAATTTGTACGAATTCGGAATAAATTCATATGTTTGGTAATTATAAGTGTTGAATGTTTATTTTTGCCATTTTATTGGATGATGAAATGTCAGTTGTCGTATCACAAATTTGCGTAAAATCGCTTCGCTACGCTAGGCGGTTTTACACAATTTGTGATACGACAACTGATATTTCATCATCCAATAAAATGGCAAAAATAAACATTCAATTCTTAAGTAAAGACTTTTTGGAAATTTTACAAAAATTATGGTCAACTTCTTTTGAAATTCGGACCCATACAAGCAACAGAGTTTATTACTTTGTTTATATCACAACCTGCGTTTTATGGTGACATAATTAACAAGATAAGAATGATCAAAGGTAGACAGAATAAGCATCGAAAATACGTCAGAATTGTGAGTGCTGTTGAAATTATCGTCAGGATCTTCTTTAACTCATTTGTGTTACACTTATGCCCTTTGCCGTGTGGAGCTCGTAAAAACGTTCCCCGCGAGGGGTTTGACAGTAAGTGTTTTGAATATTTTTCCCTGACATTGTCGCTATTCAATGCGAACACTTTCTATATAGACAGAACCACAGACAGTGCATGTTTTTAATATATTTTCATTTTCGTGCGTGAACATCGACGGCGGGTGCGGCTAGCCAACAGGGGATACTTACTCCTCCCGGGCACCTGGTCCCACCTCTAGCTTGCTAGGGGTCCGTCGATGCTCAATTTTGTGCTCTTTTGTGAGTGCTGTTGAAATTATCGTAAGGATCTTCTTTAACTCATCAGAATCATCAAACGCCTTTTATACCGTAGATATGATCCTAATGTCACCAGACGGACATTAGGTTTGGTACTTAACCAATCTACAGTCTTGTACGAGCGCATACATGGTATTAAGACTTGCACTCTAACTGACTGTGACGACGGGAATCAATGACGGGCCCTGTCCAAACCTCTATAGAGAAGACATGGCCCCGAAACCTGTCCTCTCTGAATGTCAGTCGGACTCCTCGGGTGATAACATATATGAGCTCGCTGTGGCCTGCAGAGCACGGACTGTATTACGCACGTTCTCTTTTTATATCCATTTAAATATTTATCTGTGTTGCTGGGGCCCTGTGTTTCACGGTCTTGTTTGTGTGAGGTCATCTTACAGTGAGGAGGTTGTTTTGCACCACAATTGTACGTTCTTCGAGACCTCTGGGTAATCGGAAAAGTGGGAGCAATGATTCCTCATTATGTTTTTTATGCCCCCGTTATCAGAGATTCAGGGGCATATAGTTTTTGGTCTGTCCGTCCGTCTGTCTGTTTCTCTGTTTGGCTGTTTTTCCGCAAAAACTTTAACCTTGGTCATAACTTTTGAATGGTAAGTGATAGGGCTTTCATATTTCACATGTTTATTCCATATGATAAGGCATTTCATTGGATACCAAAATTTTTTACCTTTAACCTTTATCTTGGGTTAAACCTACTTTTGTAAAACTTTATTGCGATTACTTTTGAATGTAATGGTAAGTGATAGGGCTTTGATATTTCACTTGTGTATTCCTTGTGACAATGCATGTTCGTGGAAACTAAAATTTATGACCTTGTGACCTTGTCCTTGGAGTTTGACCTACTTTTGAAAATCTAATCTTTGGCCATAACTTTTGAATGCTAAGTGATAGGGCTTTCATATTTCAGATATGAATTTCTTGTGACAAGACCTTTCCATGGATACCAAATTTGACCTTGTGACCTTGACCTTAAAATGTGAACCTATTTTTGGATGTATTACCGACAAAGCTGTCAACGGTGGCATTCGTGTTTCACAAACACGTGTTTTTTTTTTTAATTTTTCTCAAGTTCTTTTGGTCTTATGTTTTGTTTCGTTTCGATCTGTTTTGTCTCGTTTTGTTTTGTTTCGTTTTTCTTTGTTTTTCATTGTTTTGTTTTTGTTTTTGTTTTTTTTTTTTCGTTTCGCACTTTACAGGGACCCCTTATTCATACAATATCTGGTCAAAAATAAAACATAGGTTGATAAAATTAACAAATCATGATTTATGCATATGGCGGTAAAGATGTGTCCATAGTTGCTTATATGTTTTGTGCGGAGATACAATGGGTAAAGATGCAACTCCTCGGAGGGTCGCGCAAAATTTTTCAACGAGGTTTCCCAGATGGATTCCTTCTGACTAAAACACAGCAACTACTAGTCAAAATAAACGTCAATGGCTTAATTGATTTTGGTTAGGGATTTCGGACTATTTGATGTTGAGTATC